>OY754965.1:6714687-7314687 GCA_963576475.1 Molanna angustata
AAGATGGGGGAGGTGGTTGCATTTTTCGTCAAAATATTTGCAACTGATCAATGTTTGGTAGACTCACTTGTTTCATACACAATAAACATACCTACCCATAAATGTAATCAATGATCCTCAAATATTTTATTTTAAAAATATATTTTTATCCAAATTTTCATCCAGAAACGCACTAAAATTTTAATGAAACATAAAATTTATTTCTTTTATGTTTTTTTTTATATTCTGAATGTTGAATAAAATAAAGGAAATTAAAAAGAAACATCACTAGTGTATTATAAAATTGATATAGTTTAAAGTGACAGTTCTGGTAAACACACTTGACTATTATTCGTTTAAATTTTGATTTATCTTCGGAATTGAATCCATTGACTGGATATTATTTAAATCAAATATTTTTATGAAAGCATTTTATGTAGGTATACGTAAACATTGGATTTTTTCCTGTCTCAATAGAGACGAAACAAGAATATAGGTACATTTCACTGAGAACCGGTAAATCAGACAGGAATATATAAAGGAATAAAATGTTGATAATTAATAAATAAATAAATTAAAATCATGAAACCTCCCTGGAAGAAAAAAAATACATACACCCATATTAGTATTATAGTATTATTAGTATCGTAACCTTGGAAACGAAAATCAAAAATAAAATAGTGAATCTAACTAGCTTGCACATGAACGTGTATAAGTATGTCATGACGGGCTATTTTGCGAGCAGAAGGTAACTTAATAGAGCCGAGTAAAGGCAAAAAATTTGCCAACTGTTCGGATACATATTATGGCATAAGTACTAACAATGGTCTAAAATAAATATCTACTTAAATTTTTAAAGTTATATGCAGTGCGCTGTATACAGGAGACAACAAAATACATCAATTATACTTATAATAGTTATACACGAAATTTCAACACAACTACATTGCAGAAGAGGAGACTTTACTTCGATCAAATATTACTTTATAAAATTTGCAATAACTTAATCGATTTCCCTGACATACACAATACTGTATCACTCCATGTACCGAAAAGACATACCCGCTCACAAAATTTATTCCACATACCAGTATGCCACACTAATTACAGATATTTTTCACCTATGTTTAGAATTCAGCGAGATATTAATACACATTTCAAACACACAGATATTTTTTGTGACACTTTACAACATTATCAAAAACAGATAAAGATGTTCTTACACAATACACAATACAACCACCTGGTTAGAGGTTAATCTTGATCTATTGAAGCCTTTAATTTGCGAGTCCCACCGATTCAGCTTGGTTAGCTTATAGCCAAATCCTGCCCTGAAGGTGTGTGAAGTTGCCATTAAGAAAAAATAAGTTCATTATTTGCTATAAAAAATCCAGACACGTCCCGAATGAAAAGCCCTCCTAGGGGTTTTTTCGAGGGAGGGGGGAGGCAGGGAGACTAAGGGGCTAAGCTGCGTCGCCAAGGGACGTGATTTTTTGAGAAAAGCAAAACCTAATATTGCCGTCAGAACAGGACATTAACAGCTTTCAAAATTTAGTGGTGAGTCTTTGGGAATGAGGTTGTTGCAACCCAAGTGGTACTTTATTGCAAACGTCACACTTGTGCGATATTTTATCAAATCTTTCAAGGTGCTTGCTTCAATATTATTGACTTGTTCCTGACAGCAAGAATCTTTGCAAGTTCGATTTGAAAATCTTTGGATTGAAGCCTGGCTCAGACAGGTAGAATCCATTATTCTCTGAACTAGGTCTAATAGTTATTTTGTCGTTTGATTGTATTCAATATTATCTGTACTTCCACAAAATTATAATTATTATAAAATCTTTATTCTTCAATGTTTCACATTTTTATGTGTGCTGTTATTTTTTTTAACAAAAAAAATTGAACTGGCAATACAATCAAAGTAGTCATAGTTCGTGTCAATCGTTCACCATTCATTATTTCAATGCTATCAAAACACTCAATTATATTAATTAAATTATGTAAGTACCCAGAATATGTTTCAAGCCATGATCCGCGAGATTTTTATGGCCAGGTATATATTTTACTTTTAAGTAAAAAAACACCAGCTTAGAGGCTTCGCAGTATTAAATGTTATTTATATTGATTAATTCATTTAGTGTGTTTGTGTGTGTCCGTTCGTCCGTCCCTTATAGTTTTTGATCCGCTTAATTCACAGAACCCAAAATTTCTGAAAATGTTGAAAATTTTAGGCCTACAAAACTTTTTAACATTTCATTCCATTCAGGGATTGTCAACATATTAATTTCTATTCATATTTCCATATTTATATCAAAAACCTATAGAGCTCCAAATCTGTATTAATATAGACAAACATAATATCACAAATTGATTTTTTTATGAAAAAGTTCTCAAAATTATTTTTAAAGAAAAACATTTTTTATGACAAATTTATGTGTTTAACTGCCTATATTTCCATTTTTTTTTAAATATCGAGAAACGCCGAAATACCCCCTAATTCTTTTGTTGGTGTACATAATATACAATTTTGTCATGCTTTGTAATCTGGTTAGTTGGAAGAAATTGCCTAATGGCTATAGGCCCGCCAGTGTTCATTATATTTGTTTATATTATGTACAAAAAGCTAAATAAATAAATATAATACACCACACCTTATAACAGAAATATTGGGTATATTGTTACTCTGGACAATATTATTATCTGGATTTGGGTAAACTCTGGACACGGAAGAGTTTTAGAAACACACAAATACTGAATTCAGCACAAAATGGATACAACAACGTAACCAAACTTCGAAGTTAATGACCCAAAAAATCTCCAACAACTATGAAGATAACTCATACGGAAAAATCCTTACATGACTAGACTGCATCAGCGGGTCTCGAAGATAAAAAATAAATATCGAATCCCTGAATTTGGACTCGGTAGGGTAGAAGAATGAAAATAGCACGACCATAATTGTGGTAGAAGTGCAGAAGATATAAAGGGAGAAGAGCGAAGTGAAACACAATCCGTATAACTAATCCAATTTCAAGTTTTGTGTCCTCAGCGTCACGGTTGAGACGTCAAGTAAGTAATGTAATTATTAGTTTTGGTTGAACAACTTGCCTCCAAACACCACAGAAGTGAAATTCTGACTTTAAAAAGGATATAGGTACCCAAACGTCCAAGCACTGTCCCCCTAGACAGGCCCAAAAGAAATTTTTTATTTTTATTTCAAACGGAATTGGTGCAACATAGTTCAAAAACATGCAAATAAAAAAAAATATTCATGACACCCATTCAAAGTTGAAAGTTATTGTTAAAGTGATTCATAAAAATAGTCCTAGTTTTATGCAATAAGAAATACAAAATTTTTCAATATTATCAAAGTGTCAAATGAATCAATCAGGAAACATTTTTAACGTGCGTTGTCACCGGAAATACACAAATTCTAAAAGTTTCAGAGCTCTTACTGGTCGGAGAGCTAGTTAAAAATCGATTGCAAAATCAAAACATTTTTTTTAAATGAATATGTCCTTGTTAAACAAGTACATATACATCTTCCTACGTTCCCTAAAATAAGCATATAAATGCTTGTGCTATAGGTGAACGAAATCGGTCGAGGCAGGATTCTAACCGCTCTGCCATCGACCCATTTATCTAATACAAGATTTCTTCTTCCTCACTTATTTCTCTCCTTATCCTTTTGTTTTCCTACCATTGCTATTAACTGATATTATCTTTTTTTCGTTTTTTTCTTTTGTTGTCTTTATATTTTTTATTCATTTTTGACATGTCATAACGTAATTGCCATACCTATGTAGTACACAATACCCCCTATTCAGTAACTATCGAAACTAAAATAGGAACGTTCTAAAATTGCAGATTTTAGATTTACGGTCTTATTTCAGCGTTATAAAATATAAAATTGGATTAAATGGAATAGGAACGTACTTATTTTGGTCGGAACGTTCTTAAAAAGTTACTGAATCAGACGTATTATGAATAATTATGAAAAGTATGATATTTTCATCATTTTAATAATTATTCAAAATACGTATAATTCAGTCACTTTTTAAGAACGTTCCGGCCAATTTGATATTTAATAACGCTGAAATTAGATCGTTAATCTAAAATCTACAATTTTAGAACGTTCCTATTTTAGTTACAATATACATATATTGAATAGGGGGTAATGTATCGAATAATAACATTAACTCAGGTTGGTTGAGCGAAATAGCCGTTTGATAATAAACCCGCTTGTGTACAAATTATAATTTATACAAGTACATAGTTACAAATAAATAATAATAAGAGAAAAGCTAAGTCAAATAAAAGAGTGATCAATAGGGTAGTTCAATAGTATTATAAGATTTTTTTTACTGGATGAGGTTTGATAATAATTTCGCAAATTATCAAAGAATGGTCATAACGTAAACGCTGCACTGCGTTGAAAAAAATCACCTCAATATTGGGTCACGATCAAACTTTTTTGGTAAGATTATTTTGCATAACCATTACACAAACCATTTCATACAATTTTCACGAACATCGTTACAAGACTTAGTGAAATTATTTTCATAAGATTTTTCACAAACATTTTCTCTGTTCATTTTACAATTCTTTCAACAAGACTTTTAGCCATATCTTCTTAAAAACCTGAAAATTGGAACTTACCTGAGTTTTCTACCACAGAGAGAAAAATAACAGAATTAGAACAGAAAATCCTCTATATGCTACCTGTAAAATATTGACAAGCAAAATAAATTATACATTTATTAAAAAATATATTTTTTAATTCGTGTTTAGGATAATTTGATTTCCCGTAGCATGGCAATTGATTAAATATCCTGTATAAAATGAGTTATTTCCTTTATTAGGTACCTACTCAGTAAAAATATTGGAAAGAAAAGCGATATAATATGTTTTTTTAATACTATATTTTATAGAGAAGTGACATTTCTTGCTCTATCGAATTCAAAATTTCTGATCGTACTTTCTTCTTCTCAACATCTGTAGTTTTGACTATTAAAAATACGATATACAGGATGTCCCAAAAATCACATTCAAGCGGAAGTCTAAAGGTAGAGCACTCTGGGGGTATCCGAATACCCCTGTATGATGTTCCGGGATTTTCGTTCATTGGTAGTATACAAGATTTTTTTTTCAAAATAGCCTCAAAATTTTTCAATATATGGAATTTTAACTAATGGTGCGGTGGTATCAGGTCGATCGACATTTTTTTTGTATCTGCAAGGTATATTCAGCTATTTCATAAGGTATTCGGGTATCCGAGATTTATATAGGGGTATTCGGGTACCCCCAGTAGTGCTCTACCTCTAGACTTTCACTTGACTACACTTTTTGAGACATCCTGTATACTCTTGCTTTTTTAAATCTGTATCCTTGATTTTTAAAACGGAGTTTTTTCTGGTAGGTATCTTATTATTTTTCAACGCAGTACGAAAAGTTCCTAAAAACATTTCTATAAAAAAATATAATCTCTTTTCATCACCAATTACATAAACAATTTTTAAATCCCCATAACCCCAGTACGAAAAACAAAATAATCTTTTGCACGTGTATAAATACAATTTTCTTTAAAGTATAACACGTTTTGCTATTTTACGAAACATTGTGTCGTATAAAGACTCAAGACTAAATGATCCGCTGTTACATGAGACAATTCCCTCGTGTCTGTGGTCTGAAGTACACTCCAATCCTTAATTTGAGTGAGATTGGAGCGAATTTGTTGAGCACTCTTGGAAAACTGGCGCTTGGATGTGTTTCTTTATCGCCCCAGCAATGAGATCTTTCTCTGCTGGTCAGATATTTTCTTCTTTTTTGTATAATCTTTAAAATATGTGAATATATCTAATAGAAAGCAGTTTACTATGATCGGTTTCCTCTCTCACTCTCCGCCATTTATACATATATCGTCCCTGACCACACACAAGTCAAAACGCCTTAGAGACGATTTTGAAAGTTGACAGATTAAATCATAGGGCAGCGATGAAACTTTTGTTTTGTCTATGAAAAACTACTAAGCACTTCTCTTCTTTTCTTCAGCAATTGTCCCACATGACGGTGTGGTCTGCATTCTGCGCATCCTCTGGGGTAACTCCGTTGCTTAGCATGTCCTGCCTCACAACATCTTTCCATCAAACTACTTAGAAACACTATAATAATAAACACTGCTCATATTTTGTAAACTAAGTATAGTTTTGGCTATGCAAAATTTTAGTGATTCCCAAACTGATCCAGGTGGACCCTCAGGGGTCCACTGGAGACTCGACGGGGGTCTACGTTGGCGTGAAAAAAAATGGAGGTTCACAAGTTGTAAGTCCACGAAAATATATTGGATTTCAATAATGAAGAAAAAAAATCAAATTTTTCGGTGATTTCTGGCAGGCTGTGTTTCGGTGAAAAATGGTCGTATTGAGACTTTCTTTTCAGATTTTTTGGATATTTTTTTAGGCGCTACGGTTCATATGCAATCCTAACATAGCGCGAAATAATAATGAGAGTTATAACTCAGCCGCGACGCAAATTTCCATTGTTAGATCTAATCTTCATATTTTTTGACGGGAATATGGTTCCATCGAAACCAGTAAAATTTTCAAAGGGGTCTACGGGAAAAAAAGTTTAGGGTCCTCTGCTCTAGATAGATATAAAATTCTTGATGAGAATCTGGAAATCAGATAGAATTCCAAATATAATTACAACGATTATTCCATCCTGAAATATCTTGTAGACATAAACCGGTCAATTTTTCAACCAAATAAATATCGAATTATCAACACTTGGATAGATGAAGATAAAATATTTGAATCCATAACATCTGCCTCTATTTCGGCGCCATATTGTCTGAAATTGAACTCTACATTTTGGGTACTGAAACGAAAACTTTTCAGGTGACAAACATCTCCATGGTCTCCTATAATATAATACACCCACTGCTATAAAACAGAAAGTTTCCTCTATGCCCTAAATAAAGTTTCTACGGCAGTTATAATGTCAAATGTTTTATCTGAGGTTTGACCTCATTTTTAATAATTTGATTTGAGCAAAATATAAGTCTATTTGTTTTGTTTTTGTAACAAAAAATAACATTATTATAAAATTAACACATGAAATACAACTATAGTTGGGGATAGTATATATATTTGAAGAATACGTACCAAACTCTAAACCATTAAAGCTAAATTATTCAATATTTTAATATATTTTGTTTTAAAAAAAAAATTAGATGTACTTACTATAAAATACATATTTTTTTAGAAAACTTAATTATTTGGTAGGAATGTCTAGGCGTTTTTTATATTTAAAAAAAAAATTGAAAATATACAAAATAAAATACATATTTTTTTAATAAACTTTTCAAGTCAATATTTATCAATATTTATGTTTTTACTCCTCACTAACCCAAGGGGATTTTTATTTTATTTATAAAGACATTTTACATAAATAACCTATTTATGTAAAATGTCTTTATATACAATACAATTAAATTATACAATAATAATAAAGGTATATTTTTTTTTCAATTATTATATATATGTACATATAGTGGGAAGTTATTAGATATAGTGGTAAGTTATGATTTCGCAATTTTTAAGGCTATTTTTTATTGCAGATTGTCAACTAGTATTGTGCTGAAATTGTATTCTGAAAGTTTCATCACAATGTATATGTGTGGGTGTGCTATGTGCTGTGTGCTGTATGCTATGTACGGCGTGTTTATTTTACTTTATTAATTATAGACTAAAGTACTCATTCAAATTCAAATTTTGCAAATATGTATATCTAATACTCGCTTAGACCCCATTAGATTTTGAACGATATCTGAACAGTGCGTATCATTTTTTTTTAAGTATCAAATATTTTAAAGTGACCCCAAGCTCAGAAAATTTCAAATTAGAATTTTTTATTTTCGAATTGGTATAAAGACACACATCAAGTTTTCATAATGAAATATTCAAAAAAAAAATAAATGAACAAACACATTTCATGAAAATGCAGAAAAATTTTCATGCAATATATGAATACTCTATGGAGTGACTTGTTAGTGAAGAGTATAGCGTTGACCACAACCCACTCGTTATAAAATAACAGCGACATTTAAACACAAAAAAATGAAGTATGTTACTTCTTCTAGATCAAAGATCATTAGTCGTTCACATCAAAGATCAGTTTTCTTTTTACATATAACAATCGTACCTACAATTGAAAATAAACGATCCGAGATAAATGGCCTTGATCTAATATATAACTTTGCATTTCTAATGTGATTTGTGATGCTGGATCTTTTCTCGGTCCATATAATATAATTGTTTAAAACTGAATGAACACAATCTCAATGTTCTTCAATCTGCACAGTTATGGCTGATTAGCATTGATATTTGATTATGCGAATCAAATTTTATATGGTCATTTATATGTATGAAGGATTTAATTCTTAAGTTACTCACGTTTTATTGCCCAGAAAAAAAACACATTTTCATTTATTTATTTTAGTGTATACGTACTGCCAATACAAATACAATGATATATTTTAATTTGTAGGTACATTTAACAAAAAAGGAGTACCTTCTCCAAAAAATTTTGTCACAACAATATTTGTATTATAGCAGATAGAAACTGCTGCTTGTCCCGTTGAAATAAAAATGTCATTAAATTATATTTGAAATACTGTAATTGGCGATATAAAATAAAAACTTACTCTACTGTAGGTATATTAAATAATGTAATCAGCTGTTTTAAATAATTGCATCATGTAAATTATATCCTTTCTTCATTGCAACAAAAATAGAAAGAAAAAAACGAGATAGGGACCAAGAAACGAGGAAGAAGGGGAAATAGGGAGGATAGTTTTTCCGGCGCTTCTAATTTCTTAATTTTCTATTTCTTCTTAGTTTCGGACAGTGGACTATCATTTATTTGGAACATTTTCACATTTCATTTACAGTTCTATTTTGAATTGGTACCCGTTAGTTTGAAAAGTCAATAATTCAGCTCACATATATTATTTGACCATCATATATGTATGTTGGACAGAGCAATATGTCTATACAGTATGTAGATAACTAAAAAGAGTCCTATTCAAAACTACAAAACACCTGTTTAGAAAGTAACCAATTTTTTTTATTATATCAGATACTTAGGGTCGTATTACGGGAGCTATTGTAAGACAAAGTTGAGGTCCCGTAAGCAGTATTCTCGCAGTACGGGACCTTCCCTTTCTCTTACATTTTTCTCAAATAACTCTTGTAAGACGACCCCTACCTCTTAAATGACTTACACCTATGTATGTGTGTATCTTTTATATAGATATGTACATTTCTCGTTTTAATCTCATCCATGCATCGTATAATAAATTTAATTTATCCTTTTATTGTCGGCATTCGTGGCTCAGATGGTTAGGTATCGGACTGCTGATCCAAGGGTCCCGGGTTCGATTCCCGGTGGAGACTCAGTTTTTTTTAATTGTGTTTTCATTCTGAATCTGTGAGACGATTAGTATCGTAAGTCTCCAGAATGTGGCAACTTGTTATTGGGTGCGTGTTAAATAATTATTTGACATTGTTTCCCGATTACCTGTAAGTTGCCCATTTATATTATTTTCTGTTATTTCATTATTCATTTACTTTATTGATTATTAATTGATACAATTATTTTCTTTATGAATTAAATTTTCACTTTGTAATGTGCAATAATGAAAAATAAATAAACAATTATATTAACTTCTTTAAACTCTGTTTAAACCATGGATATGTTTAGTCGTTTGTTGTTCATAGAGGCTTAAATTTTTTTACATTTTATGACAAAAATGTAAGGCGCAGGTACACCACAATTTCTCATAAATTGTGAATCTAAAAAAATACGAAGCAATAAATCAAAGAAAATTTAATATGTTTATTTAAAGGAACTATGGCCCTGTATTACAGTTGGCCCTCAACTCATTGAGTTTGTTAAACTCAAGATTAATGTTAAGGGGAGATTGAATCCATTTCCGTATTACAGTGCAATATGACATGTCAGATACTAAATCTTCAAATTATAGACATATTTTACTTTTTCTGTGGTTATTATCTGTCAAATTTTAAATAACCTCAAATAATACCAACTACAAAACGGGACGCTACGACTTGAAATACTATTTGTTTTATTATCCAACATGGTAAATTTAATTTTTTTCACCAAAATAATTATTTTATGCCCATGTTCGTTTCAATATGGCTGTCAGTTTGTTTTGTTGTGTGGCGCCACCGTCGATACAACTAACGCCTCTAGAGACAGAAAACTGAAACTACACGCTTTGCCTAGCAACGAGTCGAGAAATGACAGTTGACTCACCGTTAAGTACTTAATCCGCCAGAAACGTTGAGTTAAATATTTGTCGTTTTAGTGACGTATTTGAGGGAAGATTAGGCCTAAACGGACACTGTAATACGTTATATTTTTGTAAACTTGAGTTCAGCTCTTAAACTGAGACTGAAATACCGGCCCATAGGGCCGGTTATGACATAAGTATTAAAATACTTTTTATATGGAATGTCAAAAAATATACAACGTCAATAAAACGGTTACCCAGTCAAGCGTGTTTCAATATAATTGGCCGTTTGTGTTTAACTACAACTGTCAAAGTTTTTTTGTTGTTTATTTAAAATGATTATATAGATTATTGTCAAAAAACATCTTTGGTATTATTTCACTGAATAGGCATTTGGTATCTCTTGTCTTCGTGGCTATAAGCCATACCTCAGAGTACACGGGGAATTCAAGAAATTCACATCGAAGAATGTTAATTCTTGATCAACAAAAGTAATAGCTAAACTCTTTTTTAAGTAAAAAAAGTTCTTGTTTTAGACTATCAAGTTACCAATATGTTTTATGCTCTAACTGTTGACAAATAAATCATTGCTTTTGATAATCGATTATTTTAACCCTGTATACAATTTGTAACAAAATAATCAAATATGCTATTGCGCGCATTGTAGAATTCTAGATACGGAGCTGAGTAAATCTATGAGGACAATCACAGGACGCATGAGGCTTCCAGTCCAGGACTCTCAAACATAGGCTCTCCAGAAATGCGCAAGAAGCAGGCCTCAGCCAGAGAACTCGAAAAGATCTGCAGAAATCCCGTAATCCCTGCTTTCCAGCATGTCTTCCAGCCTCCAAGACAGCGCCTGTGGTCCAGAAAACCCATCTGGTCAGAAGCCCTGACAAACTTTGAAGTTCTCGACTTTCAACCTATCTCATAAATACTGGGTCCAACAAAACAAAATCCGCACAGGACAGGGATGCTGCAATCACCTCACCTCGTGGAAATGGGACTAGAGAGATTTTCCGGAATGTGATTTTGGAGCAAATAACCAGACTGTCCAACATATGGTAAATGAATGCTGACGAGGAGACATCCGGGGGGGCTGGATGGACATCCATGAGGCAACCCCGGAGGCCGTACAGTAGCTGACTGGATGTGAACCGGGGATTTAAATAATCAAGCAATGACTCAACCGATGGCGGAGAAACACATATGCCAATGCCACACAAAAAGTAAAATAAATCATTAATTTTAATTACTTTGACTTCTTGGGCCCATCAATTTTTTTTATTTTCGGAACTCTTCAATAAAATCAAGTAATGTATATTCAAAAAACTCAAGTCGTGTATATCCCAAAAAACTCAAGTCGTGTATATCCCAAAAAACTCAAGTCGTGTATATCCCAAAAAACTCAAGTCGTGTATATCCCAAAAAACTCAAGTCGTGTATATCCCAAAAAACTCAAGTCGTGTATATCCCAAAAAACTCAAGTCGTGTATATCCCAAAAAACTCAAGTCGTGTATATCCCAAAAAATTCAAGTCGTGTATATCCAAAAAATCGTATATATTCCAACGCGCAATTATGCGAATCGTACACTTAAAGACATGAAACTTTTCAATAAATTTATCAGAACTGGTTTGTACTTTTAAAAAGTCACTAAATATAAAATCAACGATATTTATTGCCGATAAACAGTCGTTAAACCTTTCTATGAAATCAATAAATTTATTCGACAGTCGGAGTAATTTGTTTCTTTATTGTTGTCCACGTAATTCTTGGCATGAAATCTATTTTGGGGAAAAAGGTGAGTTCATTGTAAGCAATGGACTAGAGTCCATTATTATTGCGGAGAAAGCATTCCTTAGGAAAATGGTCGCTATTTTTCACAATGATTTATATTTTGCCAATCAAATTAGTACAAAGAGATAAAAGTAAATGCCTTAGAATATTATCTACGCTTTCTATTTTAATCAACAAACTATCAACTTGTTATAATCGAATAAAAATATATAAACTTGTAAAAAAATATATTTGCTCGATCATATAATATATTTTGTTTAAAAGGCCTTGATTGTTTTAAGCATATTTATATAAAAAAATCTTTATATTACTTAAGTGTTTTCAAAATAAAAAGTGAATGAAGCTGTGAAGTACCGTCTAAAAATAGTGCTTCCACTCATATCTATAAAAATCGTTTTCGGGTGACCTGTGTAAGAGACAGATAATCGAAAGCATGTAATAGTTGCTACGGAACATTCATGTAAGGATGGCGGTTGGCAGAGGGGTTAGTTAAGTAATCTATCGAATAGATGCGAATTCGATTTCTGCCACAACCAATTTCATTCACCTATAGCACAGCTCGTCATGAAGGGGAAGATTAAGTGTCGTAGAGGGGTTGGAAGAAGGCAGTTTTCCTGACTGCAAAACATCCGCGAATAGACCGGTATAAGAACTGTGGAGGAGCCGTTTCGCACTGCACAGGAAAAGGAGGCTTTCTCTAAGGTGGTCGTCAACGTCGGGGAGACCTGATATGACACAAGAAGAAGAAGATAGCACAAGTATTTATTTTTAGTTTATAGAATGTATGAGGATGTACCTACATGTACTTGAATCAAGGATATATTCAATGTTATTTTTTTTAAATAGGCATAATTATTTATTAATTTATTGGTAAAATAACAGGTTAAAACCATCAATTTAATAATTACTTCACTACAAAATATATAAGTACAAAAAAATATACATATATATAAAGTACATAAAATCAAACAAAAATTATAATAGCTTCCACAAGCATCCATTGTAAATAATTTGCAGAAAATATGTTTATTAGAGGTCTGGTCGATTAAAAACATAATGAAAAATTCTCAAGCCAAAAATATATTTAAGCAAAACTAGAACGATTTTATTTTGAAAATAAAATACATAATATATTATCTATTACAAAGTAAAAGCAAAATTTACAAATCGTGCGTAAGACACATAATGAATGACCTAGAGCGGATACTATCAGAACAAAAAACCTCCTCCGGACTACTGACATGAGGACACTGCGCTGCATAGTGGGCGTAACACTCGTGGATAGAGTCCGGAAAGAGGATTTAAGGAGGAGATGCGATGTAGACGAAATCATCCGCTGGGGTAGAGGGCGAAGGCGTCAATGGAGAGACCATGTCGAGAGAATGGGAGACAATGGACTACCCAAAATAGGAAGTCCCGGAGGGTCGTAGAGCAAGGGGGAGACCAGAAAAAAGATGGAGCGACAGGTGGACATCCAGATCATAAGAGGCAGTCTCCGACTGAAAAAACAGACCTTCGGCCTAAAACCAGAGGAAGAAGAAGAAGAATTTATCACAAAGGAACCAAACATAACTCTCTTAATAAAAATTAGTTAAAGTTCATATTGAGAATTTTATTTAATAGTAAATATGTGATAGTTGTAAATATTGGTCAAATTAATTCGTCAGAAAATTATTCCAACTTGTACAATCACTTTTCTTTCATATCTTCATGTGTGATGAAATTGTCCCAAACGACCGCAATCCTAGGTATCTCGGAGTAAAACTTGATAGGTCACTAACTTACGGTCCACACTTGCAAGCGTTAAAAAACAAAGTGAAAGCTAGGAACAACATAATTATGAAGCTCACCGGAACAACTTGGGGCAGCACTGCTGAAGTGCTGCGTACATCAGCGGTTGCTCTCGTTTATAGTGCGGCGGAGTACTGCGCACCAGTGTGGGAGAGAAGCGTCCATTGCAAAACCCTTGATGCCGAATTAAATAAAACAATGAGGACAATCACCGGATGCGTAAGGCCAACTGCACTCCCGTGGCTCCCTGTGCTTTCGAACATTGCTCCTCCTGATTTGCGCAGGAGCCAGGCTACAGCTAGAGAACTTGCCAAGATTGAAAAGAATCCCGCAATTCCCGCATTTCAAGATATATTCCGTCCACCAAGACAACGACTGAAGTCCAGAAAGCCTGTTTGGTCGAAGCTACTCGGCGAATTCAACTTGCCTAGAGCATGGAAAGAGAGGTGGAATGATTCAGACCTGGTATTAAACAAACATATTATTCTAGACCCTAACGAAAGGGTTCCAGGTTATAACCTTCCCCGAAAAGTTTGGATTCAGCAAAACAGAATTCGTACAGGTCAAGGATGATGTAACTACCAAATGTGGAAATGGGGGAAAAAGGGATTCTCCAGAATGTGACTGTCCAGAATCTAGTAGAGGAGTGCCCGATACGGAGGTATGAAGGAGACTGGATGGACATCCATAGGGCGACTCCAGAAGCTGTGAAGTGGCTGGCCGAACGGGAGCCAAGAGTGTAGAAGGGAACTACTCAATATCGCAGCCAAAGGCGCAGGAAAAGCCGTAGCCATACAAAAAGTAAGTAAGTAAAGTAAGTAAGTAAAGTTTTCTTTCATTAATTGTCTCGGTGACCTGACCAAATTGACCTTCATAAAATTGGATGGTCAATCTAACCCAAAATTCACGCAATTAAACGTCTAATTAACCCTTCAAATTGGGAGACTTTGGGCGACAAAATTTTCAGCTATTTATAGACATACGTACCTACCTTAATATTTACCCCGGAAACCTTTTCTTATATATATACATATAAGTTTATATTTTCTACTCTGTCAAACTGAACGTTTTATACTATTATTTTACCAATTATGTATCCTAATTAACGTTTGATAAAGATATGTTTAAACACTCAAATTATTCTGTCGTAACTAAATAAGATATTTTGCCAAAGACATAAGAACCATGTTAAACAAGTACATATACATATTCCTATATACCCTAAATTAAACATAAATGTTTGTGCTGTAGGTGAACGAAATCGGTCGTCGTATGATTCGAATTCGCGACTACTAGATTACTAGCCCAGCGCGCTAACCGCTCTGTCATCGACCCATCTTTTATGTTGCAAAAAACACTTTTTTTAACGTGGCTACGTAGGGATCACCAGAATTTGGGTCCATTATACTCTTCCAAAGAAACGCACTACGAAACGTTGGGGAGGGTTTGCAATCTGCTCAAGAAAATAAGAATATGATCTTAAAAATACTAGGATTGTAAAAAGAAGAAAACACGGAAATCGGAAAATCGTTCGACAGCTGGGCTGCTGTGTAAATAAAAGAGTTCGAGAAACGACTGATTCGTATATGTTGAATGTTTACTGTGAACGGACGTTGAGATTGAGAAATACAAGTGTAACTCTATTGTGAATGGGTGGAATAGGAACCAGAGATGCAATTTCTTCTGAGCATTTCCCGTGGTATCTATAGAATAAACATAGAATACCGACCTTTCGTCTTGTGATTCAATTCATCAGGCATTGATGTGTCGTTGACTAATCATTATTTCATTTCTGTAAAACCCTTTGATGAAATATTTTATTAAATAAAAATCAATCAAATACATCGGGTAGTTTTTTATTTAAAATTTATAAAAATGTTTAAATAAACAATAATCATCGATATTGAAGTGTCTGAAAAATAATTAATTCGTATGGTTGCTGGGTAAGCGTACCCAGGTTTTGGAGGAATATAGAAATGTTTTCTATTTTCTAACGTACAATTACAGTTAAATAAATATCAGTTTTTCTAATACGATAACATGATAATGATTTTTAAGAATCTTCAACTATGAGTAAAAACACAGAAAAAATTAAACTAATGATTAGGTACATTAATATATTGCTGTCAACAATAAAACTGATTTATTTGGAACATTTATTCTATTTTTGATAATTAATACTCGATTACCTGTAAAATTGTGCAAAATTGTATCAGGAGAAAAAAGACAAGAACACATAAACATCTTAAACTATGTCTAACAAAAAACCCGAGTTGATTATTCCAGTGTCCAAAGCTGTAAGGGGAACCAACGTTGGCCGTGACCTCCGACGGACGCAAAAGTGATGGAGTGATGTATGAAAAAGTATACAGATTAAATCAAGCGAAACCCTCCATCGTCCAGACAAGATGGCAGCCATTGGAAATGACATTGATTAATGCTCTTTTTACTGCAATTTTCTGCGAAAGAAATCAAATAGACATCATTTGACGGGGATACGCCGTATTTTTTACGCATTTTCGTTATAAAATGTCTGGAATCACTCATCGTGGCAAAATGCCTCAGCCTTTCGTTCCGTCTCCCAATACATCTCAAATATTGATAAAATTCCTGGGCAATCTTTCGAGAATCAACTATTTGCGCTATCTTTTCTTTGAACCGATATAATGATCAATTCTCTAATAAAGCGTAACTATCACCATTAAAGTTTTTGGTGAATAAATATTTAGCATAGTACCTACCTATTTATAGTAGATATTTATAACCCGAGAAACAATAAGAAATATAAATCTCCGTGGTTTAGTGGTACATCGTTTAGATTCCCAGCAGGGTATAAAATAATTATTCTTGTTCATTTTAGGACATTATAACGAGATATAGTAATTAATGTGGAAAAAAGGTTGAAATATTTTGGATAGACTAAAGAGGATATTAAAAGAAATAGATGAGGTATGTTAGACAATATAGCAGCATTCCCGTGACAGCTTCATGAAATTGATTACGATTAGATACAGACAATAGAAATCTTTTTAGAATAAAATTAACTGTAATTGTATTCATTGATAACTTCAGACTGAACATTGATCTTAACGAATCTGAATGATTAAGTGTATATTAAGTATTAAGACTATTCGTTATATTGTTATATTTAAGATGTATTACGTTAATATTTTTAGTAAAACATTTTTAGACATAAATTGTCAAGAAATACTTAATATCTCCTATTTATTTATTTATTTACTATCCCTAGTAATCCCAGTACAACTTATTATATCAAAAATATTATAATACGTTAGTTGTTTGGTACATCACTTTTCTTAAATTTACTTAGTTCATGGCGAAATACGTGTGATTTTCATAAATTTGCGAATACTCTCATGTTTCTAGCTAATTAATTTTAGACACATCCTTTACGTTTCAAAAATAATATATTTACAAACGAGTAGCCAACTCTTCGTTGAAAAAAATCTTTATGGCATTTTAACTCACTAAACTAGAATGAGTATGTTGCGAAAATTAACACTAAAGCGTTCTGGCGAATACAAGCAAAAAAATTGAGTAATATGGGGTTAACGAAAATTCATTACAGAAATAAGGTAGGGTTGCCATAATGAGAAATTCAACGTTACATAGTTTTTGGAATACACGTAAAAAAAACTGGGAAAAAGGCCGAAAATAAATATGAACGAAATAGGTTTTTGAAATATCAATACTTATTTCGTTTTGAAATTTAAACTATTTTTTTTTATTTTATTATTTTTGATCACACTATATTTACGATTACTACTGCCTAACTAGAAAATCCTGTTCTAGGACTAGCAGTTTACAATTTTTAGTAACTATATAAGCAATTATGCACCAAGTGATAGATCCCGTTCCACATTAAATAGGCACATAATCTCAGTATTCTGCACTCACAATCACAACCATCATAGAAGGTTAAAAAAACAAAACAGATCAACCAGGTCCTAATGTCTGCCATAGTACCTGTCATCAAATCAAATTATATGAAATAAAATATTTGTATGTGTTACTCAAAAAGCATCGCAAACATAATGCGGCATAGTTACAAATACAATTAGTAATTCCTTTGATATCTGTCTAAATGGGTCGGTGGCAGAGCGGTTAGCGCGCTGGGCTAGTAATCCAGAGGTCACGAGTTCGAATCCTGCCTCGACCGATTTCGTTCACCTAAGCACAAGCATTTATTTGCTTATTTTAGGGAACGTAGGATATATAGTATATGTACTTGTTTAACAAGGACATATTCATTTAAAAAAAAATATTTTCTAGTACCTAATAACTTCTTTCAAATAGCCTTGGTTTCAAAACCTGAGAGGTTCGAGTCAAAACATACATTTTTTTATTCTATTTGTGATGTATCTCGAGCATCTAACTATTTTTATGTCAAATATCAATTGAACATGCAACCATAAACTATGTCTATAAAGCTGAAAAATCCAGAACGAATACACAATTAAAAACTTTGTCTCCGCCGGAAATCGAACTGGTGACTTTTGGCTTGGGATTCAGATATCTAAACTATCTGGACCACAAAGGCCGACAAAATACATAATAAGTTTGACAGCGTATACGACAGTTAGTTCTTATTACAAAATATTCACGCTTGATATTGTGAAAAAAGCTTGTGTCGAGTAAGAAATGACAGTTAAGTATATAAGTTATCAATAATGGCATTCACCCATTGCGGTTCAATGGTCTCCAAGTGAAAAAAAAATATAGAGATAGGTATATATAATAATATTTTAACCTCTTTATGACAACATTCACTTGCACTCAAATATAATGAACAAGCATTTATTCCTTCGTCACCGGTCATTAAATAGTGTGACCAGTCATTCGAAATTAAAGATATATAGGAATTACCAAAAAAATGAAAGTCATTTTTTTAAGAAAAATGTATATAAATATCGGCAAATAACTGCAGAGAATTCCGAGGAGGGGGATACAGTTTGCCCAGAGATACTAACCAACTAAAAAACTAATGATTGCACTGCGCAGTCCACGTAATTTCTCAAATAATTTGCCGATTACTATCATGTTGTGAAATATTGTTGTGTTTTTGGCTAGTGTGTCGGCATCCTGAATTAATTTCCAACGGTCTTACTCTAGAATTTCAAATCAAATCCCAATTACAATTTTTCGCTATGAAACCATCTTCAAAATAGAGCATAAGACGGTACGAATGTACGAGTATGTAGCGGTTTATGAATCGTGGAAGAGGTGACAGTGGACGGTGAGTGCGGTTTTGCGGGAGACAGCCGAGCCGTTGTTCGTCGGTTTGTATGCGTGCAAACGTGTGCTTCACTGATAAACTTTGGCATTTTGTTGCGAAATATGAAACTTATTTACTGTTCACCCAGAATGTACTCGTCAAAGTTTACGAAATATAATATACCTATTATTATTTTACAAATGAAACTGAGATTTCACTGGATTGAAATAAACGAAGACAATGACTATGCTCCTCCCTCGAATTGAGGATTGCATAGATATTTATATATAGTTTAATTTTAAGATGTTTTTTTTATTAATGTATGAAATAGGTTTTCATTTATTCATTCATTCATTCATTCATACCATCACGGAATATCCCACAGTGTGGGGTAACCAGCGAAAGGTGTGCGGGTGTGCATTGCCTTATAAAAGGGAGCACAACACATATGTGTGTACCCACACACCAGTCTCGTCTCACCTAAAAAGGCACTACATTCAGAATGGGTGGTGAACCTCATTGCTGAACTATGTCAGATGTTATTGTTGCCTGTTGTATTTTCGATTACCCGGCTCTTACGGGACACTCGAAAACAGTAATAGAAAAAAAAAAAAAAAAAAAAGGTATTCATTTAAAAAAAAATAAGTATGTTGATTTGAGAAATGAACGAGGAGACATTTACATCTGAAGATATGTGCATGGCGTTCAGTTTTTTTTATCAAATCCAAATAAGAAAACATCGTATTGGTAAGTGAGAGAGTGTTCTGTTTACTTTCAATACATGGTCACCTTGAATGGGGAGAATTTTATTTCGACCATAAAAAAACTCTTGTAACTATAGTGGTTCAGAATACAATCTCAGATCGATGAACGACATAACTTATCTACTTTCTATTCTAAATAATAACATAGTATCTTTATATAGGCAATCTAATAATTTCACTGTCAAACCAAACCTGATATGATCAAGTAACGGAGGAATCTTGTTTGTGACATCTGATGGTTTTGTAATTGTTGTATGTACATATTATACTAAAAGTCAATGTTTTCACTTTTAATATGACTCAGTATCAGCTAATATATTCATTTAGACAAAAACATGTAGTTGACCATGACCGCTCGTTTATTTGTCACTAGGACTTAACTGTGAGGCACCGACATAGAATAGTGCTTCTACTCATTCTATTTACATTGTTTTCGGGTGTCCCATTTCAAACATTTTTTTTCAATACTTTTATGGGTATCAATACCTCATTTGAACCGAATGTATTTGTTTTTGTCGACTACATAATGGAAACACATAAAGACTTGGCGAAAACTGGCTGTTTTATTACGTATATATAATATTGATTAATTAGAATTGACCTTCGGTGAAGGTAATGACCATGATTTGATATACCTAACACGTACCTAAAAGGCTCGGTTTAATACAAATTGTTACCACTATCCCAAACAATGATTAAAATGTACCTACCCATTCAATAATGCTTAATTTGAGGTATTTCTTGATATAGTTCCCTTAGAGAGAAAACAGGATTAAACAATCTGACATGGCCTCTTTAATGGAGAAATTTAGTACCTTCAGATACACTATTTAGAATCAACTCTCAAAATCATTCTCAGTATTTCTTGATGCAAACAAGCGTGGAAAGGTTTAAACTAAAAATAAGTAATCGAATATTTTTATTATTGCATATGCGCAAACATTGGATTTTAATAATTGGTGAACGTTGCGCAAGCGCATAAAGTGATCACGTAAACCAGCCGATGACAGGTCGTAAGCCCTGTAGGTGCCTTGATTTCCCGGTTTTTCTACAATAAATATTCCAACTTCGTCTCTATTTAGATAATTAAAAATCTGTTAAAAATAAGTTATGTTATTTCGATTTCATTTAGATATTGAAGAAATTATATTATAAACATTGAGATGAAATATCGACCGCCGTGGTGTTGAATCGTTAGACTTCTCTGACAGCGTTCACGGTTGGATTTCCTGCAGTAACAGCAGCAGCTCTAAAACTGGCCGCTTCTTGTTTCTCAAAATCCAGACACCATCCTTCCTGGGTTGACGCCAGGCGCCAATAATCATATTCTTCACATTCCTGATTTTCTATTCAAATAATGAAACTTATGATATAACGTTGACTATCTCATTAAATATATTTAAAAAATATATATAACACCTGATTTCTTCTTCCTCTCCTCTTCTCCTGCTTATGCTTTTGTTTTTCTATAATTGCTTTGAACTGATTTTGTATTCAATATTTTTTGTTGTCTTTTTTCAATGTTTGCTTTTCTTATGTTATTTTAACATTTTTATTTTTATCATTTCATAACCTTATTGCCATAGTACAAATGGAAATAGAAATTGAAATTGGAAGAAATTTCCGTTTGGCAATAAGCCCGCCGGATACAAATAAATAAATATACATCAATATAAAAGCAATTTCGAAACTTTTTTAGTACTGATTATTTTAGATGTAAACTCAAGCACCAAAAAAAGGGAATTATGTATATATATCGATAGCACGAAGAAATTATATTGCCTTTCGATATGGTTCAAGTTCCGCCCATACAAGGCCCATCCCGCTAACGATTTTCATTTAGTGTTATTATGACTCTAAATATACAACACTCTCAAATCCAGGGAAGAATTAAAGTATATTAACGTAATGGGTATCTTATCCAAAAACTGTGGTTAAGAAATGAAAGAATGAACTATCTGTGCCACCAATAATATGGATAATACATTTTTTTGTGTCAGATTTGCATTCCATCATTCTAAGCCAATGATATAAATAATAGACAACCACACTAGCACATATGAGAACTATAATTTTGGTTAAGATAATGATGGTCCAACATATGAACGAATCAATGTGACTGAACATCTGTACGTAGTCCTCCGTATGCCTAACAACCGGTTCCAGTTGATGGTCAAGTACATGTCCAAGATTACTTCGGACACTGATACGTACACTTGCCGGAAGTGGAGAGAGTATGTAAATCTTGGAACTAGTTCTTGCAGACCAACAAGGGGCGGCGTCGATCAAATGACAACCAACGAAGATGCCCGTGCGACCAAAATTTAACATTTATGATGTTTCGGTAAATGAAACAAATCGATCACTTGCTAAGCATTCTATAGATGGATATAAGTAAGTGCCTTATAAATAATATGAAATTTGAAACAGAATATTAAAGTATTTTATTTAAAATACATTTGAAACCTAGTCTAAGTGGACTTTTTTGGAGTATTTTAAAATTATATTTGTATCCAAACCTAACATAACCAAATTTAGACAAATAATCGAAACAATCGAAAATTTTATTTGAATACATTTAAAAAAAATTATTTAGTTCCAAAATACAATCATCAATTTCAACATGGTATTAATTTTATCACATACACTTTACATTATTTCCCTTTTTAAAGGTTAGATCAAAATATTTTTCAATTATAATTCGAATTGTATGTACCTACAGTTATTACTTCATCAGCGAACGAATTCTACTTTAGTGCATTTTTTCCATATCCATGATTTACAAGCACAAATTAACAGAAAAAACTCATTTAAAAATATATCTATGAAATTTATTAACAAATTTGTTTCAGGTTGAAATAAAACAAAACTTCAGTTTTAAGTTCCACTATAATTATTTAATAGGACACTAACTAGTATCGGTCATCCAGTGACCATCTTCAGAGTGTGACAAGACAGTGATTATTGAAGTTTATATGTTGAAAAAATCAGGAATTTGCAACCTTTTTTTTTTTTCCGCCAGTTCAATTAGTGTTGCTAGAAAGAACTGTACACTCTGTTTTGTTTGTTAGTTTTCTTTGTCAGTTCTTTCTAACAACACTAATTGAACTGGCGGAAAAAAAAAAAGGTTGCAAATTCCTGATTTTTTCAACATATAAGCTTCAATAATCACTGTCTTGTCACACTCTGAAGATCGTCACTGGATGACCGATACTACATAGTTAGTGACCTATTAAATTATTACACTGGAACTTAAAACTGAAGTTTTGTTTTATTTTAACCTGAAACAAATTTGTTAATAAATTTGCTATGGAGTTCCATCAAGAATTGTCCGTTGAGAAGTTAAATAAAGGAAAATATATCTATGACTTTATTTTTGTATTTTAATTTGAAATATTCAAAATGTCTATATCCATGTAAAAGAGTTTAAATATCTAAAGTGCTAATATGCAAAAACGATCTTTACGGTGAAATATTCGAACAGACACAAAAAGCCGCGGCCATATCCTGAGAGAGTTCATCTGGAAGAGCAAGCCTATGAACATCCCTTAAGGTTCGAATCCACAAGACATGTGACGACGGAATATAATCCAGAGCAGGCACTGTCCGTACCAAATACCTCCTTCGAACCAGCGAAATGAAGGTACACAGAAGCATCGCTAGCAAAACTCTACATGAAATAGTAAAAAACACAAAGATCCGAAGGCTGTGTGAAGTTGAGGATATCGTTAGATGGGGTCGACAGAGAAGAATATTGTAGAACGAACACGTGTCAAGAACGACAGATTCAAGAAACGTCGAAGTGGCCAGGGATAATGTTCCGCAAGAAAGCAGACCACCAGGACGTCTTCCAAAGAGATGAAAGAACAGCAGGCAGTCCAAGTCATAAACAGGATATAAATGAAATAAATGTTTCAACAATAATAATGTAACTTATGCCTTTCTACTCTTTACTGTGGTTTTGGTGATTTTTGTATTTTTTTACTGTGGCGATTTTTAATTTATTTTTCTTGTTTTTTTTCTGTATAATACGTATGCGTTATATTCTGAATATATTTTAAATTTACAAATTGTTGTAACTACGAAAACTATACAGGTATTGGCTTCGGAACACTCAGTTAGAGAAGCAGTTATCTTAAATATACTTTCTTTATTATATTATGATCTAAAAAAACAGTCGAATAATTCCTATTAGATGGAATGGTTGAGGGGACAAACCACAGGGGGCGCCCCCGACGGGAGTATTTGGCCTAGGTGTGCGAGGACATGAACTGCGCCACATATGTTGAGCTGAAGAGGGCTGCAGAAGAGAGAGAGAAGTGGAAAGCGAGATGTAGAATTCTTCTACAAACCAATCCACAAGATTGAGACTTTTAATAATAAACAGTCGAACAGACCTTGAAAAACAGAAAGAAGAATTAAAAAAAAATAAGTACTTAAATAATTAATATACACTTAACACGACCCTGGTTTTCGCCTCTTAATAAATTTTATTTCTTTACCACGAACCGAACTGATAAAAGTTTAACCAAGCAATTATTTAAACAGGTATGAAGTAGGCTGATAATAAAGATGAAAGTAGATTTTAAGATGAAGATAATAAAGATGAAAAAACACATGAAATCCTTAATCGTTTCGAAACATTAGGTATATATTTTCATTACAACTTGTTGACTTTTTTACTCTTAATTTTTTTATACCTTTTATAATTAAAAAAGCACCAACCTCTTATAACATATAATATTTTGGGCAAAAAAAATTAAAGCTGTTTCACGAGGGAAGTATTGTATCAAAACGCTTCGAACAGAAAACCCTGACTATGATCGGAGAAATTTCGACTAATACCTACTTCGAATTCCGTTTTTTGTTAGTGACAAGTTGGAGTCCCATAAATATACTTAATTCAAACATGATAGTTATATTTCAATTAAAACTATTATATTTCTTATTTGCATACATTCCAATCTGTCAAATTTCAAATATGTAAATGCTCTCACCATCTGTAAAGGAAAAAAATAATGATTAATTAATTATTCTATTATAAAAATATTTTGCTATAGTATTATTTTTTTTTATTTGGGTATAATGGCATTTTTGATACAGCTTATAGTCAACCATCGAAACCCTCAGGGTTAATCTGATGTTGACGAGTTCAGTATTTAGTAAGTTTACAATAAAATGACGATGCAGGTACAATAAATATCAATGAAATATTCAATTATGTATCTGTATATAAATATGCCAAAACCAATTTACTGCAAACGTAGATATTGCACAAAGCATTCATTTATTTGACTTATCAGGTCTTCAATTCAATAATTTATATGAGAAAATTTGATTAATATAATAAATATACAAACAATTTTTAAGACAGCTCTTGGAGATGTTTTTTTTTCACAAAAATTAATGAAGAACAAAATATTTTATTTAAAAAAATAGATACAACTTGAAATCTCAAAATGAAAATTCTCAGTCGGTCAGCTCATGTTGAAAGTAATCTCCGACAGTTGCTTTTCAGCATAATTATACCCATTTATTTTAGCTCACTTGTCTGTCCTTATTGCAATTCTTCAATTGATTTTTAACTAACTTCCCGACCATCTATGGAGATCGCGATACCACTTCCACGTCGGTGACGTTATAGAACCCATTGGTTCTGTTCACCCCCGGACGCGGCCGCAACGTCGGACAACACAAAATATCCACTATCCATCGGGTTCAACCACCGCCCCCGAGAATCCAACCTCAAACGGCGGGGCAACCGCTCAAGATCGGCAGCAGGGGCAAGCCCCTAGGCACACCGATCGAACGGAAGGGCTTGTCCCCGCACCCCTCGGTCCTCGTGTTGGCATCCGAAAGCTTGGCGGTCTAACACCGGGGGCATCCGACGCAATCATCACCTGTCAGATTTGACGTCACAATTGACAACACAGGATGTCTGACCCGACGTCTGCGCCGGCGGTGTGCCCGAACCAAACAACATTCGCCACAGTTGACGAGTCACTGCCGAGCGAGACAAAGGCGTTCGTCTTGCTCTTCTCTAAGTACAGAATTGACGAGGGCACAACAGCGTCGGCCGCCCACCCCCGCCTTTACTGCCTAGGCCCTTAGAGCCGCAACCTAGGCCCGACCAGTTATACCTCTGAAACATTCAGAACTTGTGTAGGTATACCCGACGATTCACTTTATATTTTGAGATTTCTGATCTTGAATAGTGACGGCTATAAATGTAACATTCAGGCGTTATTAGTTCGATATCAATTTCCTGTATTCTTTAATCGAATATTTTTTATTATTGCATATGCGCAAACATTGGATTTTTTTCCCCTGTCGGGAGTCAAAGATATTTTTTTAACAGATTTTTAATTATCTCAATAGAGACGAAGTTGGAATATTCATTGTAGGAGAACCGGGAAATCAAGGCACCTACAGGGCTTACGACCTGTCATCGGCTGGTTTACGTGATCACTTTATGCGCTTGCGCAACGTTCACCAATTATGCCTTTTTTTAATGAGATCCCTATCAATTCAATTTTTGAAAGTTCTTTAACTGTATTCTTTAACTTGAAAAAAACTTTGAAAAGGTGTCCACATTTGTTTTTTTTTTATTTTTTCTTATTTAGGTAATTAATTCATTACTGACTTCCTATACCATAAGTACAGATATAATTTTACAATTAACACTCATGCTTATAACAGCAACAAAATAAAATCAATCAAACTAGGTAAGATTGGGATAATTTAAATAGTTTAAGGTTCGATGCACATTGTCAAATATATTTTTTTAATTATTTAATAAAAACTTTTTTTTGAAAAATTTACTCGTGAATGATTTAAGTTTTTTTAACCTGACATGTATGTATGATATGATATTCGTTAACAAATCAGTAAGAGATAATATCTTTCATTTATTAACAAGTAATGATAGGATATTATTATGAAAAGACTCGAAGGTTAAAACTGCACAACACAACATATTTACATAATGATTTCCTTGTCGACTTGACAATCACATTACTTTAAGTATTTAGTATCCAAATAAATTGAAAAAGTTGCACGTTCTAATGAGAGTTTGAAGGTTACCATGGTTATTATAATAACTGTTAACAATCTTTAAAACTTGTGTTAATCTTCGCCATGTAATGAACAAACTGTGCAGTTTTAGTCATACACGACTTTTATAAACGAGTGGGTTGTGGCCAACGCTAAAATCCTCACTAACAAGTCATTCTATAAAGAATTCAAATTTTGTATGGTAAATTTCCAACATTTTCACGAAATGAGTTTGTTAAATTATTTTTTATTAAAATATTTTATTATGAAAAATTGATAACTCTTCAATGCCATTTTATGACAGTGATGTGCCTCTTTACAAATTTGCAAATAAAAATTTCAAATTTTCAGTTTCCTGAGCTTGGGGTCACTTTGAAATATTTGACAGTTAAAAAAATTGAGAAGCACTATTCATATATCGTTCAAAATCTAAAGGAATCTAATCGAGTATTAGATATACATATTTGCAAATTTGAATATTTGAATACAATCGAATGAGTACTTTAGTCTATAATCGATAAAGTAAAATGAACACGCCGTACATAGCACACTGCACACAGCACATGTGTACATTGTGATGTAACTTTCAGAATACAATCTCAGCATGATACTAGTTGATAATCTGCAAAAAAAAATACCCTTAAAAATTGCGAAATCATAACTCCCCACTATCTATCCCCTTGGGTTAGTGAGGAGTAATAACGCTCTTTTACGTAGGTAGGTACCTTATTTATTTCTTTATGTTCTATTCTCAAAGTAATTTCGGCCTTCGTTGCTCAGTTGGTTAGATATCTGACTGCTGAGCTAAAGGTCCCGGGTTCGATTCCCGGTGGAGACACAGTTTTTAATTGTGTTTTCAGTCTGGATCTGTGAGACGATTAATATCCTAAGTCTCCAGAATGTGGCAACTTGTTATTGGGTGCGTGTTAAATTAATATTTGACATAGTACCTGTTAGTTGCCCGAGAAGCAATATTAAATAAATAAATAAATAAATAATTATAACATTTTTGTGGCTTTTGATTGCAGCCCTTTTGAATCAATGTACCTACTCAAATTTCGAGAATAACTTATTTTATATAAATGCATTTCTCTTTATGCGACTTTTAAAACTACCGTTTTTTAAACATTTCTCTCTATTAGATTTTTATCATGAACCCTCCTCCATTTTCTGTCGTCTTGATCAAACCAACCATTTATCAAATCGATCTTTTTCATTCAATGAACCGTGTATCAATCTTAGATCAATCGTTAAAAGATTAAAAAATTAAACACCACACCTATACAGAAAATAGATAAAAGTAAGAGTAACCATATCATCAACAAAATAAAACTTTTCATTACCAAAACGTAGTTAATTCTATTATGGCCTTTCATCGACATCATTTGAAGAATTTAAATAAAACGTCTTGGAATAAAATGAACAGAATTTGACCTTGATCTTAGTTCAAGCAATTTTTCGTGCAGATGTCGGCTAGTTGTTAAATTATTGCAATGTTCATTAAACAAAGCCTGTCTTGGTATTATAATAAGATTAAATCAAACTGTACAATTATGTATGTACAATGAACATAGGAAGTTGCTATGATAATATTTAACAAACGCATCAAATCAAACGATCATTGTTTTTGTTCATTCTTAAATATTTGTTCTGATGTCTGTCATCGATGAATCGAGTTTGTATCGTGGTGTAAAACCAAATATTTTGTCACCGTTAAGAAGATAGATCAAAAGTCATAATAACAATTTCTTTTAATCTGAAATAGCCATGTTAGAAACCAGAAGAATAAAGTGCTTTTAATCTAAAAAAGCCATGTTTGAAACCTGAAGAATAATGTGCTTTGAATCTAAAATTGTCATGAAGAAAAGTCGCAGTCACCTACCCCACTCCATAGGGAACGTTATAGAACTAAGTGTTCTGTTCATCCCCGGAGCGGCTGATGTCATGTTAGAAACCTGAAGAATAAAGTTATTTTAATCTAAAATAGCCACATTTGAAACCTGAAGAATAAAGTGCTTAGAATCTAAAATAGCCATTTTTGAAACATGAATAATATAGTGTTTTGAATCTTTAATAGCCATGTTATTAACCTGAAGAATAAAGACTACATGTAGGTACACCAACACTGAAAAAAATATGTCAACCGAACTGGCTACCTGCGTTTTAGCCAAACCTTAGTTAACAGTAATAAATGATTATCTATTTATGACTGTATGGTTTGGCTGTGTACACAAAACATTTAGTTGCAAAAAACCAAATTAATTTTTTGTTGTCACATCTATCGGCTCTAAATTACTTTATATCAACTTAAAAAATAAAATCGCAAACGTAGCTCAAATACGATATAATTTGTGAATGCAAAATTGCCGGCGAAAAATCGTAAGTCCTGTTGATATCATATAGATACATAGCTACCTGATTTTTCAGTTTCTCTTCTGAAGAAATACATACTGATTGAGATATAATTCACCATCAACGACTCACTATGTCATTCCAATGGAATTGTGAATCATTTATTTGGTAGAATTCCATTTTAAAATAAATTAAAATATATTAAAGAATGTTTTGGATTCTACATATTATATTGTTTACTTATGGTCGATAGCTATTTCGCCTTGTAAGGGCATCTTCAAGACTATGACTGTGTGGGGTCTCTGTTGGCTATAGGTAGAAGGTGGATCTTAACTATTGTCTCCACATACTACCATTTATAATACTCTGTTTGCAGATAGTGACCAATCAATAAAAAAAAACACTGTAAGCTACATAGAATCCAAAACGTAGTATTTTATTTTTTTAATTGAAATAATTCCATGTGTGAAATGTCTCCAATCAATTCAGAAAGCCACAAATGATATCGAAAACTTATAGCATCGAACCGTTCCCGTATAAAGATCTAAACTCAAATCATGGTACATCTTCTTCATAATGATTAACGAAACAGACATGATAACGATATCTGAAATTAAAAAAAAATGTGTCTCACTCCAAGCAGTGAACGGATAGTTACGTATTGAGTATAGTATTAAATATGATCAGATTAAACGTTGTAATTAATAACATAAATAACCAGTTTCATGAATATTGTACAGCCAATCAACAGTCCAAGAAGCGTGTCGGTCAAGGTTCTTTGATCAAGACCATCTTTCTGTGGCGTCCTCATGGTGGCGAACACTGAAGACACTTCCCGGATGTTATCGTCAGAACAGATTCACACCTAATTTTATAATTTCAGTGTCTATAGAGAGGATGACGGTGTTTAGCACACATTGAGACAACAATGATAGGATGTGTAAGTTATTACTGTACACAATGTTATGAAGTATGTTTGTTTGTATTAAGGAAGCTGAAAATTATACAAGACAGTTGCCAAATGTTTTGCAATCCATTGCAGTAAGGAATAATTCAAACGTAGGCTGTTCATAACATCATTGTCACTTATATTTCTTTATTTAAGTTTATTTAAAAAAAAAGTCATTGAAATAGTTGCTTTTTTACTCCTCACTACCCCAAGGGTATATAGTGGGAGCTATGAATTCGTAATTTTAAAAGTTATTTTTTTCTATTGCAGATTATCAACTAGTATAATGCCGAAATTGTATTCTGAAAGTTTTATCACAATGTATGTGTGTGTCTATGCTATATACAGCGTTTTTATTCTACTTTATCGATAAAAGACTAAAGTACTCATTTGATTCTTTTCAAATTTGTATATCTAATACTCCCATTATATTTTGAAGAATTTCTATTTTTTATCTCTCAAATTTATCAAAGTGACCCCGAGCTTAGGAAACTTAAAATTTACTATCTTTATTTTCAAATTGGTAAAAAGGCTCATCATCACATTCATTAAATGGCATTGAAGAATTATAAATATTTCATTATGAAATATTTAAATAAAAAATAACTCAATAATTTAACTCATTTCATCAAAATAGTGAAAATTTCCTTACAAAATTTAAATAGGTTCTTTGTGGAGTGACTTGGTAGTGAGAAGTATAGCGTTGGCCTCAACCTACTCGTAATTTTATCTCATTGTGTCACTTGTGCCTGATATTTCAACAAACAATCAATTTCTCTCAATAAATCATTTATCAAAATGAGGATCAATCCATATTTTAACTAATCGTCGTTGATCTATGTTTTTTTTTAATCATACATTACAGTCATTCTTTAAACTATGCCTCTTTATTTTTTTTCTATTGTAAATTCACAATTATGAAAATAACTTTTAGAAAATGAAAAACTTTTTATTTTTTTCCTTCTTGCTCGCATACCTTTACGAAAAACTTTTTCTGAAAAACTGTTTATATCTTCGCATGCTGAAATTATAAATAGTTGTTCCCATCTATGATAACTATTAGGAATTATTTCCAGTGCCGTGGCTTGACGTACCGCGAATTCTCCTCGACATTCTTATGTAACATTTATTGAAATAAATAACTGTCAGAGTGAGTACCTACTATCTTCCATTATATGAATTATCATTTGCTCCAATATTTATTATCTGTAGTATATCTTATATAGAGAGATGAGTTTTGACAATATGTACATACTTTTGAACACGTAAATAATCTTCTGATAAAAATTCCTTAAAATTAATTCATCACAATTAATCTTATGATCCCTAAAACTTCATGAAATATACATTTTTTAATGTTACCTGTGTTATATATCATCACTGATATTATTAAACATTGGTTATTATATTTATTAGAAACCGTTTGTACAATAATTATATCGGTCAACTGTATTTTGATAATAATTTGTATAATATGTATCTAATTGTTATATACCTACTATGACAAGAACTTTCACACGCAATATAAATAAAATCAATCACTCCTACACCTTTGATTGTTCTGGAATAAAGAGAAGAGGTGGATCAAATTCGTGACTTAGATATAATATTAGATTTCTAAACTAAATATCAATCAACAAATAAATCATCCATCCAGCAGAATCAATTGATTTATAATACGATTTAAAAATATAACATGTTTTGCTCTCTTCACAACATACATATATGCGTCCACATCTCGAGTTGAATATACTTTTCTACTGTCTACTGTTATGTAGAATATAATATTTTTTTATAAATAAATAAATATTTTGATTATAAAGTTATTCTTTTTAAATATATCTAAAAAGTAAAGTAAGTATAAGTTACCCATTTCTAAAAAATATTTGCTACCTACTGATATAAAATGACTGGTTTTAGAAGACACAAAATGGAATGATGCTTTTATAAAGCAGACAAAAAACTTGTGTCAAAATAGGAGAAGATTGTGTTTAATTCTCTTTGCCTACCCAAATTAGCAAACTGCATGAGATTTTACATCGCTTGTCGGGTATTTCAAATGTACCTATTATGTCAAATATTTATTCAATACACGCAAAACAGCGAGTTTCCACATTCTGGATAGTGGAAAACTGTGTCTCAATAATTGAGAATCGAATCAAGGATCTTTTGCTCAGGAGTCAGATATTATATAGGTAACCAAATAAGCCACGAAGCCCGACATAATTTAATTTGTGTTTGCTTATTTTGTGTCATTTTTGCAATACCAATTTAGTAAGCTCGATTAAAAGCATTATGTTTCAAAAAATACATTATATTTCTCATTCGATAATTTCGATGTTCATCTTTTATCAATATGATCTAAACGCGCATTATCTCAAACGTATAAAAAATCGTGGGAACTGACTCTGTTCATATTTATTATATTATGTAAATCTTTATAGAAAACGAAATTGTTATTGTTAACCATTTCCTATATTATACAAAATACCATTTATTTATTACGATCATAAGATAACCATTGTAATTAGTTACTAAACGCTGAAACAATATAATATTTAGAAATACAATATTATAAAATAGATTAATTTTGTATGCTGTAACAGCTTTAAATATCTTCGAAATGAGTATCATAATGTTTTTTAAACTTTTAATTTGTGTTTTAATAATGATTATTAAAAGTCGATCAAAATCATGAGACTCCAAAGTGTGGCAATTTGTAATTGGGTGTGTAGTTATTATTTTAATAAAAAAAACTGTTGTTTTAAATTAATAAATACTTTTTACATATACTTTTTACTTTAGTGCCTTTAGAAGTTTTTCAAAGAATCATTATAAAAATTATATTAAAAAAGAGATTTGATTATCCAATTATTAATTTATTTCAAGAATTTAAAGTTTCAACTGTTGAAAATATCTACAAAAAAATCTCATTGTTCCAAATTCATAAAGATATTCTTACAAATTCAAACCAATTGTCATTTTCTTTAAGCAGCAGAATAAATTCACAAGGATGTATTACCATACCTCTTTTACGTACAACTGCCTCACAACATTGCTATAAGTATAAAGGTACTAAGTGGTTTAATGAACTCCCTTTGAGTCTTAGACTCGAAAAAAATTATAGTATATTTAAAAATAAAATTAAAAAATTGTACTGATTTATTTTTTGTTATTTCATTCTTGTTTTGTGTAGCTTCATATTTTGTATTAGATGTACAATGTTTTGGTAAATGTAACAATATTAAATAGATACTCCCCTCTTTTAACACGAGATTTTATCTCAATTAAAGAGGGTTATTATGAATTAAGTATATGAAAAAAAAAATTATATGATATATGAATGCACTACCTATTTATTTCAAAATATATTCTCAAAATATGAAATCACTCGATGGTAGGTTGTATATCATACAGGTGTCCTGATTTCTCTTTTTTTTTTCTAAAACAAATCTTATTCTAAGTCTTTGTTGATACGTAAACGTATCTAATGTGCTCCAAAAGTAAGTAAATAAAATAATAAAGACACGATGTTTGAGATTGCATTTAACCAAATAAAAATTAATATAAAATAATTAACAATACTTATCCTGTGATTTTAATCATGTACTTATAATAGTTATGTACTTATAATAGTTATGAGCCAACTAATGTTATTATTTACTTTCCAAATTCTAATTTCTCTCTCTCTCTCTCTCTCTCCTCATAATAACATCATATTTACATGATGTTCATGAATACAACATAATATTCATCAAATTAACATAATCATATTCATTATAATATTATGTTGAAGAATGATTCAACAATCAGTCAGTATATATTTTAATATGTTAAATAATTTGATATGTATATATGTGCATAATAATAAACTACCTACATGTGTATAAAAGATGTTCATCATGTAATATTCAAAGATAGTATTGAAAGCGAAAACTTCTCCCTTTTCGTTATCGTGTAGGTATTAGGTGATTTGACATGTTTTTGAGGGTGGACTATCCTGGGAGTAGGAGGTCCAACTGTCCTTCCATCTCTTCGTAGGTCTTCCGGGTAGTCTTCTGTTGTTGGGTATTTCTGTCTTCACTGTCGTCCATGCGTATGACGTGGTCTCTCCAGAAGCGTTTTCTGCAACTTCCCCATTTTGTTATGTCCTCGAGACCGCATATAGACCTGATCGTTTGATTTCTGATGCGGTCCCTGAGGGTTCTTCCAGCAATGTAGCGCAGGGTCTACATTTCAGCCACTCTAAGACAGATTTTTGTTCTGTTGGAGTCAGCTCCTACTTCTATTCCATATGTCTTAATTGGACGGACACACGCCTTGTATATTCTGTCTTTGCTGGTGGTAAGCATGTGTTTATTTCTCCATACCGTATTTCGTTAGCAACCAGCTACGGCAAGTCCTTTATTGACCTATGTACGGACATCGTTGTACAGGTCCTGCTGCTGGAGATCTCTACACCTAAGTATGTAAATCGCATGACCTGCTCTATAGGGTTGTTTTCAATGACTAGTTTGTATATAAGCGGCTCTTTTGATATTATCAAGCACTTAGATTTGTTTACAGATATCGCTATGTTGTATTTTTTTAGATACAGGATGAAATTTAGAAAGCGAAAACTTAAGTCTTATTTATTTTTAGGCAAGTAATCAAAACAGAATAACAGCAGAACATCTAGTCAAAAATTGAAGTAGACAGAACACGTGACGAAGCAAAACAGTGTCAGATGGTCACCTTGAATCATGAAGTTGAGGCCCTGGGACAAAATAAGTGACATACGAAGACGACAAATAAGGTAGACTGGTGACATTGTCCGGTTCGCTGGTCGTTGAAGGCAGCAGATGATAGCCCAAGATAGAAGACATCAAAAAAGTTTATAAGAGGCCAATGATGCAAGAAAGTAAAAGCGAATGTGACTAGCAGTAAGTAAATAATTGAATGTAAATCCCAAAAGGTTCTCCTAAACTGCTATTGTTGGGGACTATCAGAAGGTAAGAGAACACTGGTTATAAGGGCACGAAAGAAATGATAAAGAGTTGGGCAGACTGACATTTTTGTTTCTTCCCAATGTGAGAAATCGAATTTCTTCTTCGTGGATCGTTCCCGATTATTAGACCACGCAATTCCTTACTGGACACGACAGCTTCAAAAGTTTTCTTTTTCGTCGTCACTTATTCGATTCGTCCTCGTGTCAGCTTTGTGATAACCCTGAATAGACTTCTGAGCATATCCTATAGGAATGCACTTACTTCTCCGTGTCAACTTTCCGATGAGAACTCTACAACGATGTCGAAGGGAATTTCTTTGGACCCATTGGACATGCGGAACTTAATTGTAGCTGCCAAGAGCAACGTAAGGGCTTTCAAGACTTTCTGTCGTAAATACGGTGCATTCTTATCTTCACTATCAGTAAACGGTCAACCAGAAGTTTCCACATAATTAGCTCTCTTTGGAATTTTAAGTGCAGTGTCTGCAAGGTTTTAGAATTCTCCAGTCTCTTCGTTTGTTATTTATATGTTCTTTCAGAGTTTTGTTAGGGCAGTTATTAGTCTCCATTGGTGGAGGAAGAACAAAGTGTTGGACATCTTGATTCCATGACCAAGACATACACTCCCTGTTAAACATATTGAAAGAAAACGAATTAAATTGAAAATGTACACACAGATAATGTTGACGAATAACAATCAGGTAAGAATATTCTAACGATCATTTATGATGTCGATCACGATTTCCATGGGGATTGCTTTGAAATGGAATTTTTTGCATATTAATTAGAAAACTCACATATTTAGTGATGGAACGTGATGCGATATATATGTACCTTCAGATATATACATATACACCATAACGTGAGAAGAGGACCCGAGATTATCAGATTCCAACCACGATGTACTTCGTGACAGACTTGTGACCTCCAAGGCTTTAATAACTCCAGCGTCGAGCGCCGCCACATCTCCAAATTATCTAAAAGCAGTGAAGGTACTGGCAACGCCATTTACAAAATTGTTGACCTTCTAGGCTCGGTTGTTTAGATATCTAACTCCTGAACCAAAGATCCCAGATTTGATTACCTTAGTTTTCAATTATATTTTCAGTCTGGATCTGTAAGGCGATAAACATCATAAGTCTCCAGAATATGGCAGCTTGTTTTTGGGTGCTTGTTAATATTTAGCATTGTTCCTATTAGTTGAAAAGCAACCTACATATATTGACACAAATGTTCATTTGTTCAAAGTAGGTTATCTCCGAAAATTGTTGAAATGCAATGAAACTTTGGTGAATTGATAGGCGCACACTTAGGAAGGTTTCTGAAGATGTTTTTTTTTTGTATTTAAAGAATATACATATTCTAACACAATATGTATACATATTATTATTCCCTAAATTCGATTATATGAGTTGATAACAATGTTACGTGTTTATTTTTCTGTTTGTTTTTTTTTATAAATTTAATGTACCTACCACTACACTATTTATGGCCTCACTTTGCTTTGGTTGGTTGGAAAAAATTGCCTTATGGCAAGAAACCCGCCATTGAACACATATAAATGTACATGAAGTAAATAAATACATAATACACAATAATATTCTAAAGAGCTCTAATTTATCTTATATAGATGGATAGTGGCAGAACGGTTAGCGCGCTGGGATAGTAATCCAGTGGTCGCGAGTTCGAATCCTGCCATGACCAATTTCGTTCACCTATAGCACAAGCATTCATGCTTAGTGCAGGAAATATATGAGGATGTACCTATATGTACATGTTACAAGACATTTTTATTATTTTAAAAAATATATTTATAAATTTAAGACAGAGACAACAATAACATGCATATTACCTAAATTCAATTCAATTCTATATCACTAATGAAATACGCTGTTTTTGAGTACCGCAGTTATTTGTATTTCACTTTGTAGAAATATCCATCTGATAAATAGAAAATACGACAAGAAATAGACAGATCACTGATCACAGCAACTAAGTAAAGGAAGGATGAAATTTAAGGATACAGAAGGAATATCATTCTAGAATTATTGGATAATAGTCCCAGACGTATTTCTATCTCAACAGTCACGTCTTGGATTTACTTAATTATAGTGAAAATGACTATGATTAGATTATTTGGAAAGTATTACGTAAAAGCGCAAACGTTTAAATTCTGTGATTAGGTACTTACACGAACACTGCTTCTCAAGTTTGCCGTACGAAAGAAATATCGCTTGGCGTGGTGGAATAATAAGAATCTTTGGGTTGGTTCTCTGCCGTAGAATCTGACGCAATCTTGCACGTACTAGCGAGATAACAATATCTCACAAGAAATAGCGCGTGTTTTGCATATTTAAATACTAACTGACTCTCTCTGTCTTTATCTACTACCAGTTTCTACCGTTCTATACCATGACCCATCCATACCATACCCTATGTGTGAGTCTACTCACAAAGATTAAATGGCAGAACATACAACCCTATTCTAAGTACGCAATATACAAACTAAGAAAAATAAGAGGCCAATATTGAATAATCTCCCATACCTATAATAAGGAACTGCTAGCATTCCTATTTTTTTCCTAATACATCCTTATGACGTAAGAGTTCAAAAACAAAAATTCGTATTTTAAAAATTCTAACCAATTTGTTCCACATAGTTTGCGTCTCTATCTGTCAATTCGTCAAATAACGATAATTTCTGCTATTGAATAAACTACCAAGGTAACAATATTGGATAATTCTCAAACTCGTATTTCAAATGATTTCTTATAAAATGTACAGCAATCCTGTTTCTTTCTATACACTTATAACGTTTTACAAAAGAATATTTTAAGAAAGTTCACATAACCCGTTCCCTTTACCTTGTGTATCTTTTGAAAAATATTTAAGCGTATCGTAGGGTCCTGACGAAATAATATATAATAATAATAATATATTTTATAAAAATATTTTGCTATAACCGGGTCACCATCTATCCTACCGCACATGGAAGACACTGAATCGACTAGGTGTCAAAAGAACTTGCATAGGTGGGATATACGACGAGAAGATGTATCTTGCGATTGCAGGAAGGTCCAAGATGATAAGAATTTTTTTCTCTGCTGAAACACGGTAGAGTGATGTAACGAGAATGACTTGGTTGTGGCAAATGACGTTGCAGTTGCTGCTGCAACGTATTGAAGTGGAAAAGGCTAATATGTATGCCCGGGCACGTTAAGTTAGCAAGTATTTTGTTATCTTGACAACTTTGAATGTCGATGAAATTTACACGAGTTCTGATATTAAAAAGTGGTTCTAAACCTATCGTATCAAATAACACACTCGAAGCTTAAAGAACAAAATCAACCGTCATAAATAACGAATACCGAATAAACAAAATAACGAATAAAATAAATAAATTTCCAGTATTTCAAAATAACATTAATTGTTTTAATATTTAATGTTCTGAAGTCGGAGGGGAAATTTAAGAATATAATTAAGTTGATGCTGTTTTACCAACACACACCATAGTAGTTGTAATAATTTGTGTCAAGATAATTATTCATTTTGCTATCTTATTTCATAACATGAAATATAATTCCCTGGAAACCTTAACAATAATTACATACTACAAACAGTTTCCACTTTAAGGACATAAATAATTGTAAAATTTACAATTTCGTCCTTCTTGTTTATTAAGTCCACTTTAATTATTTGTTTCATATTATATCTCCTCTTGTACCTACTCTCCAAAACTCATTATTTATTCTCAAAATTAAGGTACTGAATGAATAATGTAGGTATATTTAGTCTACATCATCTTAATTAAGTATTGATAAAATATAAGTTTATTTGATGATGGGTATAAATTTATTCCAAATAACTAAATATTATTGTGGTATGATTTATTATTTAGGTACCTAAAATATAAACATCAACACAATATAATGAAAAATAAACATGGTTGAAAACTACAAAAAAATCAAGGACAATTGTCTCATTAAACTCATTAAAGTGATCATTAAAAAACCTTTCCATTTCCCGACCATTCAACTATTTAAAGACTTTTTAACCTACTAACTACAACACAACTCTATATTAAACACATTCTTATTCACTTTAAAAATGATAAGAAAAACCATATCACTGCTCAACAGTCTCACGATACAAGACACAGACATCAAATAATCACTCCGAAGACAAACACTTCATACGGACAAAGACATTATCAATACTTGGCTCCAAAGATCCTAAATATAGTTGCAAAAGATATAAAGAACAAACATTTAATAGAAAACACAAGACTTAAACATACAATACAAACATGGTTATATAAAAAAGGGATCAAATATTGTCAGTTAATTCTCAATTCATAACAACATACATACAATACAAACATGGTTATATAACAAAGGGATCAACTATTGTCAGCAAATTCTCAATTCATAACAACATACATACAATACAAACATGGTTATATAACAAAGGGATCAACTATTATCAGCAAATTCTCAATTCATAACAACATACATACAATACAAACATGGTTATATAACAAAGGGATCAACTATTGTCAGCAAATTCTCAATTCATAACAACATACATACAATACAAACATGGTTATATAACAAAGGGATCAACTATTATCAGCAAATTCTCAATTCATAACAACATACATACAATACAAACATGGTTATATAACAAAGGGATCAACTATTGTCAGCAAATTCTCAATTCATAACAACATACATACAATACAAACATGGTTATATAACAAAGGGATCAACTATTATCAGCAAATTCTCAATTCATAACAACATACATACAATACAAACATGCTTATATAACAAAGGGATCAACTATTGTCAGCAAATTCTCAATTCATAACAACATACATACAATACAAACATGGTTATATAACAAAGGGATCAACTATTATCAGCAAATTCTCAATTCATAACAACATACATACAATACAAACATGGTTATATAACAAAGGGATCAACTATTGTCAGCAAATTCTCAATTCATAACAACATACATACAATACAAACATGCTTATATAACAAAGGGATCAACTATTGTCAGCAAATTCTCAATTCATAACAACATACATACAATACAAACATGGTTATATAACAAAGGGATCAACTATTGTCAGCAAATTCTCAATTCATAACAACATACATACAATACAAACATGGTTATATAACAAAGGGATCAACTATTATCAGCAAATTCTCAATTCATAACAACATACATACAATACAAACATGGTTATATAACAAAGGGATCAACTATTGTCAGCAAATTCTCAATTCATAACAACATACATACAATACAAACATGGTTATATAACAAAGGGATCAACTATTGTCAGCAAATTCTCAATTCATAACAACATACATACAATACAAACATGGTTATATAACAAAGGGATCAACTATTATCAGCAAATTCTCAATTCATAACAACATACATACAATACAAACATGCTTATATAACAAAGGGATCAACTATTGTCAGCAAATTCTCAATTCATAACAACATACATACAATACAAACATGGTTATATAACAAAGGGATCAACTATTATCAGCAAATTCTCAATTCATAACAACATACATACAATACAAACATGGTTATATAACAAAGGGATCAACTATTGTCAGCAAATTCTCAATTCATAACAACATACATACAATACAAACATGGTTATATAACAAAGGGATCAACTATTGTCAGCAAATTCTCAATTCATAACAACATACATACAATACAAACATGGTTATATAACAAAGGGATCAACTATTGTCAGCAAATTCTCAATTCATAACAACATACATACAATACAAACATGGTTATATAACAAAGGGATCAACTATTATCAGCAAATTCTCAATTCATAACAACATACATACAATACAAACATGGTTATATAACAAAGGGATCAACTATTGTCAGCAAATTCTCAATTCATAACAACATACATACAATACAAACATGGTTATATAACAAAGGGATCAACTATTGTCAGCAAATTCTCAATTCATAACAACATACATACAATGTAATTTCTGGTTGGAATATGTAATAAAAAAATAAAAAAAATTGTGCAAAGAGAAATATCACAGAGAAATAAATCAATCTAAAAAATATAAATCTAAAACATAGGCTTTTAAAAACATGTGAAATCAAAAAATAATGTTTCCCACGTATATGCTAGGCACTTTTCGCGTATGTATAGTATGCCAGGCACTTAATGCCAGGCACTTTTCGTGTATGTATAGTAATATTAACGATAGGTAACAGTACGCTCCAAAAACAAAGAAACACCAACGCTGTCTATTGAGAAATCTTTCAACTATCCAAAACATTTAAATAAATAAACGCATTTAAAAGATGTTATTTGCCAGTGATAGTGACCTCTAGTCTAGTCTTTATTTGAAAAGCAAACAGTACAAACGCATCAAAAATAATTTCAACACTGAAAAGTCACAGAATCATGTTTTGGAATTAAAAGTCAGAAACCCATCGACAACAACCCAATAGATCATAAATCAATAATGATTTTTTATCTTGTAGTATATACAACTCAATGTGTCACTAATATTTATGTATACATTTACAAGTTAAAAAACTGTCAAAGTACCACTTAAATTTCTTACAAGCAAATTGTTTTTTTTTTAATTTTCTTCACGAAATTTTCTTACATAAACCTGAATATTTGATTTTTATCTACAGTTAATATTGATATTAAGTATGCATCGCGGCATTATTAATTTCAGTGGAACATTTTTGACACAAATTCCCGCGCAAAAAAATGTCATAAACCGCTTAACCTCAAATATTTTTCACATAAAAATTCAATCATTATTATTCAGCTCGTGGATATTTATTTACCAAAAAAAAACGTAATTACAACTAAACGTTATTTGAGGTCATGGCAGAGACGAACATTTCTCGGTTTAATTCTCGGTTTTATAATACCTTCGACAACTGTCTGAGTTGTATAACAATTATTGTTTCTTTTGCCGCCGAAATGAAACAATTAGATGCGCCATTTTGCTTTGCTTGACGGAAGTGGATAGTATTTTCGCCTTTTTTCTGCGTAGCGTTTCTATGGCTGTGTTCGTTGTGGCGACCGACAATACGGTTTTTACAATCACGACTGTACTCACACACATAACTACTCAGATTCGACCTACATGAGTAATTTGATTGATTTAAAATGTATCAATCATTCGTGCAGTTTTATTGCACGATTGAACCAAAACAAATAATATATTTGCGCAAATATAAAATAACAATCTTTTCAATCAAGGGTTACACTGATTTAAACTTTATATCTGAAATTTTCAAATCATTTTACTGTTTAAAGTATAAAAGCAGTGTCTTGTCCAACTGTCGATTTGTTCAGGAGAACTTTGTTCTCTTAACATATCGACAATGTATCAAGCCAGAATACGCGAGAATTGTATGGAGAGGTCTACTTTTTTCACGGCTTTTCCAACTTTGAAGTCAAAAAACACCAACTTAGAGGCTTCGCAGTGTATATGTTCCATACACGGATTTACTCAGAATTCGGAGTAGAACATTTCGTGTGTCTGTGTGTGTGTCTGTGTGTGTGTGTCTGTGTGTGTGTCTGTGTGTGTGTCCGTCCCCCCCTTATAACTTTTGATCCGCTCAATTTACAGAGCCCAAAATTTCAGAATATATAGAAAGTTATAGGCCTACAAAACTTTTATACTCAGAATTTTGAATTTTTGTTTCAGTCAGGGGTTATCAACTTTTGAATTTTTATTTTATTTTTCCATATATCTCAGAAACCATAAAAGCTAGAACGCTGAAAATTGGTACAAACATAGAAAAATAAAAAATCTCAAATTATTTTTTTCAAAAAAATTCCAGGGTTTCTCAAACATTTTTTATTAAGAAAAATATTTTTTTTATGATAAATTTATGAGTTTAACTCCTTATATTTCCAAAACTTATACAATTATCGAAAAAAGCCGAAACACCCCAACTAGATAATTTAATTTTCTATAAAAAATATTAACATTATAGTAGAAGATCTCAATTTTTTTTTAACAATTTTTTTAAAAATTGAATTTAGTGACGACATCGCTTCATACATTTTGTATGGCAGTCGCCTATACACAATATGTAAGAAGACTTAATAGTTTGATACTTCATCTCCAAACATACATACCATTATGCTATTTTCATATTCTGGGTAGGAAAAAAGGAACTTCCTCCATACTATCCTATCTTGACATACATACCTACATAATATATGTTGTATAGAAAACAAAGTATCTGAAAATATTCAATAATTTGTATTTATGGGTTTATAGTTTGGTACATATTCTTCAACTATACATACTATCGCTATCGACAGTTGGATCTCATGTGTTACATGCAACTAGTGTATATTTATTGTAACTCTCCACAATTCCATAATTTAACAATTATTATATCTTTTTTTATATCTTTGTTACATCGTTTTCTCAACGGGTACCATTTTGAGAATCCATTCTTTGAGTTACGTCATGATTTTTTTTATATGTATGACGTAATATAAAAACTTATGTATTTTGTTGAAACCAAACTATCCAAACTCAAAAAGTAATTTGTTTTCCATAGATTTCCGTCCATATATTTTCTGTGATTTCATCTGTCAAAACATTCAAGGTGTTGTCACGTTGTTGAGAATTGAGTTTTTTGAATTTCGTTAAAAATGTACACAATGATAGTTTACTTTATAAAAAATATTTAGGAAGGAATTATCAAGTTTAAAGTATTTATTGGCTTGTTCGTTATTATTTCCACGACAAACTATGATTTTATAGTCAATATTCAAACATCGCATCAAAACTAAGACCCGAGAATACTTTGTCGACGATAGTTTTCTTGTTAACTCGATAAAATCTCATTTGAGAACCGTGAGTGGCTGATATCAGCGTAATACACCGACAAGTAATTTTAAGAAACTAAACATTTTATAAGTTCCCAAAGTTGTACTACCTAGTTGTATCCCACAGAATTAAGTTACAAGATCAAAGTGGTATAGTTGTATTTGTTAGTTCCCTGGCAGACAGGAGAACGTACATAGGTACAGTGTTAAGAATCTCAACAAAGTATGAACTATATTGCACGGGATACACAGCTCCAACTATCACTATACATAATTCCACCTCAAACTTTTACCGTGAGTTTTGAAATCAAAGAAGTAGGTTACGCAAAGGTATCCACAAACACTTTGAACTTATAAAGCTGTTGGTAAGGAAATTTGTATAGACGTCGGAGTTTTCACAACACTTTGTATGAACGTTGTTAAAAGGTATATTTATTGCGTTTCTTTGCATGAAAAACTTTTCATCGAAGAATAGCAGTGGAAGTCTTTAAAATATAACATCTACAAATTAACCATTAAGGTGTCATTAAAAAGATCTATTATAATGGGTATAAATAATGTTTAAGAAGATAAGTGGCATATTTTCAACGAATTTATTACAATTAAATTTGTTAAACTACAATTGATTTATTTTAGACTATTTCTTTCTTGAATGGATGAATACTCTCAACTTTATGGTTTTAATAAGTTAATTCTATTAAACGAAATAATCACAATACATATTTTAGCTACGAATGAGTTATAGCGAACGCATCTTTGCAATCCAGTTAGGGGAACGTTGGGCATTTTTTTTCTGTGTACCTTATCAGATTCACAGTAGGTGGGTTTAATATGGGTATCGTTCTTTGTATTATGTGCGCCTTTAAAACTTTCAAAAACCAAAAAATAATTAATTTAACTAATAAACTTCAGTGCTAATTGATAACGCTATAAAATATTTAACAGATGATTCTGTTCACATCAGCGGATCATTTCCGGGCGAGGGAAATAAAAACAATATTAAAAAAAAGAACAAACGAATATAAAATTAACAAACTATGAATATTAATGACAAAAATAAAGATAACAATGAACGTATGTATGTAAACAGGGCCTTCTAAATTCCTCGAATTGAATCGCGTTAACATAATAAAATGATTATCTATTAAAATCCAGATCTCTAGAGATAATAGTTTAACAGATAATAATGACTTTATTTGAGCTCAAATCAAGCGGAGACTTTTACTGCGAGTTCCCACAGTGAAAGTTCATAATGTAAACCTATAATTAACGCCCGCATAATTTAATTTTAAACGCTGGAGATAAATTAAATATTCCGCATTGACTATAAATAGGTACTTTGTTAATAAATTTTGGAAAAACGATTAATAATATTCTATAATTCACCATGACACGACACCGTGGGTTCCCCTTAATATATCGACTTCAAAATAAGACAATAACTTCACTCCCTTTCACGTGGAGAAATTTTTAAATATTTAGCGAATTCAACATCGACAATGGTATCAAATTAGATATCATTGTTTCTTTCGAGAATTGAAACGAAGATTAAAATTGCAAATTTATGCATTTTCTTCGTATTCATTGATGACAGGGTGGCAATTACACTCAATCAATTGTAGAATGGTCTTCCTCTATGTAGGACAATCATGGGCAGATTGGAAGACTTGGGCAATCGAATATCTTGTTGTGGATTCGAAGTCAATCCATCGGATCAGTGATGGTCCTCTGGATCGTCTACCCTCCACGCCTCTCATCACGAAGAACATATCAAGGTAAATAGAAGTATTGATTTCTTTTTTTTTTACTTTGTATGGCAATTCACCCTATTAAGAGTACTATATGATTTTTTTAATTTTTAATTACATACATAAATTATCAAATAACTCTCTCCAAAAAGCTCCTTCCTTCGCACAAAAATAATCACTTATTTTCCTTATTTTATTTTTATTAGATTTTTTATTTTTTTTTAAACTCGTTTTTTTATTGTTGTACTGCTCATATTATAAACGTATTTAATTATAGTACATCATATAATACACGTATTTTTATTTAATTTCTTACACATTATATTTATTTATTTGTTTATATATTTATATAATTTATGTACATGTGTAAAAAGGCAGGTTTATTGCCATAAGGCAATTTCTTCCAACCAACCCGAGCTGCGTGAAGTCTCTTAGTTAAATTGGTACAGTACTAATTAAGTGAGAAATAAATTGATAAAAAATAACATAAAAGAGTAAGAAATATAAAAAAAAATTACAAAGAGAAAAAAAAATGAAAAGAGGGTTTTAGTATATATTTTAGTTTAAAGAAAATATTATTCGTTTATTACAAAAATCAAATACATTATATTATGTAACCACAAAAATAAACGGTAGGCTTCCAAAATAAAATAAATGAATTCAAAAAAACAATACAAAATATTTCGTTTCCGGAAATCACCTGGTAAAATATCGTCCTGTCAAAGGATTATAATTTTCATCGAAAGACAAAAATATCTTTTACATCACACACAACAGTATATTTGTCATCTCGATGAAATTTTAGTGAAAATTAATAATATTTATAAATCGATGTTTATTTTAACTTGTGATATTGAACATAAAGGCTTTTTTAATTAAAAATTAAAAAAATTGTACAGGAGGTATTGTACCTATGTTGAATAATAAGAGACCTTGTAACCAGTAACTTTATTCATATACGTTTTCTAAAACCAACAAATTCTTGAACTTAAAAGATGAAAAAGATCAAGGTAAAACTCAAATCCGGATCCACTGTATTACAATTCCATTACATTACCGCTCCCCCACAGACTCAATGTACTGATCGATTGTTTGTACATGCAAAATATGAACATTAGTTAGGTTGCGAATCAACGAAGCATTCCTTCATTTATTGGTTAGAAAGGTAGAAATAAATTATGCATAGTGGGAAAACTATGTTTTTTTTTTTTTTTATTATTAATACCAAAAATAAAAAAATTACAAAATAAGTACAAGTAAAAATACATCAGTTAAATTACACTTAAAATTATTTCAAATATATGGGTTGGTTTGTACCACCTCACTAGGCCAGGCCTGTTCCGAGGTGGTTTACTAGTTACATAATAATTAGTTACATAATATATGTTGTTATGTATCATAATATATGTAATACATAATATATGTTGTTATCCTTTAAATATGTATATTTCATATTTAAAGGATAGCTGTAATAATTATTTGATTGATTCTCCCCTTGGTAATCCAGAGACTGACATTATGCCAGGGCCAATTTCCTCTATGGCTCCGAATTCCGGACAATGTATAACTCCTATTTTATGCAACGGAAAACTTATGTAAGGCTCATGCTAAGATGAGCAGCTGGAGTGTCCTTACGGGACAAAATAAAAACTTCGCGCAATCGTGGAAGCCTAGCTGTTACTGATAATATACATGCTTAGGTAGAGGAAAGACAGTTGAGACGATACGGGCACGTTGAACGTAACCCGCAGATCACATGGTAAACCAAGCAATCTCCATGGTTCTTCCTGGACTTACATCCAGAGGAAAACCAGAGAATTCCTGGATTGTGCAAAGACGAAACCAATTACAGAGTCACGGCCTTGGTGACATAGACCCGAATGCACAGTCCTAGATAACTAAATACTAACTCTTAACCTCACTGAGTATATAGTATTCTTAAAGTAGCAATTGCGTTGCAGAAACACTAACTAAATACGACGCCAAACTTAAGGTCGTGTCATAGCATTTCACTTTATTGTGTATAAAAAAAGACATAGATAGTTTTATATGGGTTAATACTGACGTATAATTCTATGTACTGACGTTAAAAATGTTTTTTTTTTGTCATAATAACACAAACACTGTTACCAATCTAACACTGACAGCTCTATGTCACGATTATTCTAAAATTTCAGAGAATTTTCGGCATATCGTATAGATCTCTGAATACTCTGTGCGGGATTTCATTTGACAAAATCACCAAATACATATTCGGCAAAGTCGCGAATATCATCATCTATCGAAAACATCTCGTGATTTAGTACAAAACCATTCGTAAATTTCCTCGCCATTAACCTTACTTTTTGACAGTTCGCAAATGTTGGTTTTCGCCACGCGCATGTGCTAAGTATTTAGATATGTCTCTGCAAAGCAATTCTTATACAAAAATGTCGTAGCATCCTTAAATTATGAATCCACGTGACCTCATAACTTTAGTGAGCGACTGTGCAATTTGAACGTTGTAAGTATTAAGAGTTTAGTATATTTAGGCGCCATAGTACCTACATGACAGAAGTGCCTATAATTTAAGGACGAGGAGAGCTGACCCCAACAGTCAGCATAGCCAGTTAAAATATAGCAAGGGAGCTATAATTATTAAGATTTTACACGTTCATTTGGAAATCTTGCATTTGCAGTATCAATTTGCATTCAAGTATCTTTATTAAATTTTCACACTTCAAAAATATGTTGTGACTACATTGAATAAATACTACAGCCTAATTGATATTCCGAGAAGTCAATATTATTAACATCTGCGTCTCATAGAATTTCGATAAACAGGTTTTGGAATTGTTATGAATCATTACTGCCTCAGAAACCTTGACTTTGGCACATCAAAAAAGACAAAACAATACGCTGAATATGAATACCTGTACTAGGAATGTTATAAAAACACGACAGACATTATCAATCTTCGTTTATAATCATATATATTTATAAAGCAACACAAGCTGTTCCTTTCATAAATATTTTAAATTGTTTCTCATGTTTAGCTACGTTAAAAATATCTTGCATGTCACATCAATTAACACTTATTTCTGACGTATTAATTTATGTGTGTTTTATGAAAGCAGCTTCTTATAGAGAACATTACAATTACACTTAGCAAATTTCGCATTGTAGTCGAAATGATAATGCCTAATGCAATTTAAAAAAAAAATTATGGCAAATAGGAAAAAAATAATGTAACGAATATGAAGTCGGTAATTCTTCAAAATGCTTTTAGTCTGTGATCTATTAAATTTATCCAATTCTACAAATACAATTGTCGTATAAATGTGGAGTTCTACAATAAAAAGAATTAAACCGTGGCAATCGATAAAATCAAAACTAAAAATATCCGATTATTTACTCCTCCCTATCCCGACTTAAAAGTTAAGAAGAAGAGTTTTAGTTGTGCCGGTGACACAGCGGGCATCGCACTGGTAATCCAATGAGGGTAGGTTCGGACCCCACAGTACTGAGACCGATTTCTATCACCTAGCTCAAGCATTAATGTTTGATTTAGGGAATGTATAAGGATGTTGATACCTACTTCTCACAAGGATGTATTCATTCTTTAAAAAAATCGGGTATTTTTTAATGCAAATAATCAAGCTAGGCGATAAGATAAGAATGTTCCAGTAAGATGAAAATCTATTGGCATACCCAAACTTTTATTTTATTATATTTGGGGAAGCCAACAGCTCATTTACACATTGATATTACAACTAGATATTTTATTTTTATTTATTTATAATAATTATTAAAAAAATCCGATTGGCTCATGACACTAATTTGTAGTCAACATTATAATAATTTTAATATAGTAGTTTTTCATATACAGCAACACTTCTTATTTTTTCTTAAGAGAATGAATTAATATGTCCTATACAGTACATATACATATACGTACAAGTACATATACGTACATCCTCATACATTCCTTAAATTGTGCTATAGGTGAATGAAATTGATCGTGGCAATATTCTAACTCGCTTCAGTTCTTGTTATAAAGTCTGGTTTTTAATTCTCGTTGGAATTGTTTTTCGTTCATAGTTTTTAGTTGTTCTGGCAAATTATTGTAGTCTTTCATGACCATTTTTTGTAGCTTTCTCAGTTACAAAGTATTTTTTTGTACGTGTGTTGTAGTTGTGGATTTATGTTCTCTGCTTAAGTCTTAGTTCGGGAACTTCTATTTTTATTTTGTGTATTAGTTTTAATGTTTCATACTGTGCCATATTTTATATGTTTAGTTTCTTTTGTGTATAAGTATTTTTATGGTGTGTATGCACTTAGACCGCAACTAATTGTTATTATTTTGTTTTGCTTTCTTTGTAGTTTTTATATTTCTGTTTTATTGCCATTTGCCCAGAAAAGTATTAGGTATGTTAGTTTGCTTTTAATGTACGCGTTATATAAAAGTAGGTAATATCAGTTTTTTTAGTCCATCAGTTTTTATTTTATATATTAACGCTGAGTAGGTATATTCATTCTTTATTTATTAATTTGTTTATGTGGTTCATCCAACTCAGTTTCCTGTCTATGTTAAATCCATATTTTTTCTGTTTTCAGGGTTTTACTGTTTATTTTTGCTTCCAGTGCATGTTTTTTCTCTTTGTTTTCTATGTGTATTACATGACATTTATTTTCATCCAAAGTTAGTTTGTTTGTGTTTTTACATTTTTCTAGTGTAATTATGACATAATTACAGAGCAATAAAAAAACCATTCCATCAATAACTTCAAATAATAACACAATGAACAACGAATACAAATACACAATTTTTAAGAGCGATTAAGAGCGTATCAACTTCAGAACCTCGTGACAAAATTAATCGTATTTCGCGTCCACCTCGCCTGAGAATTACATGTCGTGAGGATCACATGTGCGTGAAATTGTGGCACTTTTCCTGACACTATTAGAATATTGGTACATTTATTTGTACAATTTTCTACATTATGGTTCAATTTTAGGTCGGCGAACCGTTTTACCTGGAACATAAATACCGACTAGGTTGACAAGGTCACTTTTTAACTTAAACATAGTAAAATTTGGCGTTTTTTGTATATTCCCTTTGCAAAACTAAGGAAAAACTTGTAAGAGAGAAGGAGGCTTTTTCGGACAGAGGCAGATTTGGACAGCTTGAATTTGACCGCCTAAATATTAAATTAGTTGTTTCTCTCTATTATTCATAGATAGCGCTAGGAGTCCTTCGTTATTATTTGACGTTTGGTCACGAGTTTGACGTGTGTATTTTTACCGTAATTAAAAAAAAAACGCATTTTTGCTAATTGTTTTTCGGATATTATTTCGCCGCTAATTATTTTATTATACTGGTAAGTAAACATGTGTATTTTTTTTCAAATACTATGTAATTCAGCAGTTTTTTGATAGTATAAAAGTAACTCATACATAACCTCATTCCATGTGTTTTTTTTTCTATTTAAAGTATATGTGAGGCAGAATTGGACAAAGGACGATGAGGCACATTGGGACAGTGTCCAGTAATTTTAATGTCCGTTAAACAAAAAAATATTTAAACCTATGTGTACGTTGCCTAATATTTTAATTTTTTCTGTAAGTAATATTTTATTTCTGCCGATGCTGACTATTATTTCTTTTATTTGAAGTTTTAAACCTATGTGTTGTCCTAATAATATTTTAAAGTTTTTTTCTTTTATTTGTAGTTGAAATATACATTTAAATTCATTTAATCTGTAAATATGTTTTATTGTCCAAATCTGCCTCCCCCTCCCCTATATATTTTTAAAGAACTTACTTTGCAACATGTATACTTAATAGCATTCAAAAAGCGTCTGAAGTCACACTTTCTATCCACATAAACACAAATTAACGTCTTTTTCCCTTTATCCCTCTTCCTTTCTCCTCTCCTATCCTCCATCCAATAAACATAGTGTATCTATCTGATGTATTTTTTATTATTCTTATTTCTGTTCTTATTTATACATATATTATTCTTTGTTTCTTATATTTGACTTTGTTTAAGTTATTATTGATTTATTTAATTTTTTTTTTATTCATTTATTATTATTATTTTTTTTTCTATTTCTCTATTTGTATTCTTCTATCCCTGTTACTGGCTGTATTTACCATGGTGGTTGACTGGTAGAGATTGCCTGCGGGCAATAAGTCCGCCACGTTGTATAAAACAATAAAAGTATTTTATTATTATAATTTCGGGCTCTTTAACACCTTCTCAGGTTTATCACCTGGTGGGATATGGGTAGCACGAGCAATTCTGCCAAGTGCTATCCTTACTGAGTGTATAAAATGTGGTGTTTTGTGTGTTGGTGCCATGTGTAGTATTTATGTGTTAGTAAGGTCAGTAGTGTCGTTGATTTGGAGGAATTTATTATTATTATTATTATTATTATACTTTAAAAGCATATTCTTGGGAGTATTTTAAAGAATAACTTAATTTTTATCTAAATAACACGAAATGGACCGTTTAATTACCCATTAGGAACTTCACTAGAGATAAGAACCCCCCGGATCTAATTTGGTAATGGAAAAATATATATTTTTCATGCGCACACCATTTTTAATATGTTGACGTCGTTACGACAGAGAGAGCGAGAGAGAGAGAGAGAGCTTTTCAATTGAAAAAGGAGAATAAATGTTCGTCCCAAAATTAAAACCCAACATAAGGGCTACAATATTTTACTTTTTTTATTACTTTATATATTTTGCTGGCTACAATATATTTTAATAAAATGAAAAAAATATCTTATTTCAAAATATATATTTTGAAATAAGATATTTTTTATTTGATTTTCAACGGAATTAGCTTTATTTTTACTGACATACTTTAATATCTCAATAGAGACGAAGTTTGGATATAATAGAAGAACCAGGAACTCAAGGCACCTACAGGGCTTACGACCTATATACATGCTTATACTACATACAATTATTTTTGGAATAAAACAAATAAATATAATAATAAAAAATATTTACAAATTCACCGTGTTGTAGTATCTCAATACATTTTTATTAATAGGGCAAACTAGAACTAAATAATACATACATACATACCATCACGCCATATCCCTTACGGGGTAAGCAGAGAGAACCGAGCGCCATATTCCTCTATTTTTGCATACATTCCTAGCTTCCTTTACATCCATGCATCGTGTCATACATGCTCGTCAATTATTCAAGCTTCATTTCCTTTCCTCAAAATATCATTCACATGGTCATGCCATCCCTTTCTGGGGCGGCCCCTACTATTCACTCCATCTCTTACACCCATGTATATTTTTTTGGTCAGTCGTTCATCATTCATTCTTTCGATATGTCCAAACCACCTCAAGGAATTTACTTACATTTTATTTATAATACTCTTCTTCATCTTGCATTCCCTCCTTATGTCCTCATCATATATCGTTCTATTACATACTCTTCTTAGTGATCTCATTTCCACATCATTTATTCTACTTAAACTAAATAAATAAAGGATTGAAATATTTACATTTTTTTTAAATTAATGCTGATGAAATAAATTATACAGGCGAACTCCATTATCCAAGACATTTTTAAATCAAGCAATATTTTTTCCTCGTATCAAGAAGACCTAGTCAGCAAATGGATTATTTTCATTACATTCGCATAAATACGAGTATGATGTGTTTATATCTACAGTACCTACCTACCACAGTTTTTACACAGTACAGTTTTTCTCTAGGTTAATGAAATTTTTGGAACATGTTCATGCTCACAAATAAATTAATATATGAGAATCAGGAATCTAACTCCGATTTGATGGATAACGTATACGCACTAATCAATCAGACACAAACCTTTAGAGAATTTTAATTTAGAAATAATAAAAGATAAGTATCACATAAAATATAAAAGCATGTTCAAACACAACATAAAGATATCACAGAACTTTAAGTTATAGGTAATAAATATCTACATACCGTATCTACATACGGTTCAATTTTTAATCTTGTAGGTAGTATGGTTGCAATTAAACAAATAAAGAATATTAGTTCTTGAATTTAACATATATTCATAGGCAAGCAAAGATTTTCGGCTTCTATAAGCAATCCCGCTTCTGCTAAATATATTAACCTTACGTAATGTATAGTATGTAGATTCAAGCATTTATGCTTTGTTAAGGGATTGTATGAGGATGACTTGAAATATGTATGTTCTTATTTCAAGAATATTTTATTCATAAAAAATTAAACTTCTTTGAACGCTTTACAAATGGAGTAAAGCCAAATAGAAATTCTTCCATTGTGCAACCTAGAGAAGCAAAAACAACGAAACAGTTTTAAATCAATTCTCTACTGCTAGGAATTGAACCCAGGATGACGGCACAACAGTCAAACTTCTTACCACTTTGTCACGGTGATCATCAACTACAATTTTATTACGATAAGACGTTTATAAGACGATGTATGAATGTTGACGAAGCGATTAATGTTTGTCGAGATAGAAATATTTTACTTAATACGTAATATTTACTAAAAAAGGTATATTTATCCCTAAACACCTGATCTCGATTTCCTCTTCTTGTTCTTTCCCAATCCTTTTTTTTGCTATGTTGTAGGTATATTTTCTTTTTTCCTTTTTAGCTTCCATTTTATGTTGATGTACATATATAACTCTGTTACTCTATAATCTGGTTGGTTGGAAGAAATTATGGCAAAATGGCAATGAGTCCGCCAGTGTGCATTATATTTGTTTATATTATGTACAAAAAGTAAATACTTAAATAAATCATAATGTGGCGTTCGGTTCTCTCAGCCTACCCCGTGAGGGCCTGACGTGATAGCATATATATATATATATGATATTTAGATTATTTCTAGTAAATTGTATAAAAAAGTAATAATGTGTAATGGAAACACAATCTTCTGAGAAGCATTAAAATTATTATCAAAGATTCAAAATCTAACTGTTAATTTATCCGGCATCCATTTTAATTCTATTGATAGTTAATTTAATCGATCAACTTTTTTAATGAACAACCGAGGTCAAGAACCTACATAGGTACAAGATCTCAGGTAAAAGTGTTTTAAATCCTGTTCTTTAAATACTGCGCTTTTTAAAATCTGTGATATAAATTACTTCAATTTATAAAAGCTTTGGAAATCAGTTAATATGAGAATACCGATGTAACATGTGTATATTTTTTTAAACCTTTCAATAGAGCTTCTCAATTAATGTTTTTATGCACGAACATATTATACAGTAATACCGCAAAATTCCCTGAGACTATTGTGTCATAATGCACATTTTCATATATTGATAAATTCACAGTTATTGGATCAGACAGGGGTAGGTACTATTACCAATGTTGTTCAACATGTTCATTGACTTCTGCGTGAGATATCCGAAGAATGATGTACATAACTTTGAGAAAATTAAAAGTGTGGGAGCTATTTCGAATTTCAAATAAAACATTTCATATTCTATCGTATCACTATTATTATTATTATTATTGCAAACATGTTGATCTCGGTTATGTTCCGGTAATTTCCTTCACAACGGAGCGTACTCAAGTTGTGAGGCCATGTGTTTGTGTGTCTGTGTGTAGTTGTTTAAAGGGGTACCTGTAGAAATTTTCTGACTATTGTGCATGTGTTGATTATTGTAGTTTTTTGTATGTTGGTGATGACGTATGGGGGTAGCTTTAGAATGTCTATATTTTTTTTATAATTTTTATAATTATTATTATTTTTTTTTTTTAAAAATTAATATATCCATTTTAAACAAGTACATATACATCTTCCTAGGTTCCCTAAAATAAGCAAATAAATGCTTGTGCTGTAGGTGAACAAGAAAATGAATTTCTAAATATCAGATTATAAACTATATAAAATTAACTAAAATTGTAATATAACCACACTTATTACAATTATTCAGGTGTATACAAAAAATCAGTACATACATACATACATACCATCACGCCATGTCCCTTACGGGGTAGGCAGAGAGAACCGAACTCCATATCTTTCTATCCTGATTCATCGCCTCGTCAACATTCATGCATCGTCTCATACATGTTCGTCTATTGTACATGCTTCTAACATTTCTTTAGAAATAATTTAAGATATATTGTATTTTCATTTTGTTATAATAAGTAAAGCAAAAAATATGATAATATATACGGCAAACAGGAATACAAAAAAATAGTCTCTCTGCCAGTTAAAAAATAACATATGTATAAATAGTAGGTACGATGTAAGTTTTATTTAATGTCATTCATGAGTCAAAAAATACCTAAAATATAACCTTAATAATCTAACTTTTTACTCCTCACTGCCCCATGGGGAATATAGTGGGCAATTATGAATTCGCAATTTTTAAGGTTTTTTTATTGCAGATTATCGTCAAATAGCATGCTGATATTGTATTCTGAAAGTTTCATCACAATGCATCTGTGTGTGTTTGTGTGTGTGTGCTATGTATTATACCCATACTATATACTGCGTGCACTTTATCGATTATAGACTAACGTACTCATTTAATTATTTTCAAAATTTGCAAATTTGTATATCTAATACTCGCTTAGACCCCATATGATTTTGAAAGATATCCGAAGAGTATTTCTATTTTTTTTTATCTGTCAAATATTTCAAAGCTACCCCAAGTAGGTACAGGAAACTAAAAATTTGTTTTATTTTATTTTCATATTCTTAAAAAAGGCACTTTCATAAAATGGCAATAAAGAATTATCAAGTTTTCATAATAAAATATTTAAACTAAAAATAATTTATCAAAATCATTTCATGAATGCTAAAAAGAATACATAAAAATTTTTAATACTTTGCGTAGTGACTTGCTAGTGAGGAATATAGCGTTGGCCATAACCCACTCTTTTGCATAGCTGTTGAACAATTTTATTATTGTGTTTACCGGAGCGTTTTTGTACAAATATTGAGTCTTGAAATCATTTGTTTTCTTTGACGAATTTATCTTTAAGCCACGCTGCTTTTTATAAGTTAAAAGGTCGGTATAGCTAACATTTCATTACGAAATGTAATGATGTTATTATCGTATCGAATATAAGATGACTCTGACTAGGACGCCTCCGGTGACCTTTTTAACTGCCATTTCAAAAATTAAATATTCATTCTCGGCCCTGGAATGATTTATGCCATTATTTTTGCTTTTGGCCAAAAAGGATTTAAATTTAAATTAAGAATTAAATTGGAATTTATACGTTACGGGAATTTTATAAAAAGGTTGCTCATTTCAACTGGAAATTGCGGGAAATGTTTTCGAAAAATACGATGAAATTCATAATGGGTAATTTTTGTTATTGGTATAGGTGCTTGAAGCGACATTGAATAAGTGTAATTTTAAAATTATTACTGTGAAAAAATACACGGTGTTAAATTGAATCAATACTACTAATATATTTTGATAAAAAATGGGTAAACATTATTTAAAAATGAACACATATCTTTATATTAAGATAAAATAATAAGTTTGTTTTTTTTATATACATAGAATTATGATAAAAAAATTATATATAATTTTTGGTTTTATTTCATTTAGTTCGCAAACGCGACTCCCATTTTGTACTACATTTATAAATTGATTTTGTTTAAAAAAAGCATATTTTAAAATCTATTTGAATCTTATGACAAAGATGTACCTAATTAATATAATACACAAATACGAACTTTCTCTTTTTTAAATGAACATGTCCTTGTTCAAACAAGTTCATATACATCTCCCTACATTCCCTTAATTAAGCATAAATGCATGTGCTATAGGTGAACGAAATCGTTCGAGATAGGATTCGAACTCTCGACCACTGGATTACTAGTCCAGCGCACTAACCGCTCTCCAATCGACCCATCTATATTTTTACATTTTGATAGCGAAAAACACTTTGTGATCTCGAAGAACAATTAAAGCCTTTAAGAATTTATCATAGTTATGGTGCCTTACTATTGTTAGATTTCCAGTAGGTTATTTTTTAACAGAGATCCTGGTCATACCCTGATGTTTCTCATTTAAAAAGATCCGAAGTCAATGACAGTCCACGAATGAGAAACTTCCATTCACATTCGTCGATTGTTCTTTTGCACTATGGTGCCGAGATTGCTTATCTAGAGGGCTCCATGAGCATTCCATTTTTCGTGATATGCATTTTTTTCTTGTCGCTCACTTAGCGTTCTGTGAAGGGGCCGTTTACAACCCCTCATATGCAGAGCGGGTGGTGGTGAGAGTAGCCTTAAAACTTAAAATATTTTAAAATTAATATTGCTGGTTCTACATGTATATTTTCCTTATAATAGGCCCTTATCAACTGGTAAACATAGATTAGTGTATTTTTCTTGTATACTTGAAATCGGTTTATTTTACAACTATACAAATTACTTAACATTACAATTATGTAATATCCTAACATTTGTAGTGAAGGATAACAGTTTAGGATATAGCATAACTGTAATGTAAATTAATTTGTATGGTTAAATATGTAAATTAATTTGTATAGTTATCCGGCCGTCGAAACGGTCGTCCTATTCTAAGGAAAATATAGTTACATATAGAACCATAATCATTTTTGTTTGATTAAAAAATACCTAGTATAATGGAGTTCTACATATTAAACACCGTCAGTATTGACAAATCACAAAATATTACTAGTCAACCTGTTTGTAGGTGTATAAAGTTAAGTAGATACCTATATTACTAGTTGCATGTAACACATGAGATCCAACTGTCGATAGCGATAGTATGTATAGTTGAAGAATATGTACCAAACTATAAACCCATAAATACAAATTATTGAATATTTTCAGATATTTTGTTTTCTATACAACATATATTATGTAGGTATGTATGTCAAGATAGGATAGTATGGAGGAAGTTCCTTTTTTCCTACCCAGAATATGAAAATAGCATGATGGTATGTATGTTTGGAGATGAAGTATCAAACTATTAAGTCTTCTTACATATTGTGTATAGGCGACTGCCATACAAAATGTATGAAGCGATGTCGTCACTAAATTCAATTTTTAAAAAAATTGTTAAAAAAAAATTGAGATCTTCTACTATAATGTTAATATTTTTTATAGAAAATTAAATTATCTAGTTGGGGTGTTTCGGCTTTTATCGATAATTGTATAAGTTTTGGAAATATAGGCAGTTAAACTCATAAATTTATCATAAAAAAAATATTTTTCTTAATAAAAAATGTTTGAGAAACCCTGGAATTTTTTGAAAAAATTAATTTGAGATTTTTTATTTTTCTATGTTTGTACCAATTTTCAGCGTTCTAGCTTTTATGGTTTCTGAGATATATGGAAAAATAAAATAAAAATTCAAAAGTTGATAACCCCTGACTGAAAAAAAATTCAAAATTCTGAGTATAAAAGTTTTGTAGGCCTATAACTGTTTATATATTCTGAAATTTTGGGCTCTGTAAATTGAGCGGATCAAAAGTTATAAGGGGGGGACGGACACACACACAGACACACACACAGACACACACACACACACACAGACACACGAAATGTTCTACTCCGAATTCTGAGTAAATCCGTGTATGGAACATATATGCTGCGAAGCCTCTAAGTTGGTGTTTTTTGACTTCAAAGTTGGAAAAGCCGCGAAAAAAGTAGACCTGTCCATACAATTCTCGCGTATTCTGGCTTGATACATTGTCGATATGTTAAGAGAACAAAGTTCTCCTGAACAAATCGACAGTTGGATTATATAGAACTTATGTATCAAGATAAATATAGGTATGTAAGTAAGTATGTATGTATGTGTGAGTGTATTAGATCCGAAGAGAACGAATTAACGTTTCATTGTGCCTATTTTCAGTGCCTTGAGCCATTACTTTTGTTAAGCCGAGGAAGCAATTCAGAGGTCGGCTTTAACAATTTGCATCGAATTATCGAGAAACCGCTAAGCAAGCCAAAAGTCACCTCAGACGACGTATACCACTATTCAAGTTCACTAGGCAAAATCACGTACTGTCCAATTTATTATATCCCAAATGTGAATTAGTTATTTTCTTAAATTATTATTAAAATCAAACATGAATATGAACATAAACAATATATAACAATCCAGCAGAAAAAATTCAAATTGGATTAAACAAAATTTCTTTGAAGGAAAATAGAAAATAGATGAAATCCTAGAAAAGTAATGTTCGGTTATAATACACGGATATAATCAGATCTCAGTTATTTGTCATACATATAGCGTATAAAATAACAATTTTAATAGATTTTTTTGAACAGATTTTTAATTATCTCAATAGAGACGAAGTTGGAATATTTATTGTAGGAGAACCGGGAAATCAAGGCACCTACAGGGCTTACGACCAGCCGATGACAGGTCGTAAGCCCTGTAGGTGCCTTGATTTCCCGGTTCTCCTACAATACCCCCTAATCAGTAACTATTGTAACTAAAATAGGAACGTTCTTAAATTGTAGATTTTAGATTTACGGTCTTATTTCAGCGTTATAAAATATAAACTTGGACTAAATGGAATAGGAACGTACCCATTTTGTCTGGAACGTTCATAAAAAGTTACTGAATCAGACGTATTATGAATAATTATGAAAATAATGAAATTTTCATAATTATTCAAAATACGTCTAATTCAGGAACTTTTTAAGATCATTCCGTCCAATATAGGTACGTTCCTATTCCATCTAAAATCTACAATTTTAGAACGTTCCTATTTTAGTTACAATAGTTACTGAATAAGGGGTAATAAATATTCCAACTTCGTCTCTATTGAGATATTTAAAAATCTGTTAAAAAATATCTTTGACTCCCGACAGGGAAAAAAATCCAATGTTTGCGCATATGCAATAATAAAAAAAAAATATTCTAATTTTAATAGACATCAATACACACCTTTGTCCCTTTCTCAAAATTTATTCAATGCTTGTGTTAGAAAGAGAGTACATATTGTGTCAATTATTGTATTAAATAGAGGTATTTTACATACAAACACACAGAAATATTCGGCAAAAACAAAAAACACATAAAAGCAAAAATTGTATACATTTATTTATTTATTTATTTATTATATATATATTAAACGCCCTTAATAGGGCATTTACAATAAATACAAGATAAATACAACAATGTAGGCACAAAACAACAATAAGTGTAAATACATCAATAACATACCTACATAATAAAAAAGTAGTTAAAGGCAGGACATAAAACAACATAATAAAATAAAATAGAGGTAAATGATAAAAAAACTCGACAATAAAGAAGAAAAAATAAACAGTATTATATATTCTATTTAAACAACAAAAATAAACAATGAATTTTCGTCCTTCAGAATATTATACACATGGTCGTGCCATCCGTTCTTGGGCGGCCCTGACCTCTCATTCCATTCCTGTTCACGCTGTATATTTTCTTCGTCAGGCCTTCCTCATTCATTCTTCCTATGTGGCCAAACCATCTCATAGGTTTATAGGTTTCTTCATCTTACGTTCATTCCTTATGTCCTCACTTTTATCCCAATTATATCAAATTAATCTCAATGATTTTTTGCTATTTATAGCCTATGCATATATCTAAAAATAATTCAACGCTTGTAAATACACCTACAAAGTATATGAAATATCAAGTAAAACACCGCCATTTATCTGTAGGTATATTTATCTTTTGAGTAAAATCACGATTTAATAGTTAAATTATTTATTTTTTATTTTATTTTTTATTATGACATTGAAAAACCAACAGTACATACAAATGATAAAATACAAAGGAAAACAATAATTAAAACATACACCAGTTAAAGGTTTTCACGTGTTAACAAATAATAGAAACAAGCTTATGGTCAAAAGTCGAATACAACATAAAAAAATACCCTTAAAAATTGCGAAATCATAACTCCCCACTATATCACCTTGTGTTAGTGAGGAGTAAAAAGGATAAAAATAAATGTATATATATAAAGAGCAAAGAAGTATATAGGAGAAGCAAAAAAAAGTAAAAGGTAAACACATAGGGATCCAACCTGACCTTCATTACTCATCACCACTACGTTATATTTCTGATAAGGAACGTATATGCAATTGTTTTTTTAAGGAGACAAGGTTGATATTGAAAAGGTCTAATTCACTGAATTTAGTGTTGTAGGATTGGCATGATCTGGTTATGAAGTTGTTTTTTGCGAAGTTAGTGCTACTTATTGGGACATGAAATAGAGTAGATTGCCGTGTTGACCTAGTGGGTGCGTGAAAGTTAATTTGGGATAGAATAGATGAGGAGTCGAGGAGGCCATTTAATATTTTATACAGTATAAGATGATCAGCACATAACCTTCTATTTACCAGAGGTGCAAGTTTGTGAAAGTCAAGGGCTTCATTGTATGTATCATATTGATTGAATGTACGATAGTTAAGGTACCTTATAAACTTGCGTTGCAATTTCTCAATTTTTTCTATATAAGTAGTAAATTGGGGATTCCAAATTCGTGACGCGTATTCTAGTTGGCTTCGAACATAAGCATAGTATAGAATCCTAAGGGTTCGTGGGTTTTGAAAATGTTTGCATAAGCGCAACAGGAAACCGAGCATTCTTAAAGCTTTGGATGTAATAAAGCATACATGCTTGTCAAATAGGAGCTTAGAATCAAAAAGTATGTACTTAAATAAGAAAAGTTGTTATATTAGAGGTTTAAACTGTTCAGTATTTGGGCCAATATTCAAGTTTAAATAATACCTCACAAGAATATTTCATATTAAAATATTGGACTTGTTTTGTTTCATCGTGGACCGATTAATAGACTTTCACCTGAGTTCATCTTAATTCTTCTCATTTATGTCTTCCCAGTCCTTTTCTCTTCTCATGAATATATAATTCCTGTTTTGAAAACTTTTCGCCACACCACGAGACGTATTATATAATAGGTATATATCGAGATACTGTACCTATTGTACAAAATTCCTACTCCGTCCCCGATCCAGATACAAACTTCATTACGGCATCGCAACTAGACCTTCGAATTAGGATATTTGGTATTCGGAGCTCAAATATTCTATATACGGAACTCGAATATTCGATTTTCGAATAGTCGGTTCTAGAATATTCGGTATTCGAATATTCGGCTTTCGAATATTTGGTATTCGAATATTCGGTATCAAATCAGTATTTGAATCATTAGTATCTATTTACATTTTTAAATTAAATTTATAACAGATTTTGATATTTTCGAATATCCAGCATTCGAACATTTGGTATTCGTATATTCGGTATTCGGAGCTCAAATATTCGATATTCGGAGCTCGAACATTTGGTATTCGAATATTCGGTATTCGAATATTCGGCATACGTATATTAAGTATTCAAATATTCGGTATCAAATCAGTATTTGAATTATAAGTAGTTACCTATCTACAATTTAAACTATTAATTATTCGAATCATCCGACAAATATGTACATACTATTGCAATAATACCTAAATTTAAAACAGTTTTTGATATTTTCAAATGAATCGGTTGAAAACCAGTTTTGGGACTTAATACAAATATTATAAAGGATGCATCAAATGTTTTGTTTAGATGATCATTTAATATTTATTCTAAAGATAATATATGTTTTAAAAAACGAATTAACCTTTTAATGTATTTTTTATTATGCAAATATATTATTTTCGTATTGTGTTTTTCCGGGCACTAATATTTAAAACATTATTGTGTATTAAATTATTTAAATGGATGATTTAGTACTTTTCAGTATTCGAAAATATTCGATTTTTTTACGATTCGATTTTTAAAGGGCACTGAAATTTTAAACGTAAATGTGTATTAAATTATTTAAATGGATGATTTAGTACTTTACAGTATTCGAAAATATTCGAAACTTTTTTTATACGATTCGGTTTTTAAAGGGCACTAATATTTTTTTTTTCGGTCGGTTGAGGCAGGATTCGAACTCGCGACCACTTGATTACTAGATTACTATTAAAACGTTATTTTGTATTCAATTATTTAAATGGATGATTTGGTACTTTTCAGTATTCGAAAATATTCGAAACTTTTTTTTACGATTCGATTTTTAAATAGTTTTAATTCGAATATTTCGAAGCTCCAGTCGTTGCGATAATAATTTGCGATTACTTTTGGCGAAAAGCTTTTAACGATCTGAGAATTTTCTCGAGACGCCGCCGCCGGTTTTAGTATAAAATTTGATTACACCCAGAGTTGATCGTTAAATATGGATGTTTTAGAAACATTTTAAATAACTAATAAGCCGGAGATTTACGACAAAAAAAAATGGAAACCGTATTGCATAACTTTGTTTCCAATCCCCTTGTGAAATTCAATTTTTTTGGAATTATCCCTAATAGGTACTTCGGATAAATGTTTTCAGATATCATAACTTTATTGTATTAAAATACTGTTTTGGCATATTTTTGCTTTAAATATCACTTTGCTTTCATTTTTTCTGTAATAGAAAACACATTCTATCACAAAAAAACTAGGTATCGATTGATTAGTTTTACTTCGTAATTTTTTGCTAATTCTACATGTAATTATGATATGTCAATGCTGTATCCCGTGTTTTTTTTAATCCTGTATTTTGTCATTTAAATTAACAGTTGTATTTCTTATTCAATGTTTTACTATTTTTGTTTGTATGTATATACCTGTACCTATCACATAACTTGTTATTCTCAATGTATGAAGGAATTAACCAACATGATCCGAGATAACAATAGATAGATGCATGCCCGCAGGTTTCAATCAACCCAGCGGGGGGGCAAATGATCCCCCTTGCCCCCCCCCCTGGGTTGATTGAAAACGCACCAGTGTGACGTAAGCGTCAAGTGTCAAAAAAAAAATTTGCCCCCCCCCCCTAGAAAATTTTTTGCGGGCGCCCATGGATAGTTGTTTAGTTTTCTTTTATCGTATGAATACAGTACAACTTAATTTGCTCTCCCTCTTTTAGTTATTCTCTGACATTCCCCGTCACTTTCCTATCCCAGTATCTTTAACCATCTCCTAATCATTATTTCTTTACATTATTTCTCTTATGTTGTGTTGAATATAATGACATTCCCAGTCACTTTCCTATCCCAGTATCTTTAACCATCTCCTAATCATTATTTCTTTACATTATTTCTCTTATGTTGTGTTGAATATAATGACATTCCCAGTCACTTTCCTATCCCAGTATCTTTAACCATCTCCTAATCATTATTTCTTTACATTATTTCTCTTATGTTGTGTTGAATATAATGACATTCCCAGTCACTTTCCTATCCCAGTATCTTTAACCATCTCCTAATCATTATTTCTTTACATTATTTCTCTTATGTTGTGTTGAATATAATGACATTCCCAGTCACTTTCCTATCCCAGTATCTTTAACCATCTCCTAATCATTATTTCTTTACATTATTTCTCTTATGTTGTGTTGAATATAATGACATTTCCCGTCACTTTCCTATCCCAGTATCTTTAACCATCTCCTAATCATTATTTCTTTACATTATTTCTCTTATGTTGTGTTGAATATAATGACATTCCCAGTCACTTTCCCATCCCAGTATCTTTAACCATCTCCTAATCATTATTTCTTTACATTATTTCTCTTATGTTGTGTTGAATATAATGACATTTCCCGTCACTTTCCTATCCCAGTATCTTTAACCATCTCCTAATCATTATTTCTTTACATTATTTCTCTTATGTTGTGTTGAATATAATGACATTCCCAGTCACTTTCCTATCCCAGTATCTTTAACCATCTCCTAATCATTATTTCTTTACATTATTTCTCTTATGTTGTGTTGAATATAATGACATTTCCCGTCACTTTCCTATCCCAGTATCTTTAACCATCTCCTAATCATTATTTCTTTACATTATTTCTCTTATGTTGTGTTGAATATAATGACATTCCCAGTCACTTTCCCATCCCAGTATCTTTAACCATCTCCTAATCATTATTTCTTTACATTATTTCTCTTATGTTGTGTTGAATATAATGACATTTCCCGTCACTTTCCTATCCCAGTATCATTAACCATCTCCTAATCATTATTTCTTTACATTATTTCTCTTATGTTGTGTTGAATATAATGACATTCCCCGTCACTTTCCTTTATCCCACTATCTTTAAATATCTCCTAATCATTATTTCTTTGCATTTTTTCTCTTCTGTTGTGTTGAATATAATGACATTCTCCGTCACTTTCCTATCCCAGTATCTTTAACCATCTCCTATTTGTGATGTTGGGCAGTGCAGAGGACAAAACAAAAAAACTATGAAAACATAACGCTGTACACATAAAACGTTTCGACAAATTTAACATTTTGTAATATATGTTGAGGTGTAAAATATGTCATAGATTGCGAAATCAAACTTCAATTTATTGCAAAGTAAGATAAACTTGTGCATAATATTGTTGTTAGCGCCCGCAGCATTTTTAGCATTATTGAAAGTATAAAAAATGGCATATTTTCTATTGCACATACTTTTTATCTAAGCTTAGGTACACCTGCTATGTTGATAGAGTAGGATAGTCCCAATGTCAAGTAAAATGCAGGTGTCATATTTTTACACTCCACACTATTTTTAAATGCATAAAACTTGGCAGTTGTCGTGTTCTTACGGTGATCTTTCGTAATGCATCTACGTTGCAACATTTTAAACTTATTTATATAACTGTTGAAATTGCTTCGTTTTCATCTTTTTTTGTATATTTATAATTTAATTTAATGTAAATGACGATTGCAAATTTTAGCAAATTAGGAAGTGTGTGGAGCTCGGTTCACTCTACCTACTCATTTAGGAACGCGGCATGATGGATACATTACCAAATCAAATTTAACTTAACCTAATCATTTAACTGAATCGCACCTTACCTTTTCAAATTGCATTTTTTTACTTTTTTTTTAAGCATATAGATACACCTTAGAAGGTTAATTGCTATTTCCATCCAATCAAATTTAAAATAAAAAAAAAACATTACTTTGAAATCATATTATCTAAATATTTAAAAAAAAAATTAAATGATACAGATGTTCGTTTTTTACACCGCTGTTTGTAAAATTTAATGATTGCTAACGAAAATCCTAGTGTGACGAGCGTGGCTAACTAGTTAAAAATGAAATAATCGATCATGGCGCTAAATTAAATATCCTTAAATATTTTTTTCTTTCCTACGTATTACATTACCTATAGGTACCTACTATTGCGACACAATTCAAAATTCCGCAGTATTTTGGTGTAACTCGATCCATTAAAAGAATTAAGTAAGTACTTAGTTGTACATTTATTTTCATTTAAAAAACCGAATTTGTTTGCATTCCAAATCCTAATGTTTTCGAATTTCAAAAATCTTCCGCGTATTTCGGAATAATTAAAGCATTCCAAATTTTAACGGGAGCCGTTTTTTTGTCTTTTAATAAAATAAACACGCCAAAGAGATTCTCAAACGATTCACGTTCCAATTTTGAAATTGAATATGACAGGGGATCTACACGATTTCATTATGTCAACCGAGACCTTTTGATGTCGGAATCCAATAAAAATATTATTTCGGGTGTAAAAAGAATACCAAACGGCCGCCATTTCGTACCGAATTCGAATTGAAAAAAAACTAACGACATTTTTTTTGTTCCATCTTTGAATCGGTTTTCATCTATTTTTTTGTTTGAATCGTTAATATCTGATTTCATAGACGTTAATGCTCTTCCAACATAGAATATAGATTTGGAAAAGTAGATGCCTACTATTTTATCTATGATAATAATATTTGAAATTAAACTTATTTGTTTATTTATTGCAATATAGCATACATGTATGTAATTTAATACAGTTCACTGCTTTTTATCTCTTTTTCGAATGCTTGTGCTAATGAAAGGAAAATATTATGCGACAAGATAAAAATACATATATATTATAACGAACTGTATTTTGATTCTTCTGCTTCCTTATCTAAAAAATTCTCATTCATTGTTCTAATTCATATTTTTCCATTTCTAAATCAGATTTCAAAGTACTTTCACTCTTTTTGACATCATCGTTCCGTAAGAGGCGGGTAATTGAAAATACAACAGGCAACAATAACATCTAACGAATTTTGGCAATGAGGTTCACCACCCATTCTGAATACATATAGAGACGTGTGTGTAGGCATACACGCTTGTGTCGTGCTTCATTTAATAAGGTCATGCACACCTGCCGCTGGTTATCCCAGTGAGAGTCCCCGTATATATTGTGTATTTTTCCATACAAATTGCATGAAACGATGTCGTCACCAAATTAAAATTTACAAAAATTGGACAAAAAAAATTTCTATATTTTCTTTCTTGGAAAAAAAAGTTTTTCTTAATAACAAATGTTTTAGAAAACCCTGAAACATTTAAAAAAAATATATTGTAATCGTCTTAAACAAATTTTCAGGGTTTTAGTCATTATAGTTTCTGAGATATATGGAAAACAAAATAAAAATTCATTCAAGTTGATTAGCCCTGACTAAAACAAAAATTCGAAATTCTAGGTACAAGAGATTTGTAGGTCTAAAATTTACTACATTTTCTGAAATCTTAAGCATTGTGAATGAAGCTGATCAAAAGTTAAAAACATACACAGACACACCAAATGTTCTACTCCAAATTCTGACATAATCCATATATTACGTAACATATGCGCCGCGAAGCCTCAAAGTTGGTCATTTTAATGTTTAAGTTGATGATTTAAATGTTGAAAAAACTAGAGAAACATATACGTGGCGATACAAATCTTGTTGATCTAGGCTTGAAACCCTATTGATATGATAACACGTCAACAATTGGATTACTATTTTAAACATGCCTATCTATGTACCACATTATTCTCCGTTTCAAAGGAAGGTTCTTAGCGAAAAGCTCGAAATAGAGATCAGATTTAAAGAGTTTTGCCGCAGATGGGAGGCGAAACGTGGGAAGACCAAAATTAAAGTGTTGAAAGGGACTTGGAAATAATCAGTGTAACTAATTAGGAGTGAGCGATAGACCGGGTGAAGCGACATAAGGTTCCTGAGGAGGCCAAGACTCATGATGGGCTGTATCCTATAGATTTGTGTATTTCTACAACATATATAATACAAAATAGCAATTTTTATGGATTAAAAATAAACTGTTTTGATCAATAGGTGTCTACTATTCAAATTAAGTAAATATTAGTGCCTAATACCTATGGTAAATATGAATTCTATTCATCCGTTTCAACACAGTTTTAGAACTGTAGATATTTACTTTTTAACAAAAATATTACATTGTGAATTAATAATTATTTTGAACGTATTCAAATTGAATGTTGAATTTCCACAAATTTATCTTTCAACAAAGCGAGTATTTTCATTTAAATTATACCAAAGTAAGTATGAATAATGTTTCAATTTAATTAAAATAATATTTAATTATTATTGAAGCAAACATTAGTAGGTAGGTACTCACTTGATGTACATTCTTGAATGTTGAAAAACATTTTGAAAATATACGCATTTTTGAAATGATACTTGAAGTTTTTGTGAACTACAAAATGGCAGATATATATTTAATGGTAGGTATTTCAACGATGAAAATGGTTCGTATTACCAATCCAAGGGCAGAAGAAGTAGAGGCAGGCCCAAGCTAAGATGGCTGGACGATACAGAGGACGACATAAGGGCGATCGGAATGGTAAACTGGAGGAGAGCGGTGGAGGACAGGGACGCCTGGAGAAGGATTTTGGAGGAGGCCAGGGCCCACACAGGGCTGTAGGGCCAATGATGATGATGATGATTTCAACGATGAAGTAGGTACATTTCTCATTATTTTTTTGTAATTATATGATTATAAGGTATATTTTATGACAAATAAAATATACCTTATAATCATATCTCAATAGAGATGAAGTTGGAATCTGATAGGAGAACCTGGAAATCAAGGGCTTACGACCTGTCATCGGATAGTTAACTTGCACAACGTTCACTAATTATGCCATTTTATTGAGTTCCCTATCAATTCAAGTTCTCTGTAGGTACTATGTTATTCATAAAGAAACCTTCCTCACCAAAGCCATCTTTTGAGAAATTGGTTGGAAAAATCAAAGCAATAGACCTTATGCATTAGGTGATAATTCTTTCGAGTAGATTTTTGGCTTGTTAAATTACATGTTCCAATGTATGTATATGCCGTTTGGCTTCTGTGCGGGCGTCCCGACCTAAGCTCGATTCCCAGCAGAGGAGAAATTTATTTAAATTCATTTCTCATGCAAACATTGCCTCTCTGGGCTGAAAAACACTGGTCAGTTGGAAGAAATTTCCACATGTCAATAAACTTGCGCAGGGTGTAAGGATGTATTTATTATTATTATATATAAATATTTATATGTAAATATTTTTATAGTTGCATATATGTATGTAGGTAATTGAAAAAAGCGAAAGAAGAACAGAATGCGAAATACGAGTGAATAATGAATTACTAGAACAAGTGGATGAATATTTGTATCTAGGAAGTATGTTTCAGCGTGATGGAAGACTAGAAAAGGATATAGAAAGAAGGGTAACGGCAGCAAATAGGGTGAACGGTGCATTAAGAACAATAATGGCCGACCCAATTATCTCAAGGCCAGCAAAGCTCGCTGTGCACAATGCAATAGTCGTACCATTAATGTAAGCAAGTGAGACATGGACATGGCAGAAGACGCATGAAAGTAAAATTAACGCTGTGGAAATGAGGTCCCTAAGACGAATGTGTGGTAGAAGGATCTATGATAGGATAAGGAATGTGGACATCAGACGAGAATGCAGGATTGATAGAGATATTGTGAGTAGAATGAAAGTAAATATACTACGATGGTTCGGACATGTGGAGAGAATGAACGATGAGCGCCTGATAAAGAAAGTAAAAGTGGCCGCACATGTATGTCAAGATAGAGGTGTCTGGCGTTCGGTCTTCTCTGCCTACCCCAAGTAGGGATACGGCGTGATGGTATGTATGTATGTAAAAAAACTTTGGATTTTTTCCTTGTCGGAAGCCAATGATATTTTTATGACAAATTTTATACATCTCAATAGAGACGAAGTAAAACCAGCCGATGGCAAGTAGACTTCGTCTCCATTGAGATGTTTACTTTTTTTCTGAATGAATATGTCTTTTTAACAAGTACATATATGTACATCCTCATACATTCCCTAGATTAAGCATAGGTATGATGCTTGTGCTGTAGATGAACGAAATCGATCATGGCAGGATTCGTACTCGCGACCACCGGATTACTGGCCAAAGATAGCGTTATCTTGGAGGCCGCAAATGACTACCAGAAGTATTGGTAGACCAATGATATTGATGGACGACATTGGCCATGATGCTGGTGTCTATTGGGTGCTTGGAGCACAAGATACAACGGCTTGGAAGGGGATGGAGGTGACCTTCGTTCATGAATGGACGACATTAGGCTAAGAAAAAGTAATGATTTTGGTACATTTAAAAGAAATCTTTAATCATTTTCGACGTATACATGTTAAAATTATTCAACTTTTGATACACATAGCGTCGCTTTATTTAAAATTGTATACATACAACTCAGCGGGGAATCCCTATCAAAATCCAATTTCAACCATAAAAAGGATATTTTTTTTCATGAACATCTCTCGTCTTTCATTCTGAACTTCTTTCAAGAGATCGAAGATCGTTCACCTTTTTTCTTCTCCTTTACAAATCCACCAAATTGTATCGTCGCCTTCTTTCCTCGTGAACAAATTCATCGAGGCCTTTATTAATTTATCCGAATTACTTGGCATAAAAGACCCATCCAAAAGTATAAAGCCTCACTCCAAACACTTTGTACTGTCGAGCAATATCGATTTTTATACATGAACTTACAAAGGTATTTATTAATAAACACAATCGTTCTTGGCGTTCTCGTTTTCTTAGCGCGATTAAGTGGGTATTCTCATAAAATGTATTATTGCAATGAATACAAATTTTTGAATAACTAGTTGCATGAAATACATGAGATGCAACTGTCGATGGCAATAGTATGTATGGTTGAAGAATACGTATAAAACTATAAAACCTTAAATCGAAATTATCGAATATTTTAAAATATTTCGTTTTCTAAACAAAATATGTATGTATGTCATATTTTTTAAATCTTTCTTTATTCGTTTTCTAAACAAAATATGTATGTAATGTATTAAACTTAAAAAACATATATTATGCGACGGTTCATTCCTTGCTTATTTATGGAATCGTTGGCTGGGGAGGAGCATATGACAATATTTTAAACCAAGATAGAGTTGTACAAAAAATAATCATAAAGGTTATACTTAAGAAAACACGCACTTTCCCCACTACAACACTATTTGACATATTCAAAGTACCCAAAGTAGATAATATTTATAAAAAAGTGTCTATCTTGCAAATTTTCAAAGATAATGTTTTACAGAAAATTGAAAAAAATAAGTCTCTGCGATTCCAAAATGATTTTAAAATACCCAAATGTAATACAGGACAATTACAAAACAACTACATTTATTTGGGAATAAAATGTTTCAATTGCCTCCCAAATGAATTAAAGCAGATAAAAGAATTTAAAAAATTTAAACAAAAATTAAAATTGCACTTAACTTCTAACTTCTAAAATATTAGTATTCGATTTTGTTTGTTTGATTTGTTTCAATTGCCAGTATTTTCTTTTTTTATTTCTAAATATGTGTTTTGGTATGTTTGAATAGTCTATATTGCTCATTTTTCAATTTATTTTCATGTATTTCCTTTTATTTTATTTGAATATGTATTTAGATATGTTTACTCATTTGTATATTTCTCATTTTCATTTATTTTCAAACTTTTTTAATGATTATTTGATTTTTTATTCATGTTGATTTGATTTAATTACTCTATTGTTGACTTTGTTTAATTGCTTTGTTTTGAAATTTTTTTAATTTTTTATAAGTGATTTCCCTCATCAAGCACAAGATTGCATTCTTTTTGATGAGACACTGCAAAGAAAAATTTGTAAAAATATTATTACCTGTAAATTATATCTTGAATTGTTATTGTAAAATTATTATGTTAAATAAATAAATAAATAAATAAATGTCTGGATATGATAGTATGGAGGTCAACCTTTTTTCCTACCCAGAATATGAAACAGCTTGATGGTATATACGTGTGGATATTAAGTATCAAACTATTTAGAGTTCCCGCTGTTATAATGGATTCTGCCAAACAATTGTATGAAATTTCGTCACTAAATTCAATTTTTACAAAATTGTTGAAATAATTGAGATATACTACTATAACGTGGATATTTTTTATAGAAAATAAAACAATCTAGGTGGGGTGTTTCGAGATTATTCGATATTTAAAAAAATGGAAATGTAAACATAAATTTGTCATAAAGAAAATTTTGTTCGTAATAAAATAAGATTGAGAAACTCTGGAACTTTTTCATGAAAACCATTTTGAGGTTTAGTATTTTTCTATATTTATAACAGTTTTCAGTGTTGTAGGTTTTATGATTTTTGATATATATGGAAAAATAAAATAAAACTTAAAAAATAAAATAAGAATCGATAACCGCTTCCTAGACAGACAACAATCTAAAATTCTGAGTGAAAAAGTTTTATAGGCTCCATTTTATAGGTTTTATTTAATATACATTTGTTTACATGATTTGTTTACGCCTAATTCGAGAGTACATATTTCATAGTAATAAAGTGCGTGATACGAACAATATTATTTGCACTCGTAAAAGCCGAAAAATTAATTTGGCTTTAATTTTTATTTCACACGCATTTTTATATCATTGCTACGATCACACCGCGTTTTGAGACAACGAGCAAAAAATTTGTTATAATTAACATAATGGAGATAATAACATTATTTATTTCTTTGTATTATACAGTTTCACTTTTACGTTGGGTCAACAACCTGCAAAATGGCGAAAATAATTTTCGCAAATTTCAATTAAGCCGTAAAATTGACATTTAATTTCACAATTTATTTGAGCGTTTATCTTATATGCGCACTTGTAAATTGTTATATTGCGCTTAGTTACAACACGCAAAGTTCCGTTATTTATTCATTTTGTTTTCAATTATACTTCTCGAGTTTCATACCCACCATCAATTGGGTTGGTGATTTCTACTTTTAAACTACTGTTTATTTAAATTTCGGCATCAGTTCATTATAAGATTAATTTTTTAATTCGTTATTTATTCTCTAGATACTGCTTGAAATATCTGCATTATTTGAGTTCCGCATCCGCTATCGAATATGATGTTTACTTCTCTTCAAAATCAATATTCGTGTTCAAATTAATATTTAAATCTGTGGACTTTAAGCACTTTTTTTAGCAATACATGTTTTAGCTATTGTCAATGTTAGCATCATAAAAAATCATACTATGATGGTTCATTTGAAGTGCATTATAACTTTCATACACCTCACTACCCAAAGGGGATAAAGTGGGGAGTTATCAATTAATTTTTTTTAATGTTTTATTTTCATTGCAGTTTATCAACCAGTATCATGCTGAGATTATATTCTGAGAGTTTCATCACAATGTATCTGTGTGTATGTGCTGTGTACTATGATCTATTTACTATGTACATATGTCGTGTTTATTTTACTTTATCGATTATGGACTAAATAGATTTTATGACATTTGAATTTTTTCAAATTTTGTAAATTTGTATATCTCACTTGTACTCGCTTAGTCCCCATTAGATTTTGAAGGATACCGGATACCTTGTCAGTGATTCTCAATTTTTTAACTGTCAAATATTTCAAAGTGACCCCAAGCTCACGTAACTTAAAATTTGATTTTTTTATTTTCAATTTGCTAAAAAGGCACATCACTTTTATAAAATGGCATTTATGTTTTCATAATAAAATATTTAAATACAAAATAATTTAACAAACTTATTTCATGTAAATGCTGACAAATTTCCATACAAAATTTAATTCTTTGTGTAGTGATTTGGTAGTGCGGAGTAAAGTTTTGGCCACAACTCACTGTTTTTTTTCGTTTTTAATCAAATTCTTAATCGATTTAACGATTTCTGTTTCAAAATATGGACACAGTTTTAAGTAAGTACCTATATCAAATATGTACCTTTCAAACTATGCATATTGATAGAAATGGTAATTACATATATTTTTATCGATGATAGGACAAAGTTCATTTCTAGTCTATGATTTACGATTGAATCAGTAAAATATTTAAATTATATCACTTTTAAGGAAATTTAAATGTTTAATGTCATGTGTTTTGAAGTATCCTTCTAAAAATTCAAACATGGTTATAAAAAAAAGCTTACTGTTTGAAACTACAATATTAATATAATGTTCTCGAACAAGAAAGTTTAATCACAATAATTTATTGGCATTCCATAGACATTTACTTCGTGTCAAGACTCAAGTTACCAGTTCTTCGGGTTCATCCCAATAATTAAATAGCCGAAGAATTTGCCAGCAATAATATTTTAACGTTCCGTGAACTTGTTCATACAGGGCGTTTCATACAGTTTTTTGTTAGGTACTTATAAGAAATAATGTTTGTAAATACTTGTTTATGTTTTTTTTTCTGCTTTGGATAAATTAAAAATATAAAAAAAGGTTGCATGTAACAATCAGCGATGAGAAAAATTTTTTTTTAGCCCACGAATTATGTTTATTAATAGCATTATTTTTCAATTTTGTCGAGTTTTTTTTAGTAAAAATCAAATGTAATTCGCAGTAATTTCATATTACTTCCGAGAGTAAGATTAAAAAAATATACCTGAAATTTTTTGTCAAATATCGTATTTTTAACTTTGTGGTACATTTAAACAAAAACTAAATTAACAAAATTAGTTATAGTTAATTCTGAAACTTTTTCACTGCGCTGCATTCTTTTTAAACGATATAATAACTATATTAACAAAAGAATAATAGGAGAACGTGTATGAGACGTTACATGTATGTGAATGAAGTGAGAAATGGATGTCATGAGAGAGTCTTCCATATTTGGAATAAAACAAATCGAAGTACATTGATATTATACCGTTTTATAAAAATCACCAATAAGTTTTAGATCGCTAAAATTTAAACATAAAATTATGGGGCTTCGCTGTCGGTTAAGAAAATAGAAATTATATATTTCTTTCTAGTAAATAAGGTAGCCCCGAGTTGCCTTGTTACGCCACTGGTTATCGTTATGACTACGACAGACAGTCTGACGGAAAACCAAATGTATTAACGTCGATTGTCCTCAGGTAAGACGTGTTACTAGTTAAAGTAGTTGTAAAAATATTCAAATCAGTTGTTATATTGTTATGTATGTATGAATAACAATCTCCGTATAATATTCATCCCAGTATACATAATGCTTCGCTCCAATTTCCAGTGCCATTTCGGAAACTTGCTCCACTCGGCCCGCTAATCCCAGTTGACATTCCCCGCATTCGGGAATTTGGCAGATGACGCGGAATTCCCCAATTTTCCGGAGAAAAACATAATAATACAGAAAATGGAAAAGCCCCGCTTGACGCCAACTAAGTATAATACGAGAGAAAAACTCCTCGGTCAAATTTTACTCACCTCGGAGGGAAAAATTTGAAGTATCACCCGGCGTTGAGGACACTTGGTAAATTTTCCGAGATATTATCCTCCGGCATTTAGAGATATGTGTTTTTTTTTAGGAAAAAGATTTTTGAGACTCCATCGTATACTGGATAAATTCTGCGCGGGGTTCCTAGTGGGATTCTCAGCAGATTACTTATATTGTAATGCAGTGCACCGAACACTGGCACATATTTTTCATTCATATTCATTTTCGTATCTATCTTAATTTTCTTCTTCTCCCTATCTATCTGAAGGTCTGTCTGTGCCGTGTATTTGTTTCATGGAAGTCAACTGCTAGCTGTCCCTTCATCTTTTCATAGGTCTGCCTGGAAGTCTTCTACCTTTGTGTTTTCCATGAAGCGCGATTCGTGGGAGCCTACTTTCTTTCATCTTCATTTTGTATATATTTCTATTTTTCGCCTAATTTTCCCATTCCTATCCATTGTCCTTTACCAAATATCCTTGTTGTATACATGTATTTATTTGCTTAATTAATATTTTTTTGTTTTATTTTTTTCTGTAAAACCGTTACTTGGTTATTGGTGCTACAATCTTGGTTTTTATAATTGTTAAATAATTTAGCCTTCTTACGTATATTTATTTCAAAATTGTGTTTAACTTTTAAAAACATGTATTATTTTACTACTTATCTATGCTGGTCCCCTAGACAACGTGTCATTTAGCTCAAGAAAAAAAATAAGAAAAGATAACCCAATGTATGGAAGTGACAGTTGTCACGTGACTGGCAACTGTCACTTCCATACATTGAGTTATCTTTTCTCGTTTCTTTTCTTGAGCTAAATGACACGTTGTCTAGAGGGGCTGGACTGCTCAGCTTTATAGATATCAGATGGTAAAACTATTAATCAATTTGAGATTTTCAAGCGTCTTTTTGAAAATCTTAAGAAGTGTAATACAGAGGGTGATTGCTAGTCCAGCGCAATGCTCTACTACTTCTTCTTCTTCCATCAGCCATCTCTCGACCTCTGGATGCAGGCCTGTCCCAGTGCTCTCTACTCATTTCTTCCATGGGGTTTTCGTACCCATCAACCACCAGCGACGTGAACAATATCATAGACCCACATTTTCTGAGGCGATCTGTCAATTGTCTGTCTGGAAACATGATTGTGCTACTAATCTATCTTCAATATCAAACCAACCAAATGCACAATATTTCATTCTACATATTTGTATAATTTCATTTTATTTGTATTGAATTGTATTAAGTACTTCTCGGGGAACTAACAGGTAAAAATAATATTTCAACACGCACCCAATAACTAGTTGCCACATTCTTGAAACTTGTGATATTTATCGTCCCACAGATCCAGACTGAAAACACAATTAAAAACTGTGTCTCCAACGGGAATCGAATCCGCGACGTTTGGTTCAGCCGAGTTGTCTCACACTTGTCGCTGGTTACACCACATTGTGAAATATGCCGTGATAATGTGAATGAATGAACGAATTTAATTATTGGATAATACCTTCGTTTCTTGTCCTCGCATATATAAATATACCACCACTCGCGTAATACGTGAATGCTGTCCATGTCACCCCTTCATACATAGAACTGTACATTCAGATTATGTCAAAAGAATCCATCAGGAATCGATAGATTCGATAGAACCTGAAGACTTATGAAGATTTATTTGAATTTTTCAAAGGATCATGTTTGATTTTTTTTATATGTACACGCCCTTATAAATAAATTCAACATAGTTCAAGCTATCTCTCTTTCCGATAGCGCGATTGACATCAAAAAATATATTCAAAACGCCTGATCCGTCCGTTCATTCATGCAAGATTTCCAAAGCAGCTTCAATAAGGTTATCGACAATATCAGAGGTGCTAAAATTTTATGATCCCGCGGACCCTTTTGTACAATATGAAGGTAGCCACAATAAATTTTTGCAACCCCGTATCCCTTTTGCTCTTCCAGAAGTATTTTCTATCACTTGCCCAATCTCACATAAGCGTTTAAACCGCCATAACTTTTTACTGAATGTGTGATTTTAGCATATATAAAGATATTGTTTAACCTTATGAATAGCCGCTTTCACAAATTTTTAACGTGGTCTAATTAGTGATGAGTAAAAAATTCTTGCTAGTCTTGGTCTTGCGATATTTTCAAGGCCAAGAAGAAGACCGCATGTGTCGCTGTTAATCCAAGACCAGAGGGTATAAGAACAAGACCAGGCTTTTCGAAACCAATAATCTTGCGGAAATTTAATGAACTTATAAATTTTTAAATAACTATAAATTGTTGGTTTTGCATATTCAATATTATTACTGATTTCTATTTTTTTTTGTAAAAGTTACAAAACCAAGACCAAGACTTGATCGAGTATCCAAGACCAAGAACACATCTGTAAATGCAAGACCAAGACTCGATCGAGTATGTAAGATCAAGACCACATCTGTAAATGCAAGACCAAGACTCGATCGAGTATGTAAGATCAAGACCACATCTGTAAATGCAAGACCAAGACTCGATCGAGTATGTAAATAAGACCAAAACCACATTTGTACATGTAAGACAAAGACTCAATCGAGTATGTAAGACCAAGAACACATCTGTAAATGCAAGACCAAGACTCGATCGAGTATGTAAGATCAAGACCACATCTGTAAATGCAAGACCAATACTCGATCGAGTATGTAAATAAGACCAAAACCACATTTGTACATGTAAGACAAAGACTCGATCGAGTATGTAAGATCAAGACCACATCTGTAAATGCAAGACCAAGACTCGATCGAGTATGTACATAAGACCAAGACCACATATGTAAATGCAAGACCATGACCACATATGTAAATGCAAGACCATGACTCGATCGAGTATGCAAGACCAAGACCACGTCTGTAAATGCAAGACCAAGACTCTATCGAGTATGCAAGACCAAGACCACGTCTGTAAATGCAAGACCAAGACTCGATCGAGTATGCAATAACCTTTTGTTTCGCAAAGCCAAAAATTAAGCAAGAGAGCCCTTGAAATGATCTTGTGATTATAAAACGTCGCAATATAAATTTCAGTTGTTATTTTTAATCAAGATATCTGAAAAAAATAACCATTTTTAAGATATTAATTTAATTTTCTAATAGACCGTTAAAACTAATTAACATTAAATTGATTATAATTAAACTTGAATATTTTCGCGAGAATTTTTTAATTTAATCAAATAAATAATATCCAACACGTGTATCTATGTAGAAAGTTTTATAACAAATTTATATAATATTTTTGACCTATTTTTCACTTGTCTGTCCAATAAACAACCCTATTATGAATTTAAAACATTATCATTTCGAGGAATTGGTTAGTCAATGTTAAAAGTTTTTAATTAATATAAGTGAAGTGGTTTCATTTAAAATCAACAAAATATATTTTTTGTGGGCCAGCCAACCTTGAAACATTAATTTTTACTCTCCACTTTCATGGAATAATGGAGATTTATAATTTCACAATTATTTATAATGTATTTTTACAGTTTATCCTAAACAGGTTTAATGAAAGATAAAAAATAGGGCTGCCATCCTTGTTTAGAGCGCGTCCGGGGGTTGTCCAGAAGGGGTTTTTAAATTGTATGTAAAACTTTAAAAATTACTTGATATGATGTCCTATTTTAGATGGTTAGCGCGCTGGGATAGTAACCCAGTGGTCGCGAGTTCGAATCCTGCCTCGACCGATTTCGTTCACCTATAGCACAAGCATTTATTTGCTTATTTTAGGGAACGTAGGAAGATGTATATGTACTTGTTTAACAAGGACATATTCATTTTGATTCAATCATAAAAAAAATCATAATCAATCAATCAATCATATTATTATTTGTCGTAGTCTACATTTACTTGTTTTTTTCCATTGTTTTTAATATCATTATACTCTACTGTACTGTTGGATATCCAAAATAAATAAAATAAAATAAAATAAAATAAACTCTTTCTCCTTCCTTACTTTGTTGCTGTGATTTGACATTTAATAATGTTACGTGTTTATCTTACTATTTGTTTTTTTTACTACAAAATTAAATGTACCTACCACTACATTATTTCTATCCTCACGATGCTCTTGTTGGTTGGAAGAAATTGCCTTGTGTAAACCCGCAATTATTCATAATATAATTGTAAATGAATTGAATAAAATAAATAAATAAATTTTCAAAAAAATGCTTTTTAGGATTGTCAACCTTTCAAGAAATATATATAGATATCTACATCGACCTCGTAAGGAACCTATTCTTTTTACTGTACCTATATACATTAATTCCATCTATTTTTCCCTTGTTTTTTTTGTTGCACTGTGCATTTTATCTGTGTATTTGTTTTTTATATTACTTGCAAGATAAATATTTTTTTAATTGATATACGCAAAGATTGGATTTTTTCCCCTTTCGGGTGAACGTTGCGCAAGTGCAAGAAGTGATCACGAAAACCAGCCGACGACAGGTCGTAAGCCCTGTAGGCGCCTCGAGTTCTTCTACAATATCCCAACTTCAAATAAAACTTCTAAAAAAGTTTGCCAATAAAAATATTACTTGTAAGACTTTTTCTCATTACTGACAAGACAGTAATGTTTCAGTTGCATTTTTCCGATTCTTGTTTGGGTCCATCTGGAAATTTGGGTATCAGATGTCGTCCAAAAGCTAACAAGACGGTTCGATAGTTTTGTATCTGATTCTCCCGTTTTCCTCATTTTCTCCATCGCTGGTTTACTACCGTCACTTAACCTAGTTGGTGTCGTGCCAGCAGAATAATAAAAATGTAGGCTCATGTCTTCCCTCTTGTGACTTCCGTCTGGACTTTTTGCTCTACAATAATCGGTATTTTTTGGGTGGGAGGATGTTCTATATGAGTTACGGTAGCGGTGACGACTGACTTACAAAGTTTTATATAACATTTTTCTCGCTTTCTGTCGTTTTGTACACAACGTGGTTGATGTGTATTTCGCGAAACTTCTTGGCACGATTGGTCACGATTTTACTAATTATGTTAATTGTGTACGCGGACCGAATTTAACACGGTCATTAAACAAACTTTATAAATTCATTGCAAGCATTATATGACATAGTCTGTACTTAATGCGGTAAGAGAGGTGAATAATTATTTAACTTTTATTTTGTATTGTTTCTCGGGATGACATTTATCGTCTTACAATTCCAGAGTAAAAACACAATAAAAAAACTGCGTTTACACCGAGAATCGATCCCGGGTTTCATTCAGTGTATTAAATACCTATTATTATTATCATTATACTAATTTAACCTTTCTATTGAGAAAACTTTTTTTTATAAATTGAATAGGAGATATTTGTTTTACGATTTGATTATTAGATTACGATTTGTTTTTCTTTCAGTGTTTTGATATTGAGCTATTATCGATTGATTGATTTGAATATTAAAGCATAGTAAAGCTTTAACATCAAAAATCATATTTTCTTTGCATCGGAAATATTTAATGAACAGCCAACAGATTTAAATAACATTAATAATTTTCTGTTGTTTAATAAAACGAGTGGGTTGTGGCCAACACTAAACTCCTCACTAAGAAGTCACTCCATTTAGTATTCATATTTTGTATGGAAGATTTTCGGCATTTTCATATGAGTTTCTTTGATTATTTTTTTATTTAAATATTTTACTATCAAAATATGATAATTCTTCAATGCCATTTTATGTAAGTGATGTGTCTTTTCACCAATTTGAAATAAAAATTTCAAATTTTAAGTTTCCTCTGCTTGGGGTCACTTTAAAATATTTGACGTTTAAAAAAATGAGAAGCACTATTCAGAAATCCTTCAAAATTAAATTTTATAATTAATATAAAAAACTTTATATGTGTGTGTTGTTAACAAGAACAACAAAATTAATAGACTTTAAAAACTTTGTGTCAATGAACTCCAGATGAAGGAGAGGTGCTCTCCGAAACCGGTGGAGGTATCGGGAGTTAAATGTGTGACTCAAATTTTTCAAAATCTATTAATTTCATTGTTCATTAGATATATAGAACTTAAACTCAAAAGAACTCAATAAAAAAGGCATACTTGTAAAAAGGCAAGCGCTAAAAGTGATCACATAAACCAGCCGGTAACAATTCGCAAGCCCTGCAGGTGCCTCCTATAACATTCCAATTTCGTCTCTATTGAGATATTAATTTGTTAAAAATAATCCAATAATATTCTACCTTCGTCTCTAATGAGATATAAATTAGTTAATAATATTTAGTTTGGGTAATACTTTCTTATCGCTTTTCTGATTTTCGTACTCTCTGGATAATTTAACATAATATACTTTCTAAATTATATATATGTATAAGCTTCGTAGAAAATTAAAACTAGGAAAAATAATAAAAAAAAATGTCAAAGTTTCGTTGGAGATAAATCAGAATGTGAAAGTTTTCTGCTGGGGTTCATAATATTAATAAATCCCAGAAATTAATTACTTTTTTGTTTCAGAGCGACGATTTTCTCATAAAAAGGGTGGGTTTATTAAGCTGGCTGTATAATAAAGCTTTGTAAGAATGTTCTGCCTATGGTAGTAAAAAATCTTGTTACGTGATGGATAATATTTAATCCGTTGAGACTTTTTACTCTCTTTCATTAAGCTTAGTGGAAATCAGAATTATGGATAGTATTAATAAGTTTGTAATATAATATGTTCAAACTTTGCATATATCAAACGTATATTACTATTTATATTCAAATGGTTAAACTAATAAATATATTAATTACATATGTATCTTAGAAACAGAGATAATATTTAGTTACAAATCATCGGTTATTTTTTTAATTCATTACCGTTCCACAATAATGTCACTGATGAACAGAAATCCTGGAGACCACGACTGCATGTGTCACTGCAAGACAACGATAAAGACCAGTACTTTAATAGGCTGGCAAGACCGTAAGACCGTAACTGCATGTCTTACGAACTTATTAGCGTATTATTTTAATAGAATGAAAGTGAACACATTGAGATGGTTTGGCCCAGGGGGGAGGGAATGTATGAGGAACGCCTGACGAAGAAAATATACATTGCGGACAAGAATGGAATAAGAGGTCGGGGCCGCCCAAGGAACGGATGGCACGTCCATGTTAACGGTATTTTGAAAGACGGAAATCGCTTGATAACTTTCACAACCTCGTATCTCAAAAAGCTGCATTCTCACATCCATAAATAAACAATGTTTTTAAAGGCTTAAAGAATTAGATGCATCATTAAAAAAACTTTGTTTAGAGAAAGTCATGAAGGTTTTAGTGTCTCCTGTAAAATGATAATTTTTGAGATACGAGATTGTGAAAGTTATCCAGCGAAATGTTAGAAGCGTGAAAACAGACGAACATGTATAAGACGATGTGTGAATGTCGACGTGGCGATGAATGTGTGTCGAGATAGGAATAAGCGGCGTTCGGTTTTCTCTGCCTACCCCGTGAGGGACATGGCGTGATGGTATGTATGTATAAATATGTATGTATTATTTACAGTAAAAATGTAATCAATCAACTATCTGCACATAAATTTTTCAACTGAACCTTTACATAAGAAAATATTTATTGTTATTTTGTAATAGTTGTGAGACTTGCGAAACCAAAACAAAAACTAAATTAGATATGCAAGACTATATATTATGTGAATGCAGAACCAAGGGGTGTTTTTGAGTTTGGAGGTTGACTACCTAAACTATGGAAAGAAAGCTGGAGCTCAGCATATTATAATAGGAGGGCCAGCTGGAGGACCACACATCCACAGAAAAACTGGTTTTACAACATAAAACAAGAAGAAGATGTTCTTCCTATGAAGGTATATTGTACATACGTATTCTCAAATATTCTAGCAAAATGTTAATCGGCCTTGCTCTCGTCTACTTTGCATATTTAGAGTCTCACTCAGCAAAGAGCAAGTTATATCTTCCTGTTTACACTAAATATCACTCACACTGGACATTATTATAGCACATCTCTGAATACAGCTTTTGCTACAACAGGGTTGCCACATAACATACAGGGACCAATAAGCAACATTTTACTAGCGTCTAGTTGCAGCTTCTCTTTTCTGCATTCTTAGGTTAGGTTTGAGTTTGTTTATAATAATAATAATAATAATATATTTATTTAACATAAGAAAAGAAAACTTACAGAAACAATACACCACAGACACCACTCAGTATTCATATAAAAACAATCAAAAATATATACAAAACAAAAAACATGATAAACAAAATAATAATAATAAACCATGGGTGCTCCCTGATTGGCATCATTCCATCACTTTACCTATGTCTATCTAATTAGGAATAATTACTGTTTTAAGACAGACAATTTCAATGTATTTTCACTACGATTTTACATCATGCGATACAAATTTCAATCGATTGAATTAAAAAAGAACATAAACATCAATATAAGAAACAAGAAGAAAAACATTTTTGCATTAACAAAATGTAAAATAAAGCATAAAATCCTTAACAAAATAAATATACAAGAGCACTAACAAAATAATCTATTATATTGAATACGTTTCCCACTCCTATGTCCGTGTCTGCCGTGGCTGTCTAGCATGTGGGCGTATTGCCAGTAAAATTATTTTACCCATATTAATTTTCGCTTTCAAAATATTTCTTCAATATAAAAAATAATTTGAAACGAAAAATTGCAAAATTATCGTTTAAAATGTATTTTAAATATCAATTGACAATATTATTTTTCAAAAAGGAATTTAAACATCAATTTTATCAAACGTTATTAATAAATGTGCGGAATACGTAATTAAATACTGGCAGCATTCGGTGGACGCGTCAGTTGACGTTTCTCTTTTCTATGGAGGTGAGTATATTATATTAAACGTCAAATATTTATTTTTTAACATCATAATTATCTAATTATTTGGTGTTATTTTGTTTGTTGCTTTACAAATTGAATTATTAATTATTATAAATTAAAATTTATATTTTTTTTTAATTTTCGCATTTAATATAAAATTTCACAGCTCATTTGACTTACTACGAAATCTCAACCAATCAGAGAGCCAACCGGAAACATTGACTTACTAAACCGGATACAGGTGAATGCGGATTGTAGACGCTAGTCAACATTTTGACACTTTGAATTACCAAAACACATCAACGCCGAAGCGAGAATTTCAATCTAAGTTTTCTCATTCTTATTCATGTAAGAATAACAATGAGAAATCGGGTAATTTGTTTACATCCCACTTACTTTCTTAATAAGCTACTCCTGTCCACTATTACATACGGGCTCTCTCTCTCTTTACTTATTTTATCCTCGGAGTCTCAATTCGACTACCCTTTATGTTCTCCTTTAATCTTGGAGTCTGAACCCATAACCATTGCAACCTTGCCATTCTTTTGGCCACAACAACTCCGGACCTAGCATCAGATTATTCATATTTTTTTTTCAGAACTGTCTCTTCACAGTGTAAATATGGATGTACTTGAATACCTTTTCCACTATCGATTCAACACACAGTCGAAACATCAGTGGCTATTGACAGAGTGTTGTGCAGAATATGTGCGGGACATCCCATGCCATCATTATCAAATGCAATGTTGATTCTTGAAAATACATTGTTGCTACTTTCGCCTCTGTTGAAGCTCGTATTTGCATTATTCACGCATTTTCTGTTTAAATTCTATTGAAATAGTCGAAAACCGGGACATGTAGCAATACGGTTTGCGAAAGTCAAATTCGGTGACGTTCCCGTAAATACGGAACATGTGACAACCCTAACTATGTATAACTAACATTCAAATATATATGCGTACCTATGTACTTGCCAGTGTTTGCGCCATTACGTATGATATAATAATACTAAATACAAAAAGGGGTTTTCGATTTTCAATACACTAACCTTATTTCATGGCTTTTTTGCGAATCTCTCAGGACTTATATATAATATATTTTCATAAACATGAAGTGTTTATGATTGCGTTTTGGCCTCTTTTCTCTCACTGGAACACATCATTTTATTTATCATCTCTAATATTCTTTATGGTTTATATATATCTACATTATTTGTAATCTCAAGTGAAATGTTATGATTATTTAGAAATTTATAAACTTATTTTATTATGAATCAATATCAGTAGGTACAATAAAGAGAATAACCTTAATTTATTAAAGTTCAATTGACTTCATACTGCATATCATAGTGAAAACTGCATAAAGTTGGAGTTTTTTGAAAGGCACGACATTTTTACTCCTCACTACCCCAAGGGGGTATAGTGGGAAGTACCTTATGAATTCGCAATCGTTAAGGTTATTTTTTTATTGCAGATTATCAACTAGTATCATGCTGAGATTTTATTCTGAAAGTTTCATCACAATATATCGGTGTGTGTGTGCTGTGTACTACATATGTGCGGTTTATTTGTTTTCCTCCAATTTCTAAAACTTCTAAATATGTTATTTTTTCAAGTGAAATCATTTTGATGTATAAGATGTACTTTCATAGAACCATAAAAAACGGATTAATAGGAAACTCAACAAAAGGGCACAATTGGTGAACGTTGCGCAAGCGCATAAAGTGATCACGTAATCCAGCCAATGACAGATCGTAAGAGCTGTTGGTGCCTTGATTTTTCAGTTCTTCTATAATATTCCAACTTCGTCTCTGTTGAAATGTTAAAAATTTATCATAAAAAAGAAACAACATATTTTGTCATAAGTCAAAGTCATAAGGACATAAAAAATATCAGGATTTCTTACAATTTCCTGAGATATTTCTTTTCATTCCAGCCTTAATTATAGCGGTACATTTGAATACTCAATTGAGACGGATATCGGCCAAATGATGTTGTTTCCGTTATAAATGATAATCAAGTATTTTATGATTAAATAACGATAAATTAATAGCATAATAAATACTAGTTTTAGGACACAATTGGTGTAGGAGTTGCAAAAACAGATGAGTATAATACTTACAAGTTTATTCTACCAATGTATCTTGACTCTTCCATATTCTTACGTCAAGCTGCCATTTTTAAACTTGATATTTGATGATTTTATGATATTTATGTTTAAAATTGTAATATTGTGTACTTTCTATTGTTTTTTTTTTAATAAATAAATTCTCTTTTTGAAGTTGTCATACACAAATAAGTATTTAACCTTGCAAAATTTAAATATTGTAATATTGTGTAGTTTCTACATAAATTTTAATAAATATATATATATACTTGTAAATTTTAATATAGTTTCTATTGTTTTTTTTTCAGAAATAAATTCTGTTATCGATATTGACATGTATTAATATGTATTTATACCTGTAAATTAAATTTTTTTACTTAATATTGTGTAGCTTCAGTTGTTTTTTTTTTAATAAATAAATTCACTGTTTGAAGTTGTCATTCATAAATAAGTAGGTATTTATCCTTGTAAAATTTAAATATTTTGTGGTTCCAATTGTTTTTTTTTTAAATAAATCAATTCACCGTTGGAAGTTGTCGTACATAAATAAGAATTTATCCTTGTAAAATATTGTAAAGTTTATTACTATTTTATTTTTAAATTAATTAATAATTTTTTTAGAAATTGGCGTATATAAATATGTATTTATCCTTGTAAAATTCAAAGACTGTAATATTTTGAAGTTTCTATTGTTTTTTTTATAAATAAATTCACTGTTTGCAGTTCTAATTCATAAATGAGTGTTTATCCTTGCCAAATTTAAATATTGTATTATTATGTGGTTTCTATTGTTTTTTTTAATTTTTTTAACTATACATTAGTGAGAAATTTGTCTTGTGTAATTTTAATATTTTGTTGTATTTATTGCTCTTTTTATTATTTTAATAAATATGTAAGTGATGTTCGGACTGGAGTAAAAAAATCAATGATTATGAAATACACATTATTCCCTTGTGATCTAAAGCATTCATTTCTCTCTTTCTTGGTGACAAGCGACATCCAGTCACTGCCAATATTCATTGGTCGTGGTATGAATATCTTGAAACTATGTATGTCACGACCGAGTGAACTAAATTGTGGTTTGGAGGCGTTTAAAAGATACGACCAAAATATGCGACATCGATAAAAACAAAATATTCATATTAATGGTGGATTCAGTTCTTCAGTTCAGTTGTATACAACTTCCGTGTGCAAACTGTTTATTTGTGTTATTATATTTTTTAAGAATGAATAAATAAGTTGTCCTTGTGAAAAGTACATATTATACGTGCCCCAAATCAAGTTTTAATGCATTTGTTTTTATTTTTCATTACACTTTGTTTATGTGGTAGAGTGGTGTGTGAGTGGGATGGATCGAAGTGCGAAAGAGATGAATGTATGCGGTTGCTATGGGGAGAGTCGCCAGGCCATTCTGTTACTGGCTGTCAGAGCGACACAAAGGATATTAATAAAGGAGATATTTATATTAAGATATTATTGGATTACTTCCTTCTTAATTAATCTATATTATACTCAAGAAGTGAGTATATTACAGTTTATTTTATGCGTTTTCAATTTTTTCAATCAATTTTTTTGTTGTTTTTTCTAATTGGTTGATAGTCTTAGATTATATATGATACAGATACCTAGTCAGCGCAATGAATGTATGCCAACTAAAACTACGAGGAAACAGACGAATTTCTAGTATACGTACACCTACTGATACACACACCTACATTAAAACGTAGACCAACCAATCTACCGCCTCGCAACACACACATGTAAAAAAAACTTGGCATACATTTGAATTCGAAATTTGTACTACACACGGCTTCTGTACATTATAATTCTATGTTGATAGTATATTTTAGTATATGTTTTTTTTTTATTTTATAATCCATTAAATTACAAGATTATTGGTTACGATTAACAATAATTAAAAGAATACATTTAAAAAAAAACAATAAAATACTAATAAGAATCATTGCAGACACATGGATGTATCCACTCTACTAGCCCATGCATGGGCATGTGCTAGAGTGTGCATTATTATGTAATTATAAATATATTTTTACTACTATTTTAAGGATAATGTGTTGAGAATAAAAATAGTTTAATAATATGTATTTTTTTTTCTTGTGCTATAGGTATGTGAACAAAATTAATTTGTATGTTTTCTTTTTGGATACCTACCTACTGTGTGTATACTTTATTACCTACCTACCTAATTTCAGACTTCACTTTTCTTAGAATGGTTGGAATGGATTGCTTTATGGCAGTGAATTCACTTTTGCACACTTTTTGCACATTGATTGTAAAAATAAATACCTAAGCGATGGGCCCCTACTACATTCTAATAATTACATTCATCATCATACACATTACGAATTGGCATTCACAAATTTTGTATTGGTTATCAAATAACTTTCTATACTCGTTAGGAGATCATAATATTAAATAAGATAAAAATTACAAAACCGTTTTCATCATAATTATTGATGCATATCTTGTATTTATGGCAATAATTAACTCTGACTTGCCAATACGCCATATTGTTATATTAGAAATCAATAACAATCAATATTTTACCGAATATGTTTTTATTACGATTAGGAACGATATTTTATTGATTTATCGAAAGTGGTTAATTGAATTAATATGTTGCATCACATAAGTGAAAATATTAAATTGTGCTTTGTATAGTTTCCGGTAAATAACTTGAGCATTTTCGTTGTGGAGCGGAGAGCGGTTTGCGCATATACCAACCAAGCAATAAAACACAAATTCACGCTCAACAAGTTTCTCACTAACAGAGTATGTAAGTATACATATTACATATACTACGATTATTTGAGGCAGTAAACAGATATATCTACTTTGAAAATTAATATGTGACAGAAAAAATAAACACAATGCTTTGCAAAGCAGAACGTTTTTGAAAAATGTAGAATAAAAAAATATGTACGGAATCCTGTTTCTTTAATCATTTTAAAAATTCTTTGGTCACATTTTTATGCGTATTTTTTTATCATTTTATCCATCCATACCATGTCGGCCCTCGTGGCTCAGTTGGTTGGGTATCTGGCTGCTGATCCAAAGGCCCCAGGTTCGATTCCCGATGGAGACACAGTTTTTAATTGTGTTTACAGTCTGGATATGTGAGACGATTAATATCGTAAGACTCTAGAACGTGACAACTTGTTATTGGGTGCGTGTTAAATAAGTAAGTGACATAGTACCTGTTAGATGCCCGAGAAGAAATATTCAATAAATAAATACCATCACGCCATATCCCTACTTGGGGTAGGTGGAATAAACCGAACGCCTGACTCCTCTCTCTTGAAATACATTTCTCGCTTCATTCACATCCATGCATCGTCTCATGCACGCTCTTCTATTATTCTTACTTATAACGTCATTTTTTGATTATTTAAAAAAAAACTAAATAACCAAAAATTCAGCCTCCCATAAACACTTATGTAGGTATACAAAATTTCAAGACCCTAGGTATATATTCTTCTCAACAACTTACTTGAGAAATCACGTGGGCTGCACAGAACGGTAATTGTTTTTTTTTTGCTTGATTGACAGGTACCTACCTATAGGTGAAAACCGCCCGCCTCGACGACAAAAATTCTAGATTTTTGTTATATCATGTTATAGTTTCATCGCTACAGCGGGCACAGACAAACAGGTAGGTACACAAGCGATCTGACAGACATTTCTTTTTTAATTAGATTTTTATTAATATATTGCAAAAATAGAGGTTTATGGCGCTCTTGGCCTACTCTATACCCTTTGCATACTATAGTTTGATGGCAAGTATGTATGTATGTATGTTATAAATAAGCTGCGAAAAAATCTGTGTAAAGCAGAAAAAACTTCCACTGTCAAGGGCGAAAATTGTTCTCTTCATTTTATGTAATTATTTATCAATCAAATAATACAATGTTTTATTGTTACAATGTTAATCAAATAAGTTCTTATGTAACATTAAGTGACGTAAATTAAATTCAAGTTAAACAACAAGCGTAACATGTCTTCAAGTTAATAAAAGTGCCAATTAATTCATGACACGTAGACGAGAAGTAATTTGTTACTACGACTTGTACTAAAGCAATTGGCTAGGAAAAGAAAATTTAGTGTCCGGATAAATAATTGGCTTAGCAATGAATTTGATTCAATATCTAGTGCACTCAGAAAGATTTTTTAAATGATCCTATGTCAAATAAAAATCCTATGTATCACGAAAATGCACCGTCTATTTTTTTAAATGAATATTTTATTAAATATTAACATTTTTACATAAAAAAGAGCGGGTTGTGGCCAGCGTTATACTCCAAGTCACTCTGAAGATAATTTATTGAAAATTTTCAGCATTCTCATGAAATGATTTTGTTAAATTATTTTTGTTTTAAATATTTTAATATGACAACTTGATAATTCTTTAAAGCAATTTTATAAAAGTGGTGTGCCTTTTTAGTTATTTTGAAAATATCAAATCAAGTTTTCTTAGTTAAGGGTCTCTTTAAAATATTTGACATTTCAAAAAAATTGAGAAGTAGTAATCAGATATCCTTCAAAATCTGATGGAGTCTAACCAAGTATAAGGTATTCAAATTTGCAAAATTTTAAAAGAATCTAATTACTGCTTTAGTCTATAATCGATAAAGTTGAATAAACACGCCGCGCCTTAAAAGTACATGGCACACAGCACACACACATAGATAGATTGTGATGAAACTTTCGGAATACAATCTCAGCATAATACTAGTTGATAATCTGCAATAAAAATAGTATCTTAAAAATTTATAAATACCCACTATTTCCCCTTGGGGTTGTGAGGAGGAAAAATAGTAATGAAAAAAATTCCACTGATGAAAATATTTATTAATTTATTTATTTACGGTAAAAAACCATTTACTTACACAAAAAAGTACAGAGTAAAGATACATCATCTAAAGTTAAAAATATAAAAAAAGAAAAAATTATACGTATATGTATATATATAAGTGAAAATAAAAATAGTTTTTCCTTATTAGAAATTAGAATTCTTATTCAAATACAAATTATATAAAAGATTAAAAAAACAAAGAAATTAACAAGGAATACATAAGTATAAAAAAAAGTATAAGTATAAGTATTATATTTTATACATAAGTATAAAAATCAAGAGAAAGATAAAAAATATAAAGAATATAAGAAACTTATAATACCACCTGGGTACCAAACCAACAAAATATTGCATCCTTTATATAATGTTCTTTCCGTCGTCAAAATAAACAGGTAAATACATAGAATATCTTTGTATGACGAAGGGGGTCACCAGTTTCTATGTTTTCTTACTTAAAAATTCCTTAAGGGCGACACATACCTACAAGGTACCTTGAGGACCTGAGGCCTCCTCTTTCCTCTTATTTGACTCCGAATACATGTATAATCGTTAAATACAATAACCATTGCAATAATATAGAAAGAATACAAAATAAATTCATGGACAGAATGACCAGAAAATACAATGACTATGCTATGTGTAACATCCTATCAGTACCACGAACGATTGATGATTTACTCCTCCTGTATATCATACTAATTGTCCAGACCTTGTTTCATATATAAATTTGCATGTACCGACTCGACGTACGAGACACACACCACTTTATAGAATGTTATACAACTAATTCATCTTTAAACTCACCAATAAACAGAATCCTCACCACTTACAATAAGCATCAAAGTACCCTACAACCAGATATTTTCCATAGCTTGCCTTAGGTACCAATATAAAAACTTACTGTCCAATTTAAAATCAGCTTATCAAGATAACACCTCGTTACACATTTTCAACCACTACACATTCACATTCCAGTATGTTATTACTTATATGAATTGGTTTGCCACAAGCAATTGACACTAGGTAGGGATAGTTATAACTATTATATATTAAGCTTACTCATTGTTATTTTTTACCTTATGTTGTTTGTGTGCAGTTTAATTATGTAAATAAAAAAAAATAATAGTACCTTCGCTGTTGAAAACATTATATAAGTATGCAAATCAACTTGAATCGATAATTTCATGTAACGATGCTGAAGATATCGTAAGTATTACATACATTATTCAACTTACGTACAATTATTGCTAGACATAGATATTATTTGAAGATACCTACACCACACCTTGTACTTCAACTTCATCACAGTCAATAGCTATGTTTGTAACGGTTCTTAATTCGCATAAAGCTATGTGTATATAATATTATACATAATGTTTACTTTTAACTGCAGGCACTCACGGAAGCTGTTTGTATTCATACAAACAGATTAATGATAATGGTGATGAAAAAATTTACTAGAAACTCGTTCACATACATAGAAAGTCCCGACTCGATTTCCCTTCTGGGATCAATACAAAATACCATACGCAGGTTTTATTTTTATTAACAAGCTTTTTTCATCCCTCAGACGAAACATGATACCAAAATACAGTACTTTATTATATATTTAAAGCCAGGCGCATCATACTTTAGGTCTTACCATGCGAAATATAAAAAAAACAGTAGCGGAACTGCTTACAGAAGCTGAGAATCCTGGCTTGCCTATGAATATTTTAAGAAATTCAAAACCTAATATTTTGAAACCATATTACAAGATTAAAAATTGAACCGTAAATAAATACGATGCTTGACAGGGCCACAAATGTAAATTTTATTTTGGCATGTGATTTTAAAATATTTTCATGGCCACACATGAACAACGATGCTAAAAAAACATTAAATTTCCCAATTTCCTTCCAGGGTTTGCCTAGTCCGAAGGTTCTAGGCACGCCCCTGAAAAAAACAGTATAATATCCTAAATATATTTCTGTACCTTGGGAGTAAGAGATCTAAAGTTTTTTTTTATTATAAAGAATGCATATATATTATCCTTGTAACAAGTACCTACATATACATTATACATCTTCATGCATTCCCTAAACTAAGCATGAATGTTACAACAAATAACATTCATGCTTATTCATAAATATAACATTCATAAACAAATTAGATCGATTACAAAACGTCTGCATACGTTTCATATATAATCTTCGCAAATACGATCACATATCATTTTTTCGCAAGGAACTCAAATGGCTTCCTATCCGTCTGCGCCGTGATCAACACACTCTTTGTCTTCTGTTTAACATTTTGAACAACCCTAATGCTCCATCATATCTGACCGAAAGATTTCAACCTCTGGCCTCTCATGGACTCCCGCTTCGATCTAGAGAAGAGAGAACCCTCGCCATCCCATCACATGCCACGGCTTTCTATTCATCATCATTTACTGTCCATGCTGCCCGGTTATGGAACAACTTGGCCCTTGACATTAGAACTGCACCAACGTTAGGAACCTTCAAAACTAGATTAAAACGCGCGCTCTTACTTTCCATTTCTTAACCTACATACTTCCCATTTATTTCCCTATTCTTGTAGTTAGTCATATCTCCTCTCCTTTTTTCCCTTCCCTCCCATAGTGTTGTAACAGGTCTTATCTTTGATTTGTTTAATTTTCATTGATGTACATATTTTTTATTCTTCTTACTTTCTTGTGTTTAAATGTAATATGTTTATGGTTTTATATATATTTTCTTTTTTTGTACATGTACCATTTTGTCTCATAACTGTCACAGATGGTTGTCTGGAAGAAATTGCCATTAGGCAATAAGTCCGCCATTTGTACTAGCTATTAAGTAATGTACAATAAAGTGTTTAAATAAATAAATAAATGTTTGTACTAGAGGTAAAAAAATTGGTAGTGACAGGATTCGAACTCGCCACCACTGAATTACTAACCCAGCGTGCTAACCGCTCTGCCACAACCGATCTAAATATTATGTTTTGACATTGACGTTTTCCTTCAATGTACCTTCAGATTCAATCTAATTTGATTTTATTAATAGACTTAAGGGTATAGATATTTGATATTTTGCATGAACGCAATTTGAGTCAAATTGAGTCCTGCAATAACACACGCAGTCTTGATCATATTTTTCAATAAAGACCTAGACTTCACTTCTGATTTCGCTCATCACTATATTCCGTGCCGAGAGACTCGAACAAAATTAAAAAATATAGTATTGTTATTAGCGTACCCGATACAATGTTCTTACAAAATAATACGTGAAAGAAATATATTAAGTATTAGGTACGTGGATGTATTTATATAATGTATTATAATATATTTGAATTCCGTGTTTATTGGTATCATCAGATGATACGGCCTTGAACATTATAAATATACATAAAGTATATATCATATCGTAATAACAATGTTAAAAACATCACCATTCTAATACAACAATAAAACGAGTGGGCTGTGGCCAACACTAAACTCTCCACTACACAATGAAGCTTCCCTGCTAATATTACACTCTAATATCAATATGAAATCAAATATGTAACAAAACATTGCTAAACATAAAAATTCTCCTATATATTTTTCATACAAAATATCGATTAATAGAAACATAATTATTGAAAGGATATTTAAGGTGGGCAAACTCTGAATGCAGTTTTGTGAAAATTCTTTTTTTTGCATAAATAATTCAAATAAAATGAAAATATCTCAAATTTCCAGGTCGTGAGAGCATTTTTAAAGTTTTAACAGATGAAATCATAGAGAAATAATTAACTGTTGTCTATGGAAAACTAATCAGCTCTAAGTTTATGTACTTCACACATATGGTATCAATATGAAGTTCATCAGTCATTTGGTTTGGGCTGTACAGAGGACACAAATTTTCAAATTTGTGTACGGCATACACACAAAAACATCACGATGAAACTCAAAGTATACACTCTCTACATGATACCCATTGAGAAATTGATGTAAAAAAAATACTCTTAAAAATTGTGAAATCATGACTCTCCACTATTCCATAGTTGGTAGTGGAGAGTAAAAACGTTAACGCTTATAAAAAAATTCACTAATTTGTTTTTCAACAGCACAAAACACACCCACGAATTGTTCGAATAATCGCTAAAAAAACAGAATATAAAAGAAAGTCAATTATTAAGGAGAAAATATTATTGAAAATCAAATTTTAATAAGTACACTGGAAAATATATAATGACTATCAAACTGGCTGCGTTTTATCCAAACTTTGTTATCAGCAATAAAGGTTTATCTATTTATGTCTGTACTGTTTGGCTGTGTGCACAAAACATTTAGTTGAACAAAACCAAATGTTTTGTAGTCACTATAGTTCGGTTAATTTTATAATGAAATTTTGTTACTATTAAAAAAAAATTAATTAAGTGTAGCCCACTTTTCAATGTGTTCCCGTTAGCTGAATTGCTGCCGTCGCTATCGCGATCTCTTTTGAGGCTCCTGTTAACGCCTACGACCTTGGACATACGGGATGTACACAAATATGCTCAATTATTCCCTTCTTATGTATGAAATGCGAACGAATTACATATTTACTGATATACAATGTTTTTATAGTGTTGCTAACTTGGTATTCGACCGTTGTTTGTTTTTCTCAAATATTATTTTTATTATATCGATTTCAAGGGGATTTAGAAATAAATAATGGTAGTTGTTTAGGTTGAAATGAATACAATACAACATTAAACAAGATTTATTTTCTATAACAAACCTTTTGTCTAAATACATAAGACCCGTTACAATAAACTAAAATGGACCAAAAGTAATATTATTTTTCTATAGACTTACAAAGTAAATAATGGTATATTTGTATTTATCGGAATATGTATACTTAAATCGATTTTTTTAAACTATCGAGTATTAAATCGACGGCCTTCGCGGCTCTGTTGGTAAGATATCTGACTACTGAGTGAATGGTCCCGACTTCGATTTCAGGTGGAAACATACATAGTTTTTAATTTTGTTTCAGACTGACTCTGGACACACATGTAGTTCTTTCTTTAATAAGTTTATGCACACCCACACACACGCTGCTAGTTTTCCACATTGTGGATAATGCATGATGGTATGAATGAATAATATAATCGATGGCGATGGTATTTTTAACTTATTTTCATGCAATGTAAAAATTTTACAACATAATACATAGAATTTTGGAAATTTTGATTGATAGCTGATGACAGGTTGTGGGCCCTATACTTGCCCAATTTCCCAGTTTTCCTATAAATATGCATATATTTTTTTGTTTATTTATTTATTTCCATAATAACAAGCAATCACTAAGAAGACTATGTAATAGAACGATATATGATAGAATAAAAAATGAGGACATAAGGAGAGAATGCAAGATAAAGAAGAATATTGTATGTAAAATGAAAGTGAATGCCTTGAGGTTGTTTGGACATATTGAAAGAATGAGCGATGAACGACTGACAAAAATAATATACATGGGTGCAAGAGATGGAGTGAATAGCAGAGGTCGCCCCAGAAAGGGATGGCATGACCATGTGTATGATATTTTGAAAGAAGGAAACATAAAAAGTTTGAACAATCGACGAGCATGTATGAGACGATGCATGGATGTAAAGGAAGCCAGAAATGTATGCAAAAATAGAGAAGTATGGCGCTCGGTTCTCTCTGCTTACCCCGAAAGGGACATGGCGTGATAGTATGTATGTATGTTTTTCCATAATGGTATGAAATAAATACAATATTACACAAAAACTTAAATATTATAATAGAATTTATTATCACATTATAAAATTAAAAGAAAAATAAAATATATAAAGAACAAAAGACTAAACAACAAGTGTATTTGTAAGGGTGATGATATGTATAAGAGGAGGATGTGGGGATATGTGTAATAAAGGATGTATGATGGCGTAAGAAACGATCTCTTCCTGATTGAAAATATTATCTTAGACCAATCGTCAATTCTCTCACTGACTCTTCCAACATCAAACTTCCAAAAACCAAAAACTTCCAAACTTCCAACTTTTTCTTTATTTTGTCAAAAATACCATTGACTCCCGCCAGGGAAAAAATCTAATGTTTGCGTATCGTAAAATATTCGATACTTTTGGTCTTTTTGCCTCAGTCAAAATAAAATGTAATATGGTTCACGCTGAGTACGCGACATAAAGTGACAATGCAAATAAATTCCACCCAAGTTAACGAGACAAGTAAATTTAAACACTTTACAAGGGGCTGTAGGCTCTCTTTTGACAGTTGGAAACTATTTGAGAGCGACACACTATCATATTTTAACCTCAAAACACGACCGATGTCAATATCACTGCCGAGTATAATATTATAGTCCAGGGGTGGGCAAAATTTCGGAACAACGGGCCGCAGAAATAAAATACTTTCCTCATTACACTTTTATATTTTACAAATATGGAGAAGTAAGTACATTTTTATTATTTTATGTAATATTCGCTTTTTATGAATCCATAAAACGAAATCATTTGCCACGCAGCGAAAAAATTCAATCTTTCGTCGATTATTCCCATTAAAAGAAAATCAGAAAATTAAATGAAACTTCCACGCAGCGAGAAAATTTCTGTTTTCTTGTGTTTATTTCGATAAATTAAAAAAAACAATATCCACTCAGAAAAAATATTTTTCTTTAATTGGAATTAAATGGAAAAATTTGAAGATTTTTTTAGAAAACAGGGGTATTTTCTGATTTTTAACGCATATTGCTTATAATTATTATTTTACCAATTATGCTCAGAACTCCTTTATTTATAGAGTATGTAATTCATTTAACGGGTTCAATGAAATTGATTTGTTTCATAACATATCAGTTGTATTTACACAAAAAATATATAAAAAAAACTTAGTTTATAAACGGACTATAGGTACCTACTTGAAAATACAATATTAATTTGTTTCTTTTTGACATTTTTATACCTGAATAGAGACGAAGTTGGAATATTATCTAAAAACTGGGAAGGCACCAATAAAATATAAGATTTATTTGTTTTAGGTTAGTGAATTTAAAAAAATATAGATATGTTTTAGCTTCACTCGATAATTGCTACTTTCTTGTAAGATAAATAGTGTTTATATGAGAAAGATAATATCGTTAACCTCCAAAGCATCCTCATGTTATAAATAATTTTTAAATAAGTAACGTTTTTTTTCCAATGAGCAGTATTGAATAACACAATAAAAATCCTTTTTTTGAAATGGTGGTTTTACGCCGTGTATTTTTAATTTTGTAGGTCTTTTTTTCTTTTTAGATTTTATTATTCTCTCGTCCCATCGTTGGAAATGACAATAGTTATTGCAATATAATATTGTGTAGAGAAAATGGCTATGAAAGGTACCTAATGCCCACACCCAGAAGAGCAGCCAATAAACCTAGTTTAGTAGAAAAAAAAAGTTACCTGGTTTGAACGATATCATTCGTTTCTTCTGTACGATAAATTGTCGTTAAGTATGTCGTCGAATGGTGGGGAATTCATAACGATTCGATCTTATCTTTGTGATAAATAACGATTTGGAGTCGTCACTCGTATTAAATAAAATCGCTATAAAACTGGAAAACATCGTTAGGAATATGCTGACAACATCATAATATGTACAAATGAAACTTTTAAATGATTTTTTATTTATACTTCTTCATTCAATTCATAATCAAATTTAATGTTTTTATTTTATAAAGAAACTTTTTTTATTAAAATACGCTAGGGAAAGGATGCGTATATTTTTATGATAGCTTATTAATTTGTTTCAATATTTCCTCTAAGTAAAACAAATTAATTTTGCTCCGAAATGTCAATTTATGTAAGTAGACACGTAATATTGACAAAGTTCAAAATGATATTTTGAATAAATATATATTAACTTCGGTGTAAACAAGTCAAAGTGGGTGCCATTTTAAAGATTAAAGTAATGACAAACGTTTTTTAATATTCTCGTTGCGAAATAATAATTTTCATTTTTATTATATCTAATATGTCAAAAGTAACGCTGTTTTCGTCTTCCTGTCCTGCAAAATTTAAACAAGAATAACAACATTAAAGCAAAAATAAAATTAATTTGTATAAAAGCAGAAACGACATAAATCCTTTATATTAGGGAAATGCCTCTCTCTCTCACAGACAAGGAAACTTTCAAAAGGGGACGATTCATTGTAGGCACACCATTTTTATCATAATTTTATTTCATTTCCCTTAATAAACATTAAAAAAAAACGTTTTTATTAATCGTACACTTAAATTGTTTTGTTTATAATATACAAACACTTCGACAGCTGTGACATACTGGTAAGTCATTTGATTTCTGACGTACTCTGTTCTTCTCTGGGCATGAAACACCGGTTAGGTACTTGAATTTATTGGAATCGTATATTTTTCCGAGGAATATTAAATATATATTGAAAATATAGTACCCCATTACAAGTGTACCAAGATAGTAAGACAGTGAAATATCCATTGGGCGGTGTATTAAATTTGAAAGAAATATTAGGTTCAAAACTTTAATTATGAGCACAATAGATGATATGAAATGAAAAGTATTCAAAAGGTAATCGTTAAATATTCCAACTGTCGATTCGTTCAAGAGAATGAAATTCTCTTGAACGAAGTGACAATTTAAATCCAAGATACGCGAGATTGAATGCAGGGGTCTACTTTTTTCACGGCTTTTCCAACTTTGAAGTCAAAACTTAAATTTACTCAGAATTCGGAGTAGAACATTTCGTGTGTCTGTGTGTGTCCCCCCCCCTTATAACTTTTGATCCGCAACAGTTATAGGCCTACAAAACTTTTATAATCAGAATTGTGAATTTTTGTTTCAATCAGGGGTTATCAACTTTTGAATTTTTGATTTATATTTCCATATATCTCAGAAACCATAAAAGCTATAACGCTGAAAATAGGTATAAATATAGACAAATACTAAATCTCTAATTGTTTTTTTTTTTAAATCCAGGGTTGCTCAAACATTTTTTATTAAGAAAAATATTTTTTTATGATAAATTTATGAGTTTAACTGCCTATATTTCCATTTTTTTTTAAACATCGAAAAAAGCTGAAACACCCCAACTAGATAATTTAATTATCTACTTAAAATATAATATTGTAGAAGTACATCTCAAATTTTTTTTAACAATTTTTATAAAAATTGAATTTAGTGACGACATCGCTTCATGCAATAAATTATTTGTATGGTAGTCGCCTATACACAATATATAAGAAGACTAAATAGTTTGATACTTAATCTCCAAACAAACATATAGAACCATCATGCTGTTTTCATATTCTGGGTAGGAAAAGAGGACTGACCTCCATACTGTCCTATCTTGACATACATACCAACATGTGTTAAAATTATCAATAATTTTGATTTATGGGTTTATAGTTTGATTCTTATTCTTCAACTATACATACTATCGCTATCGACAGTTGGATCTCATGTGTTACATGCAACTAGTTTTAGTTCGTTCCAATCAACGCATGAAAATAAATCAATACAATTTAAAAATGAATAATGCATAATCTAGAGTCCAGTAGTGATGAGCAAATTCAAGACCAAGACCGGTGTGGTGGTCTTGATCTTTCACTCCCCGATCATGGTCTTGCAAGACTTACAGGTCTTACAACTGACACAGTTTTTATTTTTGTTTAAATCCATTAATAACTGTAAAATATAGCAAAAAAATAACTTCTATACATAGATAATATCAATAGTAATTGCTGACTATGTCAAACTACTAAAGAAAAATAATGATAAATTTGAATAATTACACTAGATACTTGAAGTAATAGGAACAAGGTTATGGAAAAATAATACGCCTGGATACTTGAAAGAAATTGCGTTTTGACAAAAAAACACGAATAAAAAAGAAACTTATTCAGTCCCTAGGCGTTTCAAAGTATATAAATACTTAATAATGAGGTTTGACCTAGAAAAATTAATTTTAAATAAGGCATTCATTTTTAACACAGGTCACAATTAAAAGCATACAAAAATTAACTTTAGCCACTAACATTAATAATTCAATTTGAGAATTATAAATACTTTGGTCGCAAAATATTCCCCTCAAAACGTTATTAAAAATTCATCAGAACATGTAAATTTATCAAATCATTTAAAAACACCGGGAGATCTCTTTTTCTTCCGTTTTTTGTCGTTTTATTCGCTCTTCATTTCACCAACAGGAAAATTAATATTTAATTTTCGTAACAGAACAAATTTTATAAGATTAAAAATTAAACCTCTTACAAAAATATTCTTTGAATTTATTTTCGTTTAAATATTGTGATAATATTTTAATATATTTCGTTGACACAAATGAAAAGGGTAAGTTATGCTTTTAAAAGGAAGCATGACACATGCGCGTATACACTGTATAGGTGGTGCTCCTCGATGCTGAACTACATAGTACGTCGGGGTCACCACTTATTTGGGAGTATGTTTATTGATTAATTATCAGAAGGATAATATTAAATTTGCGTGTATTTAAAGATTTGTAATTTAGACATCTACCTCCAAATATGATAGTGGAAAAGGTCAGTTTCAATAAATATTTGATATACTATTTACGGTGATGAAGGGTTTCAAATAAAAGATTTACTTACACGATCAATCTTGGTATATTTGCAATTAATATAAATTTAATGAGATAATAAATTAAGCTGTTTGTGATGTCAAGGGTCGGAACTAGTGAACTAAAATAAACGCAGCTCCATTTAGTTACACGGTCGACGCATGAATGGTTGCGCGATCGATTTGTACGGACGGCGATGGGCTGTAGTTCGTCAATATTCGGACATTGTCGGTAATTGTTGAGGATATACAAATTGCAGTTTTATATTCAGGAGCACAGCTACAAGATGTTATTTTGCATATCGTTTTTACGATTACCCGGCTCTTTCGGAAAATTTACGCCTTAAGAACATTTTTTCTAGAGGCGTATTATGTAAAAAAAAACAATTATAATTTTTCACAGAATTAATAATACATTTTAACTGCTGTGCTTACATACTTAAAACTATGGAAAAAAATATTATACTACCAGCCTTTCCAATTTAACTTTCTTTGGACTTTTAAATAAATTAATAAATACATTGTATTCATCAATGATTGACGTTAATTGTATTTGGTTACGCTCAAAGGATTATATGTATTTGCACTGAAAATCTTTTACAAAAACAATATTGAGTAACTTTTTCATACTAGGTACACCTGGTTTTATGTGGCGTGACCACGGAAAAAATTATAATTAAAAATTTAATATTTAATATCAAGTTTATTTAAAAATTAATGAAACTACGTATATTTTTAATTACCATACATAATAATATTGTGTTTTTTGTCAAATTTTAGTTCGTGTTGGTGTATTTTAAAATTAGCTTTAATTAACTTGGGACCAGTATTTTGTTAAATAAGGTCCAGACGATTTTCTGCCACTTTCCATACAATGGTTACTAATTATAATCTATGAATGGTGCTTAACTTGTGTGCCAATATCCTAGGTTCGAATCCCAGAAAAGGGGAAAATAAGTGAAAATTAATTATCATGCAATCCTCAATATATTATTTACTTAATTATTATATGAAGAAATTTTCATTACGAAATGAGTACAATTTTCGACGCCACAATACTTTTTTCGAAGTTATTAATTGGATTTTTTTTAAATAACATGTGGACGGTTGATTTTTTAACAATATTGGTAGCTGACAATACAATAATACTTTATAAGCACTTCATTGTACCCAGCTCGATTAGCGACTTTATTTCCATCTGGGTATTCCTTCTAACCAACCAGTGTTTCCAGCCCAAAGAAGCAATATGAGTGAAATGAATTTAAATAAATTTATCCTCTACTGGGGATCGACCCCAGGACGCCCGCACAGAAACCAAACGGCTTACTAAATATGCCACGGCGGACGGGCACTATGAATGGTCACATTTTTATGAGACTAATATGTATAAATAAGTAACACATAATTATCGATGAAACTTCAAGGTGAAACGATCGTTCTGTTAAAATATTAATTGGAATTGTTATAATTATGATCTGTTTTAATTGAACCAAAATAATTATGGAGTACCTACTACAATCTAAACGCTGTCTCTCAAGTAAATAAATAGATTATTCATTCATTTCATCGCTGTATATCATACAATGTGCGGTAACCAGCGAAAGGCGTGCGGGTGTGCATTACCTTACCTACTAGAATATTTTTGAAAGAACATTTTTTTACTTTTTTAACAGATTTTTTAATTATCTCAAGAGAGACGAAGTTGGAATATTTACTGTAGGAGAACCGGGAAATCAAGGCACTTACAGGGCTTACGACCTGTCATCGGCTGGTTTACGTGATCACTTTATGCGCTTGCGCAACGTTCACCAATTATGCCTTTTTTACCGGGAAATCAAGGCACCCTTGATTTCCCCGTTCTCCTACAGTAAATATTCCAACTTCGTCTCTATTGAGATAATTAAAAAATCTGTTAAAAAATATCTTTGACTCCCGACAGGGAAAAAATCCAATGTTTGCGCCTATGCAATAATAAAAATATTCGAACATTTTTTACTGTTTTTATTATAAGTACAGTGGTGTTCGGAGCCTTCTAGCCGCTGGAGGCAAAAATAAATATAATTAATATAATAACGTGACAGACAGATTAGTGAACTCTAATGTTAATGACAACTCTACGAGTAGGTTCATTATATCCGGTTCTTAATGATCTGCGTATAGGAAAAAAAACATTTATGAATTATTATGCACTTCAAATAAACCATCATAATATAATTATAATGCTAACATTGACCATAGCTAAAACAGGTATTAATTAAACTTGTAAGGAAGTGCCTAAAATCCACATTTGTAAAACAGTTGTATTTTTCTACCTTATGTAATGATGTACAAAGACAACAACATAATATATCGACCGGTAGCATAGTGATACGACATTTAGCTTCCGTGCAGGTGTCTAGGGTTCGATTGTCATCAGAGCATATTTATATATTTTTTTCTTCCGCAATACTTGCTTCTCTGAACATGAAACACTGCAGGGTAACTCATAACACAATCTTAATACGTTCTTATCATGTGTTAATCTTTAAAATGTATATATCGTACCTACTCGATATTATCTTATATTATAATCATATCTTAATCTACATTTAATCATTAAAAATCATTCGTATAATAATAAACACTTCCTTGCACCCTGCGCAAGTGGCGAGTTTATTGCCTTATGGCAATTTCTTCTAACTAACCCGTGTTTCCAGCACAGAGAAGCAGTATTTGCGTGAGAAATAAATTTAAATAAATCTCTCCTCAGCTGGGAATCTGACCCTGGACGCCCGCACCCAAACCGAACGGCTTACCAACTGTGCCACGGCGGTCGGCAAATATATTTTTTTTTATTTTATTTAAATTGGCATATCTACAGACCATATACAAACTTTTATTACAAATATGGTAAAAACATTAGTCCATTTACAGATAGCACATACAAATTAAATAATGCAAAATATTGAGGTACAAAACCAAAGAGAAAAAAAAACACAAGTCAGAACATAACAAAAAAAAATATTACGAGAAAAAATAAGAAGAAGTAAACAAAAACAGAAACTCGGTAGGATCAAAGTTTAATATGAAATTTTCATTAATTTTTCTATTTACGTAATTAATTTAAGTCTAAATCTAATCTTAATCAACTTTATGAGCAACCCTACTGATTAATTGGAAGAACTTGAGACTTGTCGGTGAACTCGCCAGTTGCGTCTACGACTGTAAGGAAATGAGCCTCATAAATCTTCCGCAGTGACAAAACTTATGTCTATAGACAGAGTATTTGTGAAAATAGTTAATTGATTGAATATTAAATACGTGGATTATTATTAAATACGTGACTATATGATAGTATTTATTAAGAATCGTGATACAAAGAATAAAATATTAATATTCAATCCAGTTTTCAACCTTGGTTTAAATAGTTACGAAATATATTCGCTCACCACACTTTGTCTTTTTCGTGACGTGACAACTAAATAATAATATCGAATATTTATCCAAGAAATTCCAGGTTGTTTAAAATGTCAGTTACATATGTATTATCAACCACCTTGAATTTTATTTAAATAAAAAACAAAAAACCTACCTACATCAGACTAGTGTTACTTTTTTTGAAAATAAATTTAATCTTAACAATTATTGAATTTAAAATCAATGTAATAACATTGAACTCGTTGGCATTTTTGCAAAAAATACTATTAAAAAAATCAAAAACAAAATGACGATAAGTAGGTACCTACCTACCTAATTATTATCAAAATAAATTATTTTCAGTAAACTTTAATTTTATCATCACATTACTCATCATATAACTTGTTATTTTATCTGACTGATTTTTAACTAAATAGATTAATTATATATAAAAATAGTTTTACTCACTGATATAAAAATCAATATACTGACGTACGTAAAACTCATTTGATAGGCACGGACTAGTATTAAAAATCATTGTATTGATTGACTGTCATTTCACTGATTTTTAACTATTATTCTGATGAAAAAATCATTATATCTACAGAATAATGAAAAATCGTTTTACTTACTGATTTTTAACAATCGTCCTGACGAAACAATCATTTCCTATATCTACAGAATACTGTAAAATTGTTTTACTGACTCACGTTAAAATAATTTTACTAGATGATTTTTACCAATAATCCTACTGAAAAAATCATTATATCTACAGAATAATGAAAAATCGTTTTAATTACTGATTTTAAACAATCCACCTGACGAAACAATAATTTCCTATATTATCAGAATACTGTAAAATTGTTTTACTGACTCACGTTAAAATCATTTTACTGAATGATTTTTAACAATAATCCTACTGAAAAAATCATTATATCTACAGAATAATCTAAAATTAATTTTACCGACTCACATAAAAATAATTTTTCTGACTGATTTTTAACAATCATCGTAATGAATAAATCATTATGTCTACAGAATAATATAAAAATCATTTTACCGATTCATAAAAAAATCATTTTACTGACAAATTTTCAACGATCATCCTAGTGAAATAATCGTTATATCTAAAGAATTTTACTGACTGATAAAAAAATCATTTCACTGACTGTTATTTAAATAACCACGTGTCAGGTGTTGTGCCATTATAACGATGATGAATTTAAGCTATAAAATAATTTCACTTTTGATATCATTAGCATCATACAGGTTAGCCGATCGTAAGATATATGTATGTATTTTACGAACTCACTCAGAATCGAGATCACTTTCATACCCCGGGCAACGTTGGGTCATACGTGTATAATTAACATGCGTTATTTTTAAGGAATATAAAAAAAATATCGGTTACTTACGGGAAAAAATACTGTCTCAATTATATTTATTAATTTTGACGCCGACCGCCGTGGCACAGTTGGTAAACCGTTTGGTTTCTGTGCGGGCTTCCTGGGTACGATTCCCAGTAGAGGAGAAATTTATTTAAATTTATTTCTCACGCAAATATTGCTTCTCTGGGCTGGAAACACTGGTTAGTTAGAAGAAATCGCAATATGCCAATAAAATCGCCACTTGCGCAGGGTGCAAGGAAGTATTTTTACGGAAACAAATTATTCCAAGTCACATAGTGATTTGTTTCACTTTAAAAAGCCGTTTACACAAAACCGTGAATAAAATAAGCCAATTTATTGACTCCGATCCAGGCGTATAATCTCTTGAATGAAAGAAAATCTCAGAATATTGATCGGAGGCAAGTCAAGTAAAGCTTTCAATACAGGAAAGCATACTCTATAATACAAGACTCAAAACCTTAAGAACATTTTTTTTACTATTATAATGCTTGTTATTAAACGCTATTAGACAAGCTTCTTAAATTTCCATATTAAAAAACTTTTTATAATTCATATTAGAATAAGTTTTTTTCCACGTATAAAAGACATCAACGCACGATTTAACAAAAGCAGAAGTTTTTTTTTACATTTTTTTCAAATATGTATAAAAAATAAATTTCCGTAGAACATATAAGTTTTCCTTTGCTATTTTTTGAAGAACGAATGGCCTTGAAATAAATATATCACAAATGAACTACATCTCCATTTGCCTAGTAATAAGGTTTTCATAGTAGAAATCCAATTAAGAAAATATATACTATAATAAAAAGAAATAATGTAATAAGATCTCAAGTCACTCAGTAGGTACTAAGATAAACATCTCGAAAGAAATTCATTGCAGTGTTTATATTGTATAAAAATTCAAAGTTTACTTACAAAAAAACTCGTCCAAGCGTAATATATCCTGGGTTGGTTAGTTCAGAGACAGTATCACAAAATCACTCAAATATTCATGAAACACAATCTTAAGCACCTTGCAGACAAATGTATGCAACGATTTAAATAACAAATTCAAGCCTTTATTTCGGATTCAGCATCTAATCAACACTTTTTTCGAATAATACTAGACGTTAATTGAAACAAGTTATGTAGACACTGAAAACACTCCGATATCCGAAGATATTCTTCCACGGATGATCCACCATCCACCAAAAACTATCGATATTAAGATATTATATTCCATGCACAATTGATACTTTGAAAGATGAAGAAGTATTATGGAGCGATTGGAGTTTTCACAAGTCGGAAGTTGGGATCGTAAACACGACGAACGATGAAATATAACGCAAAGCGACGACACAACCTTCCCGTTTGAAAGGAGCCGGGCGACTGATCGGTAGGCAACTTTCTAAAAGTACAGAACCTACCTATTTCGTACGGACGCCCGCCGCATGTGTATGTGTGTGTGTGTGTAGGAAAGCCCGAGGCACGAATAGATTCGCGCGGTACGCCTATGGCCGAGGCTGCAATTTAAGCGGGAAAATGTGCACAGATGCCAATTCAAATATTGCACACTGTTTTCGAAAAATTCTCTAGTTCCAAATTAACATCTCTTTTGAAAAACCAAATGCGGCCAACTTCCGTGCAGTGGGAAAATCGCCACGGAAAATGTTCGAAATTTGATTTTGTGAATATGGACGGTTAGTTTTGGTTCAATATCTCTATTTTAAGTAACGCAAAGACTTCTTCTTTATCTTCATCATCATCATCATATGTTTTAAAAAAGTTCTGAAAAATTGTGTAATCGTAATAGAGAAAAATACGCTCTTAAAATACACTGGTTAGGAACATATTTTACTCGAATAATTGATAAAACTAGTTGCATGTAACACATGAGATCCAACTGTCGATAGCGATAGTATGTATAGTTGAAGAATATGTACCAAACTATAAACCCATAGATACAAATTATTGAATATTTTCAGATATTTTGTTTTCTATACAACATATGTAGGTATGTATGTCAAGATAGGATAGTATGGAGGAAGATCCTTTTTCCTACCCAGAATATGCAAATAGCATGATGGTATGTATGTATGTTTGGAGATGAAGTATCAAACTATTAAATCTTCTTACATATTGTGTATAGGCGACTGCCATACAAAATGTATGAAGCGATGTCGTCACTAAATTCAATTTTAAAAAAATTGTTAAAAAAAAATTGAAATCTTCTACTACAATTTTAATATTTTTTATAGAAAATTAAATTATCTAGTTGCGGTGTTTCGGCTTTTTTCGATAATTGTAAAATTTTTGGAAATATAGGCAGTTAAACTCATAAATTTATCATAAAAAAAATATTTTTCTTAATAAAAAATGTTTGAGAAACCCTGGAATTTTTTTGAAAAAACTAATTTGAGATTTTGTATTTGTCTATGTTTGTACCAATTTTCAGCGTTCTAGCGTTTATGGTTTCTGAAATATATGGAAAAATAAAATAAAAATTCAAAAGTTTATAACCCCTGACTGAAACAAAAATTCAAAATTCCGAGTATAAAAGTTTTGTAGGCCTGTAACTGTTTATATATTCTGAAATTTTAGGCTCTGTAAATTGAGCGGATCAAAAGTTATAAGGGGGGGACGGACACACACACAGACACACAGACACACAGACACACACACACACACACACACAGACACACGAAATGTTCTACTCCGAATTCTGAGTAAATCCGTGTACGGAACATATATGCTGCGAAGCCTCTAAGTTGGTGTTTTTTGACTTCAAAGTTGGAAAAGCCGTGAAAAAAGTAGACCTCTCCATACAATTCTCGCGTATTCTGGCTTGATACATTGTCGATATGTTAAGAGAACAAAGTTCTCCTGAACAAATCGACAGTTGGATAACTCTAGAATGACTGGACCAATTGTAACGATATCTTTATTGTTGGTTTCGTCTCCGCCCCGGTTAACATAATAACTACAAAAATATCGGAACAATTAACAGAAAAAATAAAAAAAAACATAAATAATTCACTGTACGTCTGGTACCTATTATGAAAACAATATAACTTATGAAATCTAAAAAAATGAATCAAAAATCGAATGTAAAACTTCAGGGTAGGTAGGCTACCTACTTAAGAGGGTGACTGCTGCCAACGTACCTATTTTTTCAATTTGATTTACCATCATTATTACTAAACGAATCAATTTGAAAAAAATAACTTAGTTATTTTGGATATTAATAAACAGAAATATACTTTAACTTTTTGATTATGTTCTGTATATATTCTTGTAGGAAAATAATAAGCATACCCCGATTTTAGACATTTATCTTAAATTTCTAAAAAAATATAAGGTATAGAACAATATTTTTTTTTATAAATTAAAGAAGAACAAAATACCTGGAAAAATATGATATGACGTTGCATTAACGCATCAGGTAAAGTAAATAAACCAAAAAAACTTTTATTACGCAATGGCGCTGAATGAAAAATAAATGTTTTTTAGGTTTATTTACTAAACCTGAAGCATTAATGCAACGTCACATCATATTTTTCTCTTCTTTAATTAAAAAAAAATATATTACTCTATGTACGCCTAATAGTTTATTAAAAATATATGATAATCGTTGAAAATTGGGGCGTGCCATTATTTTTATATAAGAATTTATACAGAACATTATCAAAAAGTTAAGGTTTATTTTTGTTTATTAATATCCAAACTATCTAAATTATTTTTTTCAAAACGATTTGATAGGAAATAATGATGGTATATCAAATTGAAAAATAGGTACGTTGGCAGCAGTCCCCCCCCTTAACAAATCGTTGATAAATTTAGAATAGAAACTCGATTTAGGTACCTTATAATATTGATTTAATTAGAATTATTATTAAAATACGTTGAAAATAGAATTTATTCTACGAAAATGGAATATATTCTAAGAAAAATTAAATAACAATCATGCTTGGGGTTGGTTCTTGAGCTGTCAGATACAGAAAAATTTATTCATTATTACCAATTTTTGCATTTTTATATTATTATTATATCCTAATAAACTATTGAACGTATATATTTTTTTGTATTCACTTCATTACGTTGATAAAATCCTAAATAGAGTACCTAAAAGTTACGAAAACACGACATCCATTGACTGAGGCGGTACGAAGTTCGCCGGGTTAGCTAGTTATTTATAAGATGTGTCTCATAACAAAACCAACATACTAACAGCAAGCAAATATAAAATGTATCTAACAAGAAATAGGAGTAGGTATATTAGATGTACATATCCATAGATTAGTAAAGAATTGCTTTGTAAGGTATCGTAAGAAGCCTACGGAGTGCAGCGTCTGCATAATATAGATCACTTGGATTAAATTTAATACAAATAGAGCGACCGACTTGTATAGTAAATAACTGTTCTTGTTATAAGAATAATTACGTATCTACACGTTTACTATTGGAGTATTACACCTCTATAACAAAGTACATATTGTAGTGTCTAAAATAAGTAGAAACTAAAGTATGCTTGATGACATTCATAACTGCATTGATGTGGCTCTGCGTTCAAAAGTTGTACTATCAGAAAGATATTGAGGTCGTCTGGTTTCAATTATTGAAAGGAAATGGATTATCAATTGAGTGGCATACTTTTTACGTGGTTTTAGCGTAAACGACCCTTCAGAGTAAAATCAATTATACTTTAACACAAATAGGGATTGCGATCCGGTACCATTTTCAATCCGGACGGATCCGGTAGGATCATCGTCGATCGAGCCTTATCTGTACGGATCCGACCGGATTTACCTTTTCATTCCAAAATGAACAAATTATTTTTTTATGAAATCAAATGTATTTACACTTTTATTTTATTTTTATTAAAAAAAAGGGTACATCGACAGACATTCAGCTTACAATTTTTTAAAAAAGAAAACAATTTTGGTTATAATTATGAGTGCTAGACGCCCAATTACATGAGCTCAAATTCAATCACACACGTAAATTACACAAGTAAGAGTTACATAAATAAGAGAATATTAGGTTACAAAAGTTCAGTAAAAAAAGAAGAAAAAATATAGTTACATAAGTTGAGCAAAAAAAAATAAGTGACGTAATTTATAGAAGTTACATAAGTCGAAGTAAAATAAAAATAGGTACTTACATAAGAAGTAAAAAAAGTTACATAAATTAGATAAAAGACAATTTCAAACCTAACAATAATATATTTTTCTCGTGAATCTCATTCTCATAATTAAAACGTTTTTTTTGTAATATTACACATCTGTATGTGTCCTTAAAAATTATATAAAATCATCAAAAACTTTTTATTTTTTTTAAAAAAAGAACCTAGGAAACAAAAAGTGTTAATTGTGTCATCTACTTCTTGCAGAGTTACAAATATCCAACGGCTGAGGTGGCCCTATAAATAGGTTTCGTGTAATTTTTACCTATTGGTGCCGGTAAACGTCTTAAATGCCGGGTCCGGTAGACGTCTTTAATGCCGGGTCCGGTAGACGTCTTTCATGCCGGATCAGGATTACAATCATTAAACACAACATGTGGAATTCATGCATTGATCTTTTGGTCGATTGAATATTTTTTAGGTATAGTAAGTAATAATAATTATAATTGTTTTATTTCCTTTTTAAAAACAGATTACATTGTAACAATATTGGAGTATCTTGAATTCATACAAAGAAAAAATAATAATATCTATAAATAAGTATATAATATCTGAATCCACCCATTTTTGTGGTAGGTATATAGGTTGTGTTCCACTATTTACCTTTGTCTGCCTAACCAGAAATAATTCCTGTTTTTTGAGGCAGCCAATTTATTTTTTGTTTATTTTATAGTATGATATGTTTTTGATATTTTTTTACATCTCAATAGAGACGAAGTTGGAATATTATAGGAGAACCAGGAACTCAAGGCACCTACAGGGCTTACGACCTGTCATCGGCTGGATTACACGATCACTCTATGCGCTTGCGCTACGTTCACCAATTATGCATTCTTATTGAGTTCCCTTAACAATGCAATTTTGAAAGTTCTATATAATGTTTTAATAATGACAAATAGATCGTTTCAAAATAAGTTATTTTTATTACTGCCATCTATGAAGTAACGAAGAAACCGTTTTGTAACGCCTTCGATTGAGAAGTTGGTTTTTTTTTGTAAACCAACTCCGTCTCTATTGAGATGTTAAAAATTAATCATTAAAATATCATAGAGTTCCGACAGGAAAAAAATACATGTTTGCGTATAGGAAACCTTTAAAAAATATTCGATTGTATCCTCTAGGAGAATAATTAAAAAATTACCATTTTTTTTTACTTCTGCGTGGCAAGTCTGGTCAACAGACGGATTAAAAACTAAACTATCCATGTTTACCCATATCATGGACATAATTATCTTATGGAGTTCTATAACATCGTAAGATAATCGAATATTTTTATTATTGCATATTCGCAAACATTGGATTTTTTTTCCCTGTCGGGAGTCAAAGGTATTTTTTGACAGATTTTTAATTATCTCAATAGAGACAATTATTTACAAAAAAAAACAATTCTCTCAATAGATGGCGTTACAACAAAAATAAATAAAAAAATAATTAAGAATGTTGTTCATAATTTCACACATAGATGGCTGTAGTAAAAATTCCTTATTTTCAAGCGAAAAGAATTTCAGTATTACAATATATAGAACTTTCAAAATTGAATTGATAGGGATCTCATTAAAAAGGCATAATTGGTGAACTTTGCGCAAGCGCATAAAGTGATCACGTATACCAGCCGATGACAGGTCGTAAGCCCTGTAGATGCCTTGATTTCCCGGTTCTCCTACAGTAAATATTCCAACTTCGTCTTTATTGAGATAATTAAACATCGTAAGATATTTTAAAACTCCATATGATAATTATATCCATGGGTATGGGTAAACATGGATGGTTTTGTTTTCGCCGGTTGACCAGACTTGCCCCCCCCCCCCAGTCTTCAAAAATTACTGTTACGTACAAAATTAGGGTCATATAATCATAGTAGGAAGTTATTTATGTTTACTTTGATTGAATTTTTTATTGATCGTTGAATAATTTGATTTCTAATGAGTTGTCGTTACGCTCGCGCAAAAGATATTTTTATCAAAGTACATTGTTATTTGATTGATAGCCATTATTGTCCGATGACTATCTGAATTCCCTTTCACTATTCTGTTGCACGTGTAGACATATTTTTCTTCATGTTCACCTGTCTGTATTCTAGTAACAGCAAGTCGTGGAATATTCAGATTTGTCGGTGGCAAAACGATTAATACAATCCAGTTACATAAAATAACATGTTCGAATCCTACATCGACCGATTTCAGTCACCTATTGCATGAGCATTTGCTTATTTTATAAAATACTGGAGATGTATGTGGTTGCAAGTGTATAAAAAATACTACTCGATTATTTTAATAATATGAAAACTTATGAATTCCTAAACAATTATCCTTATACATTTTCCAATTCTTATATTTATTTATTTTATTTTACAAAGTACAGCACACAGTACATACATACAATTATTAAAAGTAAATAAGTAAAAATACAAATATAACATGTACCTCAAAATACCCAAGTCTGTTGTACCCAAGGTGTCAATCTTCAAATACTTAGGGTCGGTTCTCTCAGCGGATGCCAGTGTGGATGCTGACGTCTCCCATAGGGTAAACGTGGCTTGGAGTAAATGGAGAACTCTCACGGGCGTGCTGTGCGATCCACGTATGCCAATCAAAACTAAGGGCAAGGTCTACAAGACAGCGGTGAGACCTGCAATGGCATATGGTGCGGAGTGCTGGACAGTTAAAGGCACACATGAACAAAAACTACATGTCAATGAAATGAAAATGCTGAGGTGGGCAGGCGGGGTGACGAAGCTAGATAAAATTCGTAATGAATTAATAAGAGGAAGCTTTGGAGTAGCCCCCATACCAGAAAAACTTACAGAAAGCCGACTCAGATGGTATGGACATGTAATGAGGAGGCAAAACGATCATGTGGTGCAAACTGCTCTAGTACTCCCAGAAAGTAGAAAAGGAAAGGGACGTCCAATATCCACGTGGTGGGGCAATATGAGGAAGCTCATGGATAAAGCCCACATCCCAACCCCGACAATACAGGACAGATCATCGTGGCGCCAAAGGATTAGGAGAGCCGACCCTACCTAAAGTGGGATAAGGCAAAGAAAAAGAAGAAGAAGAACATGTACCTCAAAATATGACTATAAAAAGGTGTGAATTAATGTAGGTGCGCGGATGAGAGAAGAGTAACAATATGTATTTGTGTGTGAAAGAGATATCTAGAAAGAGTCTGAGTGTGTGGGTGTGTATGTATGTGTGTGAGAGTGGGTGTGCATGTGTGTGTGTATGTACTTGATAGACGAACATATATTGACTGATTCATAATACAGAAGAAAAAGAAAATATATTGCTGAGGGTGGTTGGGAAAAATAAAATGAATCAGTACCTAGTTGTTCTTTTCCTTGTTGATGTAATCAATCTGTTTATTAAATTTGTATTTTTTTTTCTTTATTTTGCTGCTATTGAGTGATGATGTAAGTGTTCACATTATGAAAAGATGACAAGTATTTAAAATGTGGAAACTTGTTTTGGGTGCGTGTTTAAAAATATTTTTCTTGTCCCGCTCCTAACGGAGGTTGGCGACCATCACACAAAACTCATTCCGATCCTGCGCCAACCTAATTAGTGACGCAGCATCCAGAATCCCGAACCACTGCCTGAGATTCTTAAGCCACGATGTTGTTTTACTCCCCATTCTCCATCTTCCTTCTATCTTTCCCTCCACTATAAGCTGTTGAAGGGCATATCTATAACCACGGAGTATGTTATCAAACTATGCGGCTTTGTGTCTCTTTACCGTAGTCAACAACTCTCAATTCAAACTCTTTCATTGGAGACTATCGACTCATGAAATGCGTATGTTGAATAACTATTTAATGTAGGACTTGTAAGTATTACAATAAATATTACAAAATGTAATAAATATGATTCAAGAGTTGATCAAGACAGTACTTTACACTTGACATGCTAACTCAACCTAACCAAATTGAAATGATATTCACACAAACGTTATTATTTTTCATGATATTATAACACAATATACAATGCAACTCGCTCACGCGAGTCGCAATAATAGCTTACATACCAACCTTACCAAACTAGGTTGGTGGGGTTAATATGTTCGTCTTTATTATAACATGTTGATTTTTTTATAATATTGTGTGTTCTTCGTTCTTTGTATACTTACTCTCTTATCACAAGCATTTTGAGAAATGGATAAAAATATTGTACCTACTGACATTTAAAGTTTTGTAATATATATTGTTTAATTGAATAAATATAATAAATAAAAATTGCGACTTGCGTGAGCGAGTTGCATTATATAATGTTTTCTATTATCATCAAAAATAATTGTATTTGGTACGTGTGAATCATTTCAACTTTTTTCAATTTGGTTAGGTTGAGTTAGCATATATTATCAAGTTTAAAGTGCTGTCTTGGTCCACTCCTTATTAATCCAGCACCAATCATATTCGAACCACTGCAGATCAGAAACTCTGCACACTCTGGATGGTATTCTGTAAATTCAAGACGTCTTTACCGTTTTGTATGGATATGAGAATGTAGATTTAACTTCCGTTTTACTTGTACATAGTAGGTACGTACGTACATACATCTGGCCACGGTCAGTAAAGAGTTACTAACCCGTGTGAAACTATTGCAGTTTTTCATTCGCTATAACTTTCATTTAACCTCAATGACGGCACAAGAAGTCAATGTATTAGTTACTTTGTCTTAACAGCACCATCATAAACCTAAGATACACATGTCATGTTGTAGACTAGTGATGAGAGATACCGACAATACTTTTTAAATTTTCAAATTCTGCCCATTGATTCGTTCACCTAGACTTCGGTGAACGAATCAACTGGAACGGTCACAATAGTTTAATTTTTGACCAAGTTTCAGAGTCATCTAAGATTCGTTTCTTATCCGATTCCAGGGTCATATATGTTTCAATTTTGAACAAATACTATAGCTATCTAGGTTTCATTTTCAACGAAATTCAAGAATCATCTTGATATAATATGTCATTTCAATTCAAATTCCGGGATCATCAAAGAAAAGAAAATTAATTTCACATTTAGAACATTTGTATAATTTCTGAAACACCGTGTCTTTTAAATAACTCACTTAATATATAATAGAATTCATTTTTTTTTAATAAAGCTACGTAGGGGACACCAGCTATTAGATTTGGGTCCATTATACTCGACAAATTTTTAATATCTCAATAGAGACCAAGATGGAATATTATAAGATAACCGGGAAATCAAGGTACCTACAGGGCTTACGACTTGTCATCGGCTGGTTATTAATCACTTTATGCGCTTGCGCAACGTTCACCAATTATGTGGTGTTCCATGGAATTTCTGCCAAGTTCCATAGAATTTACAAGAAACGTGAATTCGAACATTCTAGAACCATAGACAAGTAAATATATAAACTCGTTTTTTTATCCGCCCGCCATTGTTCCCTTAGTTGTCAGTTCGTACGCGTCAGTCAATATTAATCAGACAATAATTTCAATTTCATTGTATTTAAGTTATATTATATTGTTATAAAAAAAGTTGGTTTTGTGATTAAAGTAATCTCTTTCATTCAGTTGACCTAAAACATTTCTTTGCATTTGAGATGAATTAATATTTAGAGGAGTTGTTTTTTGATTAACAAATCAATTATTGAACACGCCTAGTAAAATCTTCAAATAATCAAGTATCATTTAAAAGTTAGTAATGAACAAACCTCTAAAATCCCCTTTTTTGAGTTCTCTATCAATCCAATTTTCGAAAGTTCTATATATTATGTTATTCATCAAAATCATTTCACTTGAGAATAAGCTAAAAACACCATCGCCATCTATGAAGTGACGAAGGGACTTTTTTGTAACGCCATCTATTGAGAAATCAGTTTGTTAACATTAATAGCGACAGTCCTTATATACTTTTTCATTTTTCTCTTAGTGTGCAGTGTAAACAGTTTATTTATCACAGTTTAAAAACAAAGCAATAATCAATAATGAACCCACACAGATAAAATGGAGATTATTATTCGTAATTTTGTTTATAATGAAATAAACACATATTTACTTTGACAAATAACACGCAAAAGAATGCAGCGTGTCTGACCAAGACCAATATTAGGGTCAAGACGTTGCCCATCACTAAGATGAATTATCTTTATGTGGATGTCATTACATTTCTACTAACTACTATGTAACTCTTTTGGAAAGTAAACTAATCTTCAACTGTAAAATAAATAATGACATATTTCCCGTCTTGTTAATGAAATATTAAAATGATTATAATTTCATGCATTCAAAAAATATATCATACCATACAGCCATTAGTAAAAAAACACATACACATATTAGTATGAAATCACCGGAAACAATATTTCCAAGCATATTAATAATTAGTTTTCAAAGCTTGTATAAACTTTCAAAAGAAATCAAATGATTTACTTGATAGACAATAATTTAATATAAGTATTATTTTACAACCGTAAATGTAATTATTCTCTTGTTGGAACATTATAATAAAATACCTTAGATTACATTCTATGTAAAATACAGTTTTTTCAGCACATTAATTGCTACTTTCGCTACCGATAGCAACCTATTTCAAAATTAAGGAACGTTCACTCCGAAACCGATAGCTACGTAAATTTACAATCAATTTGATGAATATAATGTTGATAACTATATTTATAACTATATTGATAACTATATTGATAACTATATCAATGTTGATAACCAATATAATTAATATATGTTATATTTATAACCTTATTATTATAACACATACCCCGTACGAATATAATAAGCTTATTATAATAACACTAAACCTTACCTAATAAGCTTATTATAATAACACCAAACCTTACCTAATGAGCTTATTATAATAACACCAATCCATACTTAATAAGCTTATTATTACCATACCTAATGTTATAATGGGCTAACTATAATACCACACTTTCTCTCTCTCTCTCTCTCTCTCTCGACTTTTCTAAATTTAACATTATTTAGCCTAATTGCATTCTAAATAAATCTCGACACATGATGATTTATTTTTTCGTACAATTCATGTTAATTCATGTACAATTCATTGGTTGAATTCATGAAATTATTATTGAAAATGAATTAATACCCCACAAGCACTGAGGATTTTTATCGAGTTCTACCCCGCTTCCCCGCGCATGCCGCTATAACAGTGTCCCATTCCAAACTGACTCCCGCGCTCGCCACTCAATACTATTGTGTCGTGGCGTGAGTAGGTACTGTGAGTAGGTGAGTACGTTTACCAAAGTAAAATACGTAGGTATAATATCTGGTAGGTACATACCAACCTGTTGCATTATTTTTATCCTGCGATTGACAATAACACGTTATTTATTCCTCTGTATGGTATTGATATTATTTTATAATTATTTATTCATTGGTTCATTTTATCGAAATACGATATACTTACAAATATATTTTTAATACTTAGGTATTATTTCTGGTAATGTACTCCAAAGTGAGTAATCAGCGTATAAAGGCAACCTTTTGTTGTAGAAGGGCCAAAAATTTTATATTTTTGAAGTATATTTACGTCTAATAGTAATAAGTATATTTATTATGTGAATCCGAGGATCTTGCAAGCCGGTGGATGCCCACCCATAGTATAAATAATATTATAATCATCGAGAAATTAATAAACATGTCGATAGATAAGTATAAAGAATATGTATGTAGATCAATATAGTAGAAAATTATATTATTACCTAATAATAAAACATAATTCAATGTTATAACATCACATAAAATAAAAATAATCTTAACTTAAATTTATAAACATTTCAATAAATTAGATCAATACAAACACCTATGAAAATTACAATCTTCGTGAAATGAAATTAATAAACATGTAGATAGGTATGTATGTAGAATATTTATTTAGATCAATACAAACCTTAGAAAATTTCGTAGGTACCTAATAATAAAACTTAATTCAATATTATAACATCACATAAAATTATAATCTTCGTGAAATGAAAATAATATACATGTCGATAGATATGTATGTAGATCAATACAAACACATTAGAAAATTACGTAGGTACCTAATAATAAAACTCAATTCAATATTACAATATTGAATTGTAATATTGATACTTCCAACACCATATTATGTAATTTAAATCAAACGATAAAAGGAAAAAAATCTTAGCGCCTCCAATCCCTCGTGTTCTCGTTAAGACGACTTAGAATATTAATCGGGTAGGTAACTTTTAAATTATCAACTTTGAGACAAAGTCCATCAAGCACTCAAAACTTTAAAAAAGATTAAATGGAAATAATAATCTTACCGTTATATTACGCAAATTAATGTGAGATTCTCATTGATTTATATTTCGACGAATCACTTAATAATATCATGAGTAGCTTGCGATGTCAACAAAACAGAATATCTTTTTGTATACAAAACAATCAAACTAATTGGAAAGTACCTACATTTATAACAACAATAACATATGCCTATATTTAATCGATTGTTATTTACTCTTAAAGAAGTTTCAGTGAAAGGAAACTTTATATTAAAATGAAGACTTTTCATATTTCTTGACCTTTTTAGATTTTTTTGGTATTTTCATTTTTCTATTGTAAACATTATTCAAAGCAATAAAATAATAATGAAATGGAAATGAAAGGTAAACAATAAACAAGTATTTTACGCAGTATTTAAGGCCCTTATATACCCTGGGTATACGAATGTACACAAGAAATGCACACTAAATTACCTTTTAATGTATGTCCTTTTCTGATTCGTCTAAATTCATCCGTCTGAATATTAGTACATGAAAAATGTCAAAAAGTTGACTGCATTATACGGGACTCGTTATGTCACAGCGCGTATTAAATCCTTTTATCCATAAAATGTTTATGAAGAATGGAAGGACTTGTATTTTTTCACTATTTAATGTTAATGTATTTTTATCAAACCAGCTATCAATATCGGTATTATTTTAGTTTTCAAATCCATCCAACTTTTTGCACTCACTATAAGGACAGTGTCATCTGCATATGATATTATTTGACCATTTAGTTTTATAGAGAATATTTCATGCATACATTTTTCATATCATAATATATATATACAATGATTTTTATATCATGAATATTTCATATCATATCTACATACAATGGAGTTCTATCAAGAATTGTCGATCGACAAACTTTATTATTTAAATTCATTTCTCACGCATTATTGCTTCTCTGGGCTGGAAACACTGTTCAGTTGGGCGAAATTGCCATTTGGCAAAAAACTCCTGTCCCAAGCACAAGTTTTTAAACTTTATTGGGACAGTGCCTATTGAAAAAAAAAACTGTAATAATTTAAATTTTTGTACTATGTATCTGTTTATATTATGTATAGGTACTCAATAAAAAAAATAAAAAAAATAAAAAAAACTTGCCACTAGCGCAAGGTGCAAGGAAGGCATAATCATTATTATTATAATTATAATTATAATTATGCGGATTATTCCCTAGATGCGTAATACAGATAGATATAGATGGGTCGGTGGCAGAGCGGTTAGCGCGCTGGGCTAGTAATCCAGTGGTCGCGAGTTCAAATCCTGCCTCGACCGATTTCGTTCACCTAAGCACAAGCATTTATTTGCTTATTTTAGGGAACGTAGGAAGATGTATATGTACTTGTTCAACAAGGACATATTCATTTAAAAAAAAAAAAAAAAAAATATCAATAGATTTGCATTCCGCCATGTATTGAAAGATAACACTAAAAAAAATCTTGATAAAATAAAAATATTTTTTTAGATCTTGATAACACCGCTACCTATCTGGTCCAAACTAACATATCTTTCAATCTAGAATCAACCATACAAATTTTGAAAATTTTATTGAAATCGGTTGGGCGGTTTCGGGGATTCTCGTGTAAGTACATACGAACATCGTAACACTAGACATTTATATGTTAGTCGTTGGATCAAATAAAACAAAACACACATTTCTTCTTAAGAACCATGCCTTGTAATATTACAATTATTACTATAACATAGATTTTAATATTTAGAACCACGTCTTATATTTCGTAATATCAATATTTATAATATAAATATACTAGTATTTCACAAACAGTAGATAATCATTTAAAACAGAGGTTCCCAAACTTTTTCTTCTCGTATACCACTTTCAAAATTATACTGGTTTCGATGGACCCCCTGCTGGTAGATTCCTACCATATTCCCAAAACTCGTCAAAAAATCTGAAGATTATCTCTAACGATGGAAATTTGCGTTGCGGTTGAGTTCCAACCCTAAATTCGGAGTGGTAAAAATAACAAGAATATTGAGGGAGGCTTTCAAAAAAGGAAATAACAGGTTATCTGATCCATATGTCGGCCTAACTGAAAAAAAAATTCAAGGCTGTGGACTAAAAATAAAAGCAAAAAATTTGCAATGTTATTTTTTGCGCTATGTTAGGATTGCATGAGAACCATAGCTCCTCAAAAGAATCAGCCAAAAAATCTGAAAATTAGTATCTTAAAGCTTCAAAATGTTTTTTAAAGTCTCGATACGACCATTTTTCACCGAAATACCGAAGCTTGTCAAAAATCACCAAAATATATTTTTTTTTGTTTCATTTATTTTTTTAAGTAATGTATTATCTGCCTACGTTGATAGGTAAATCCGAGACAAAAAAAATAACTTTAGTATCGAAAGCTGATAAATTATCGTGGACACCCACTTACAACTTGTGAACCCCCATTTATATTTCACGTCAACGTAGACCACTTTGGGAACCATTGATTTAAAACATTATTATATTCTGTTTCTAAATCAATCTAACATCACGTTGAAGGCTGAGAAATCGGTTCATGGTGTAAAACGGCCATGACACCTCCACTAGGTCGATCTAACCGCATCTAAATCATTATTTGCTACATTCTTATCTATTTGTTATTTTTTATCTATGGTTTTTATATTATTGCTCCAATTCCTCAGTTGGTACGCATGACAATGTCGTGTTTTTTCGTTGGTCCAAAATGAGACAACGACGCTTTATTCTTTTTTCTATCATCGTTATATTTACAGTAAGTAATTTATTAATTGTAAGTATTTTTTTGCAATATTCTTATTCGTGTGTCAAGAAAGAATGAATGAATAAAATATAGAAAGCCGATAGAAATGAAACGAGGAGTCGTAATAATCCAAGAAAAAGATTGCACATTAATGTGTGAACAACTGTAGGAAATTTTAAAAGACGATACATGAATATTGATGGGGCATGGATACGATTCAAGATAGAAGAATTTGATGTTCGTTGCTATCTACCTACCGCATAAGACTCCACTCTCAAGGATTTACAGTCGTCGAAGAAGCAAGGGAAAGAAAAGCAAAAGAATCCGCTACATCAGCAATAAAAACTAACCATGGAGGTATTGCTGTAATCGCCAATCAAGGAATACGCATAACCAAAACACCAATAGGAAAATTTAACAGTTTTGAATGTCTTTCTTGTGAAATATCCACAAAAAACTATAAATTCAGTATTTTAACCGTTTATAGACGAGGGGGGCAAGTCTGGTTCAATCGGCGAAATCAAAACCCTCACGATTACCCATATCATGGATATAATTATTATATGGAGTTCTATAATATCTTTAGATGTCACAGAACTCTTATACAATAATTATATCCATGATATGGGTAATCACTGGGGTTTTGATTTCGCCGGTCAAACCAGACTTGCCCCCCAGGATCTATTCAAGTAACTGGAACATTTTTTGATGATTTTGTAACACTTTTAGAAAAGACTACCTCAATAACTAATTTATATATCACTGGTGATTTTAACATCCACTTGGAACAGCATGACAATCCAATTAGTAAAAGATTTACAGACATCATAAATTCATTTGGACTCGTCCAATCAGTACAAACATCAACTCATGACGCTGGAGGAATACTGGATATCCTTTTATCCAGAAAGGACTGCGACGAAATCTCTCCTAGTGTAATCGATATCGGGCTATCAGATCACAGACTAATTTTGACCACTCTAAATTTCGATCAACCCCCGCCAAAATATTTTACCACCACTTCAAGATCATGGAGATACTTTAATATTGAAAACTTTCTGTCCGATTTACATCTATCCCCTCTCTGTAACACTCAAGATAATTTATATCTTACTGAATTAGTCGACACCTACAATACAACGCTACAGAATCTTATTGAAAAACATGCACCGGAAAAAAACAAACGACGTCAAAACCGAATATCCGATATCTGGTTCGACGAAGAATGCAGGGAGAAGAAGAAAAAAATGCGCAAAATAGAGAGAGCGTATAAACACCAGGTCTCAACTCTACAACGATCAGATTGGATTGCAGCGCAAACCGACTATAAGAACACACTTGCAGCCAAGAAGAACTTTTACTGGACAGATAAAATCCAACAAGAACGAGATAACCCTAGACAAATGTGGAAATCCATAAACACAGTTTTAGGAAATAAAAATAATGGATCTTCAACTACTACGGATATCTCTCCAGATGCCATCTCTGACTTTCTGCAAAACAAAATTTCGAAAATTCACTCTACAACTATTTCGCCATCTCCTACCTCTTATTCAACCAACATAAGGAATAGTTTTCTAAATTATTTCATTGAAACAAGTGAACAAGAAATCATCAAATTCATCAATTACTCACCCAACAAACATTGTTCCTTAGATCCGATACCAACATGGCTCTTGAAAACATGCTCTGTTATAATAGCACCCTATCTCTGCAAACTGTTCAATTTATCATTGAGCTCTGGTGTAGTACCAACAAGTCTTAAAGAAGCAATAGTAACCCCGATTCTAAAGAAGCCAAACCTCGACCCTGATGACATTAATAACTACAGACCCATATCCAACTTACCTTTTATCGCTAAATTACTAGAAAAAATTGCATGTACAAGACTAAATGACTTCATTGAGACAAACGGAATGTTTACCAAACTTCAATCTGCGTATAGAAAATATCATTCAACTGAGACTGGACTTCTTCGAATATTATCTGATACGATTCTAGCTACTGAAACCGGAAATCATGTTCAATTAGCATTTCTGGACATGAGTGCAGCTTTTGATACGATTGATCACACTATTCTCACTGAAAGACTCAAAACAACTTACGGTATGCGAGAAAACACATATAAATGGTTTCAATCTTATCTCACAGGACGACACCAAACTATCAAATTCAATAACCTAAAATCATCTCCCGCTTTTGTAAAATTCGGAGTTCCCCAGGGTTCCGTGCTAGGTCCGTTACTATTTATCTTATACACAAAAGACATATTTTCAATCATTGACTCCCACGGACTACTCGCACACTGTTATGCGGACGATTGGCAGCTTTACTTTTATTGCTCACCAGAAAACGCTCACCATCTAAAAACCACAATCTGTAAATGTATCGAAGATATCGGTGTTTGGATGTCAGCAAACAAACTTAAGCTAAACCCAACAAAGACAGAACTACTCTGGACAGCAACACGCAAACGAAGCCATTTAATAGACACTTCCCCACTAACTTTCGAAAATTCAGATATTCTTCCTAAATCCTGTGTTAAACTTCTTGGAGTCAAAATAGATTCAAATCTAAGCTTTTCAAACCAAATTAACACAGTTACTTCTTCTGCTTTCTTTCAACTAAGACGTTTAAAGTCAATCCGAAGAAGTATCCCAATTGAAGCCATGAAATCTTTGGTAAGCGCCTTTGTTGTCTCCCGTTTGGATTATTGTAACGGTATATATGCGAATTTACCAAAGAAAGAAATTAATAAAATTCAGTCAGTTTTCAATGCTGCAGCCAGACTCATCACTGGAGCCTCCAAATTTTCTCACATCTCTCACCATCTTCGCAATCTACATTGGCTTAAAGTCCCCGAAAGAATTGAATATAAGCTCTGTCTCATAATATTTAAAGCACTTCGTGGTATGGCTCCTACTTACCTCTCCGAACTGTGCATTCCGCTTTCAATAAATGACAGACAATCATCACTTCGTTCTGCCTCTTCATCCATGGTTGGGAAATTAGTTGAAATAAACAGGGTGCACACAACTAATTTCGGTGATCGTGCATTTGCTGTGGCAGGACCAAATGCATGGAATAAGCTCCCACACACCCTCAGACAAACCGAAAATATATCTTCGTTCAGGAAAAAACTCAAAACGCACCTTTTTCGCAAATCTTACCAGAGCCGAAATGATACAACATAATCATTTTTTCAGCGCCCTTGAGGTGAGATATTCACAAAAACGGCGCTATATAAATTATCCAAATTTATTATTTATTTTATTATTAAGACATATGTTGTGATGGTATGCATGTATGAAACATTCCAAAAACTTCATCAAGATACACATGATCAAATTATACATCTGCTATTAGTTAAATTAAACAATTTGTACCTGTTTCATTTGTAAGTTTATTTTTATTTTTTGTAATTTAAGTTGTACAATTTGTAACTTCATTTATTGCAGACGTTTTTGTGTAGTTTTATAACGATTTAATATGTACCCCTATTTTGACAAATTTTCAATTATGACGCGTATTGAAACATCATAGCTCACATTTAATGCATTTTTACAGTATCGAGATTATAATCAATTAAAAATTCGTTTCAAGCAACAGATAACAATATTAAACAAATATTTTTCATTGAAACAATGAGCAAAAATCAGTCAGAGCAGTTGCATAAAATAGAAATAAATTTCACAAATCCATTTTGAAATTACAGCGAAAAACATAACACCGAACTCGATTCGAACTCGATACTTTTGGCTCAATAGTTAGATCTAAATAACATGCCCACGATAGCCTAGAAAGAAATATTCTCGTTAAGGAAAAAAAAACTTATCTATAAAAATATATTACAATGTCGCACTGTCGGAAAATTATTCACATTTGAGCGGTGATCGTAAATTTTATATTTGCAAAATGCATTTTTTATTCAAATAAAATGGAAACGAAATTATGAATATTTGAATAACGTGTACAATAAATTCGCATACGAATTAGACTTTTATTTAAAACGTGTGAGTTGTAGCCAATACATACATATATTTAAAAATAATAAAAATAATCTACTCCATTTTGCATGCATCCATCGAATAATATTTGAACCAAACATTCCAAGTCTTCCACACTTTCTGCCATTTATAATTGGTCGTCTGCATACATTATTAGAACACATATTGTCACACCTAACCAAATTTGATCCAAAATATTCGATAAAATAAAGCGTGTATCGTGTTAATATTTTAAGTTCTATTAAATTTTTCACAAACGCGACTCCCATTTGCCGGTATCGCTGAATGAGCATCGTCAGAAATGAATAGATTCTGACGATGCTCAACATTGAGGGATACATACCATTTGATATTATTTATATGTATGATACAAGCATTCGTTATCGGAAAACTGTCAGTTTCATTATTTTTGTTTTCAGTAATATACCATACCATAGCCATACTATACCAACACGCCATTTCCCTATTTGGGGTAGGCAGAGAGATACATTTCTCACTTCATTCACGTCCATGCATCATCTCATTCACGCTCTTCTATTAGTCTCCATCTTTCGAAAATTCATTTATGTGATCTTGCCAATTTTTCCTTGGCCGACCTCTACTTTTCGTTTATTTTTTATCAAGCTTATATATGTAGGTACTTTTTATTGTCAAACGAATATCACTCATTCTTTCTATGTAGCCAAACCACCTTAGGGCGTTTATTTTCATCTTACGATATTTCATTCCATCACACATTCTCGTCTAATATCCTCATTTCTTATTCTATCATACAGTGTTTTTACCACACATTCGTATGTGTGAGGATAAATTATATGGATTTTTTAATATTGCCTCTTGGGCAATTAACAGATATTGCAATGAATATTTATTTATTTTATCTCAATTACAAGTAACACACATCATATTTTGGTAACTTATTTCACTTACCCAGACTGAAAATACAGTTAAGAACAGTGTCATTATTATCATCATCGAACTTGGGACTGTTTTGTTCAGGAGTCAGATATCTAACAAACTGTACCAAGAAGACCGACAAATTGATATAATACTTCGTGAATCAGCAATGAAGATTAATGTCATAGAAACGATCAGATAAACGATATCTTATTACCTAGAACATTTTCAATTATTGCTATCATATTACCTAGCACATTTTTAAATATTACTATCATATTACCTAGAACATTTTTAAATATTACTATCATATTACCTAGAACATTTTTAAATATTACTATCATATTACCTAGAACATTTTTAAATATTAAATTCTTCAAATATATATACGACTCTTCTATATTATTATAAAACCCACAAACTCTGGAGCAGAATATTGTCTGACATAATAACTTTACTAAAACCTTATAAATTATTCATCATTTATTCATAGTTCGATATAAGTATTGTTATATCGTCGAATTTACGTTAGGTATAAGAATTTTGTTTCTATCATCATCAAATTAATAATCTGACATTTTGAAGATAAACTCCGTGTACTCGTTGCTGCATTCTCTATAATTTATTCCAAAATAGGGAAATTATTCAAATTTATGCAGATATCTCAAAAAACATACTCGGAATCTACATAAGGTCAAGATATTTGAACAAGGTGTACGTTTCAAACGATATTTTATATAAAATATTAGTTACTTAGAGTTCATCGTTCTTAATGCATTCGGATGTTATTCAATATTTTTACTGATGTAATATATATAAAATCAGTATACCTCAGGCTATTTATATAATGACATATTCTGCTGTTTATGTTCATCGTCTTGACAATAATTAATTTATAATAAATATGATATTCTATGTTTTTATAATCGTATCTAACATAACATTTTTGTATTGTTCACCATTAAAATATTTTATAATAAGGTATTAGAAATACTTAATATAATAAGTTACTAGAAATGCTATTCGCTTTGATATACATACGTTTCCATGAGCCATGAGACGTTCCTCGAGATCAGTCTTTCACCAGGGGCATAACTTTTTCCATGAAAAATTATATAATTTATTATCTAAAATTATGCCAATCATCTGAAAAGTATAGTTTATATGCAGCAGCTAAATAAAAAATCTAAGTTGATTTACCATATGAATTTGAGTTACATGTAAAGAAATTATATAGCGATTAGCCATGGCTAAAAACGCTTTAACACGTCTGAAGCAGATCTGGAAAGATCGAGATATTTCCAACTCCAACAGAATTAAAATCATCAGAACTCTCATCTTTCCAATATCCATATATGCAGCCGAAACCTGGACAGTGAAGTCCCGTGATCGTGCCAGTTTTGACCCATTTGAAATGTGGTGTTGGCGTCGCATGCTGAGGATTCCGTGGACTGCAAAAAGAACGAATGACTCGGTCCTTAAAGAGCTCAAAATAAAAGAAAGATTGTCTACAGTATGCAGCCGGCGGGTATTGAGCTTCTTTGGTCACATAGCCAGGAGAGAGCCAGGTTACCTGGAAAAAAGTATTATCACAAGAAGTGTACCAGGCAAAAGAAGTAGAGACAGATCTCCTGCGCGATGGTGTGACCAAATTAAGGAGATGACTGGGAACGACCTTTATTCGGCGGTGCGAGCTGCGGAGGGCAGAGACGACTGGAGGCGACTAGTTCTGTTCATTGGCGGCCCCATAGATCACGACCCTCAGCATTGAGGAAACGAAGAAGAAGATAAAGAAATTCTCGAAAAATATTAATTTTAAAAACGTGTAACATAAATAAATATTAAATTATTCACAATTTGAAGATATGAAAGCATATTTGAAGAATTTGTCTTTTTTTGTCATATCTTTTAAGTAAAAAAAATCTTTTGACAAAGTCTGTTTAATTTTTTTATGTAATTGACAACTGTCGTACGGCATTTCATATTGAATTTACTGTGTTTTATTTATTAAATCCATTATTTGAAAGCTTTAAATAACTATATAAATTATTTGGCTCATGGGTTGACCTACATATTTTTTTAAACAGGTAGGTACTTAAAACACGTACTTTTATCATAAACGATAATAAAAATTATACAACGTAACTGCTTCATATTGGATAGATTTTTATGGTAAAAAGTCAAAGATAATTTAATTGGGTACCTATGTACCTTCCAGCACGTTTATTATAATGGCAATCTTTATTTTTCAAAAATAAACATCTTATATTATAACGGCTCCATTTGCAGTGTCCGTTAAGTTGTCCGCTATTAAAAAGAAAAGAAAAAGTGTGAAAATGATTTGAAAATCGAATGAGCATGAATCGACAACGTTCCGATACAAGTTGCGGCATTCATCGAGTGTCGAGTCCAGTGACCCAGTCATGCCTTTCACTTGCAACACTGCCTTCGGGCTGGATAGATGGCTGTGCAGAGGTTGCCATAACATACCAATATCATAAAATCGAATAAAATAATGGTACCTACCTGCTCAATCACTAACGACTTGACTTTCCATAGATATTTCTCACATTATCTACCTCCTGCTGTGGTATTCGAGTGTGCATTATCTGATTGTACTTAATTTCAAAACGACCGTGTCACATTGCGCATATTGAAAGGTACAATTTTGCGTATACTGTTATACTTATCTTATACATATATTCAACGATTCCTTAACAAATTTGATTTGAAGAAATAAAATATATAAATAAATCGCCAAGAGTAAACACCAAATTAAATTCCTTGCTTAGCTTTGGTATCGATTTTATGTACCTTAATTTATATTGATTATTGACGAATCTATGAGTTTTCACCAAAATTGTTAAATATTATTATTTTTAAAAAGGCAACATTTGTATAAATCATATTATAGAGCTAATACTTAATTAAAACGAACCATTATTGATGTATAAATTAATTGATTATTTGTGAAGCTGAGTGTCTTCAAATTGTTCAAGACTCTCTTACGTTAATTATTAAAATGTTGATATAAATACCTATCTTTACTAATAATTGAAATGTGTGTTTTATTACATTTAGCTGTCACAATTTATATTTAATCATATGATCAAAGACAATATGTGAATTGGTAGGTAGGTTTTTACTTACACAACCTTTTATATAGATTAACATTTTTTTTCTGCTTCAACAGCAGACAACGTTCGATTACAGTTTGAATTTAGAACGAGATATTTCTTATTTCGAAATTGCATTTTTTTATCGATTTGCGTCCCTAATTACCATTTCAAAAGACCTTTTGTATTATTGTATAAGAAATGAGTATGTTCATCATTTTTTTTTTATTTGCAGTATTTTATTTTAGGTTTCATTAACCAAATACCTACTTTAACATTTCTAAGCGTAATGATTTATTTTCAAAATTGGAACGCCATATTACTAATAAATTGTATTGCCATAAACAAATAATAATAATTGATTTATAATTTTAATAACCACAGACAAACCACAAGTGATAAAAATGATTTTATGTTCATGATGAATACAGATCAAAGTTAATCATAGACAACATATAAATTATACTCGTAAAATAAATACTTCCTTCCACCTGTAAAAGTAGAAATGGTATCGCTCATTAGGTACTCTGTTTAAGAATATCTATGTACATGTTGGAAAAGTAGAATATAATATGTATATTTTCGAACAGTACATAAAATATTATATTATATACGTACGTATATTCAATTATTTCAGTTAAGATCATTTGATATCATACCCCGTAAAGGTTGGAATAAGTATATAAAAACTAATAACTACAGGAAAAAAGGTAAAATATTATGTATGATTAAAGTAAATGCTTTAACAGAGCTATTAATAAATTCAAAATAAATTTTATTTAGTATTAAAAAAAAATATTTTGAAGTAGCAATAATCAGGAGTTTAAAGAATTACATGTTTCAAAACAAAACGTGTAATATTAATATCATTTATTCGTACAATTTTGCATTTATTTTCACTTAATTTCATATTCGTGCATAAAAAATGGTCCTTTCAGTATTTTTTCGTACTTCATAGTATATTTTTTTACTCGGTGAAAAGATATTATGTCAATACGAAATCGAAACTGATATTTTAATGCATTAGACAAGAATTGAAGTATCGCAATTAACACAATAATGGATTTTTACATACAAAATAATAAATAAATTCAATGATATTATTTCAAAATAAAAAACTGTCGGTTTTTTTTAATATATGTAAACAACCATAATTTAATGATCGGTTTGATAATATGGTACGTGATAATATGAAATTCCATAAGTACATATTATTACGACGCCATTACAACACGTTGATTCTTCTTGTCCATAACCTCATCAAGGAAATATAAATATCCACATTTTTAATGTAACAATAACCTTCAGTGTACTACAAAGGCGATAAATTCCATTCAGGCATTAATAACTCAACGCTCAAACATAATATTTGCTAACATTTTTCAAACTAATACTGTAATTAATTCTCTCGCGATTTAAACGATTTTTCTTATTCGCGGATTTCGATTCGCTTTTTCGGAGTCATTAACGATTAAAATTTGTTAATATTTGAACGTCACAACCCTTTTATGGATTATTTCTTTTAAGTAGATTAACTTCTTTTTTAACTATATTTTTTTACGACCGGTTTGATAACATTTGATTTATTTTCCTTCGGCTCTTATAAAATCATTTATTATTTCATAGAATATTTTACTTTGCCCTAGCCTTTTTCAATTAACATAGGGTCGACTTTTCTAGTCTGTATCCTTCAAGTTCTTCTATCCTCTGCGTCCTCCGTTATCATCCCTTAGAATAAAAAATATCTTTTTGAAAACACAAGAGCAGCCTTAACTTTGATATTTATATCTAAGGAAATAAAAAACTCCTATGACGTAAGTACAAATATTTATTTAATTTTATTTTTTCCACCGAAAGTAGGTACTTGATGCAATCCCATATGCTATTTGTAAATAATAAATTAAAAATATAAATATTTTTATAACGATTTCATTTGAAGTAGTCTTTTTATTTTTAATATTTTTTTTAATTAGAGATTTATGTTCTTAATTATGTTTTTAATTATATCTTGATCAGATGCTACGTGTATTCTACTAGTGAACTGTTTGTTATAAACTTAAATTCTGTCAAAATTGTATGACTTCTACTTAAAAAACGTTACACTTATAAACCAGACACAAAATAAAATTTACAAGAAATCAAGGTATGATTATTTGAATTTTAAAAAAATGTGACTTGAAAAGAAATATGGGTGAGACACAAGAAATAGTTTTTGGACAATAAGATGATAGTTGAATTTTTATTTCTTGTTCGAGTTTTTCCCTGTTCTGCGGGATTAATTTTTCTGCTTAGTGAAATCGTGGAAATGGAAGATAGTTATGGCTTTAGAACATTTATAGAGACTTGTTTCATTACATTTTTATTGATTGCAAGTTTACAATCATTATAATGACTTATTCCGATATATAAATTACAAATTACACCTGTGTTTTACATACATTAACCTACTTGTTAACTGTATCCTTGTTTGAACCTGCCTACTTATCACGAAATTTGGAAGGTCATTAACAAATTAACGTGTTATTGAAACAATGGCTCACAAAACTCGCACTAATGCACTGAATAACTACGATCAGATAGATGTGTGATATTCAAGATGTTTTCAGATGGAGGAGACAAAGAAGAAGGCCACGTGGAAAAAATAGACTCCCAAAGTCTAACATACCTTGCCCTAAACGAACAATCAGAGGGAAGAAGGATTCCTGGAAGAACCCTAAAAGGTGAAAAGATAGCTGGGAATCCATATCATAAGAGGTCAGCAAACTCCGCACAAACAGGCGCTTGTGACTTTCAACCAGTATAAGAGGAAAAAAAATCACCAATCTATATGTACACTTTAAAATAAATAAACGTAATTCTAATTATTTTCTCTACTACTCCTAACAACTGGACTACTTCCTCCCAGGATAGGCCGCCTTCAGGAACTGAACATTTAATGACCTAATCCAATATGATGAAGATATTATTCAAACTAATAACATGCAATGCAGAATATAATCTGATCATACAGTGCTAAATATCCTAACATAATTCACTACTCTCTGCTTTCATGACGATAAACTCTAGCATAGCTCGGTGCCAATCATCATTTTCATTACACTTTTAGAGGCACAAATAACTGAATGGTATATTTTTCTGTTTTATTTTAATTTTATTTTTTGATTATTTCTGTTAATACTTGTGCTATTAATAACATGAAACCTTAGACCAAATTGAAAACGTACTGCCTCATTACAGATAGTGAGGCAGTAAATTTCCAAAGAACAGTTTGTTGTAGGTACATAGCATGTTTTTATAAGACTTTTTTCAATATTGTTACTTTTTCATTATATTATGTAAAAAAAGAATTAATCATATCATTTCAAGGATATTTGGACTACAAAGGACGTAGTGTAGAAAGTTCATAAAACAGCCACGAAAATAATGATCTCTTTCGTTCTTTGCTCTTTAGCTATTGGCTCCAATAATTATTTAATCGTATAAGTAGTTGAGAAACACATTATAATTATGTATGCAGCTAGTTTCGTTTATCTCCATATCTTGATCTTGATATTGTAAGTGCATACATTAAGTGCATTATACTTCTTTTATAGGCGTGCCACTGGACTTTCTGCAAAACCAGATGCAACATATTTTATTGGCACACCTAAACTAAAAAGTATAGTTATATTATGATGAAGGTACATCTATATTCGTTAAATTATACAGGAGAAAATGAGTTTAATATTCACTCTTTTTCAATTTGGTAAAGCAAGTTCGTATCTAGACTAATAATTCCTGAACCTGGTGAATGTTTTTCAATTGAATATCTGATATATGACTAGCAACCAACGTATTTGTTTTTGATGAAATAGAAAAAATATTATTTCTCTATTATTAATATTCAAATAAGTCTACTTAATAAAAAAATACTAATTTTGTATTATCAGCCAAAACAAAACCACAAACTTATACTGAAATGTATAATTTATTTTACAAATATACAGTGGTTTGAAAATTTCGTAATATAATTGGCTCATCATTGAATATGCGGTTATAATTATCAACAAATTATGTAAGTATTTTTACCATTTTCATCAATAATTTCATAGATTTCAACATTACTGAAACTTTTTGAATACATATTCAATTAACCTATTGTTATATTTAAGTAATTCAAGTACTAATTATTTTTTAATCAAAAAGTTTATTTTTATTTAATCTATGAAATCACTACATAAATTTTCATTACAATTCAAAATGGCAATGGTTTATTTAGTTTACATTAGACTATTATGTTAAAAATAAGTCAATTTTAACTTACTTTATACAATGACGTATAAATCTAATGCCATTAGATTTATACGATAAGATAAATATTATTAGATTTAAATCGTAAGCCTTCTATCTTTATACAACAAGACAAATGTCATTAGATTCATAGGATCAGTAGTAGATTCCTACGATGAGTTTCCTCATTATCAAGTCACTCCACAAAATAGTCGAAGTTTGTATAGAAAATCAGCATTTTCATGAAATGAGTTTATTGTTTTATTTTTTATTTAAACATTTTATTATGAAAACTCGATAATTCTTCAACACATCACTTTCATTTTATGAAAGTGATGTGTGCCTTAAAGTGTGCATTTTTAGCAATTCTTAGAAAGAAAAATTGATTTATAAGTTTCCCGATCTCCGAGGTCACTTTAAAATAATTTACAGTTAAAAAATTGAGAAGCAATGATCAGATATCTTTCTTAATCTAATTGGGTCTAAGCGAGCATTAGATATACAAATGTACAAAATTTGAAAATATGATGAATACTTAAGCCTATAATCGATAAAGTAGAATAAACACGCCGTACATAGCACATAATACGCAGAACACACAATCTCACACAAATATGTAGATCGTGATGAAACTTTGTTGATAACCTGCAATAAAAAAATAACCTTAAAAATTGCGAAATCATAACTCCCCTTGGGGTAATGAGGAGTAAAAATCATGTTCTGTAAACTTGTCTTTCATTTTTTTTTTAAATAATAAACTATAAAATTACGTTTGTTTATGATATTGCAAACACAAGACGTAATTTTCCGTAATCATTATGCACGCACATATAACATTAAATAATAACATCTTTGAACTAAATCCATGCTCTTCCTATAATAACAAATTGCATTTTTATTATTACTATGCTTCCCACGACATTAAACGAATGATAATTTTTATAAATCAATTGTATTGTCCGTATGTCTGAGACAATACGTGATCCTTAATTATTACAAACGGTCGAAAGAAATCGTCAAACAAATAATAAGTCCAGAATAATCTCAAATATAATTGAACAACAATTGATATTTAGATATAAGAAGTAGTAGCCGCTTTAAAACTAATATAATTAAACAGCAATTGGTATCTAGGTATAAGAAGTAGCAGCCAATTTAAAACTACTTAATATGCTGCCCAACAGGATTTCCTAGTTGGGCTACTTATTATTGTCATTATAAATATGGTTTGATAAAAGGGTAACAATAATAATTAAACAGCAAAGTAACTAATTCGTGGTTCAAACAAAGTTAATTATAATAAATAAAAAATGGCAATTAATGACAATACCTAGATATGTGTTTATTTTAGAGTTGATAAGTTTTCAATAGACAACATTTGTTTTTCTCTATGATTTTATATGTCAAAACATTGCAATAGCTCTTACGTTTAATAAAACAGAGTTTGACATTATTTCTTCTATGTAAATGTACCCATAGTCAAATTTAATCAAAATCATAATCAAATTTTTTTTTTTGAAGATTTTTTTTAATGGTAATATTTACACTTACAAAAAAAAACGATCGAATTGATGCCCATTCATTCTTCGATGGTTCTATAGCCCATATCGTGCCTTGGCCTCCAGAAACTTCCTCCTTCAACCTCTCCTGTCATATGCTGCTACCCTCATCCAGTTTGGCACATCCTGAAACTGGGACGCGTCCCTCACAATATCGTCCTCCCATCGCAGCCTTTTTGACCTTTCTATTAATTTTTTGATGCCCCTCTTAGACTCTCTCTGGTATCCGTGATTCTCTGGTATATTGTATATATATTCACTATTTGTATAGTAAAAACATTGCTTTATATGATACTATATAGAATATATAAATCAATGAAAAAATCTAGTATTTATTTTTTATTCTTCAAAGAACGTTAACATTGTGTCATTTGGTAATGCTATTCAACAGTCCATATAAACACAAGGTTAGAGTGAAGTCTTCAGTCTAAACCTTAAGTCATTACCGCAATAATGTGATGCAACAGTCGCATAATACACTCAACTATACATTATAATGTCTTGTGCAGAAATTCTCACAGAACGGCCATAGATTATACTGTCAGATTGATAAACCATAAACACCAACATTGTCTCTTGGCGGTCATAGAGAAATAATATTATTGCCATAGACATCTATCTATGTATATTATGTCAAACAAAATGTCCACCTACAGGTTTCCGGCTTACAATAATCTAATCCTTCTGTCAAACTCATCCCATTGTGCTTAATAATCAGCATTATTGGAAAGCTTAATCCGTTGACATTTCTTTCTACTCTGTGAAACATTATAATAGGCTTCTTATTAATTAATTTTTAACTGTATTATATTTTATATACAAAAGCTGTTATGTTTCCAAATAAAATAAAATAAAATAAAAATAAAAAATTACTTATAATACTTATACAGCAGTAGCGGAATTGCTCATAGAAGCCGAAAATCTTGGCTTGCCCAAATTCAGCAAAACAATCATAAAATTTTTTTAATTGTTTTATTGCAACCACACTACAAGATTGGAAATTGAAACCTATGTAGATACGATACTTAACAGGGCCACAAATGTAGATATTATTATGGCATGTGATTTTAAAAATATTTATCGTAGCCACTAACGGTGAACAACGATGCTAAAAAAACGTTGAATTTTCGACATTTTCCAACTTTTTCGCGGTTTGCGTAGTTTGAAGGTTCTAGGCATGCCCCTGTATACAGCTGAATTTACGTCAAAGTATAAAAGCTGATTTTTTTTCTGTAATAGGATACCACAGCAGGTAACAACTATTGGATAATATGAACCCTTGGTAGTAGTGGCTTTCTAAAATAACAACCTTCATAGTGTTGATAAATACTATTTTTAGTCTTTCGTCGTACCTAGACATAAAAATACGCTTTATACTACAACGCTTCATTCTATTAGTGACGTGTTAAAATAGCAATTTCAAACAATGTTCAGCACTTGAAAGCTGTTATCTCCGAAAGCCAGTCCTACTAATGGTTCATTTTATCCAATCGTTGTTAGCTGATGTGGAATGATTTGCGGAAAATGAATTTAAATAAATTTCTCCTCTGCTAGAATCAAACCCAGAACGCCCGCACAGAAGCCGAACGGCTTACCAACTTCTTCTTCAACATCTTGGGTAAGGTCATTATATGACCTGTTTATGAAGAGTGGGCTATCCTGGGAGGTTTTCAAGCAGGCCTATTCCGGTTCTGTTATCGCGGCAATATACACAAGTTTATATTATGCTGCATGCGTTTTTTAAAGCAGATCGTTATTCTGTTTTCCGCGGACACTAGCCCGCGTAAAATTCCGCACATTATGGAGTTATTTGAGAAAAATATTAAAAAAAATGTAAGTTCCCGTATTGCTTACGGGACCTCAACTTTTTCTTACATTTTTACCAATATGATTTGATACGGAGCTTTCCAGATTCAAATTTTAGTTTGCTTATTTTTGTAATCATTTATTTTATAAAGTATCTTTTTTTCGTTCTAAAATATTTTATCAATTAAACCTAAAAAATGTAAATGTATGTTAGCGCTTTCGGTAGTCTATGCTAGCATCATCATATACACAATTTGTACTTTATATAAACTGCGTTTCGTTTTATTTTTATACATCTTTTTCTAATTATAATTATAAACTCCCTATGTGTTAACAAAAAAGCTTCGTAATCTAATATCTTTGTTAAGTATGTTTTTTATAGTGTGTGTGATTCTTGGCCTGTTGTCCTGTATCATATTTACATCCATGAAAATAAATAATTATTACCTAAAACGAATATCGTTTTTATATTAAATTTATAACGAACGTTAATAAACACAAAAATAATGAAAATACCTGAGGACAGGTTTAATAAAATAGAAACACGATACCATTTGTTCACAACGTAGATATAGATCTCATAACAATGTATGTTGATATTTAATTTTTACCTGTCATAAACCTATGTACATACATATTATGTATGTAGGTATATCCATATTAACATAGGTAATTAACGAATGTTTATTATATTCACACCCTCATACAAGGTATGTATATCATCTTAATGACATTATAATGACAATTTATCACACACATATACTTATACATAATAAAATGATGTCATTATCTTATCGCTGTCATGTCGCATGTCATGTCTGTTGCTGTGTTTGTATTTAATATCTCTTCTTCTAATACGAGTTAACTGTCGACTTCGTAATATGGTTTATTCTATTTTATTAACAGACTTCCAAAAGCGCAAGAGGTCATCAATTAGACATGATTTTTTTTCTTTTTACCACGTTGACCGATAACGATGATTCTCTTTTCATTGGAAAGGGAGTGTCTTCCGATTGGACCCATTTCAATTTGATCAAGATATGATAATGGGATCCATGAGAAATTCATCGAAATCTTCAATCAAATTGCACCTCACCGATAAGAACTCTTTACAACATTGGCCATTTTTAATGATTTTATTAATTGGGAGTGCTTCAGAAATGATCATACGAGTAAAAAATATCAAACTCTTCAATTGTTTCTGGAATAGATCCATCTGAAATAAGCCAAAAGCTTTGATGATGGAAAATGTGAAATCATGAAACTTATCAATTTGCAAAGGATTTGCGTATTATTGTATAGGCTAGTTGTTTGAAAGATAATATTACTACATATGGGATGTCCCTCATGGGATGGGCAGAGAGAACTGAACATCACATTTTTCTATCTTGATTTATATTCATTTTTAATTAGGTTTTTTTTAATTAGTGAAGTGACACTTTCTTCGAGAGACACAATTTTGACGTTAATTTGACTTTAACTTAAATAATTCTTGAACATTATTCCCTACTTCTTTTTCTCATTGATATGACTAGTGCATATTATAATACACAGACGGACTGAGGACGAATGCCAGCAAATCAAAGGTAATGCCATGTAACCTTGGTCTATTTGTAGTAAATTATCAACAACCAAATTGACACCGATCTTCTATCTGAAATAAAACTTCACACAAATTCTAGTATAAGGAACCCAGAACTATTTACATTACAGTTTTTCAACATAAACATGTTTTTTTTTTAATTCCATTACTCGGATGTGTAGATTTTAAAATACTTTAGCAACTATAGAGGCCGACCAAAAAAGAGCTACATGGACCAGGTGATCGACGACATGTGCTGTAGTAGCTACGTGGAGATGAAGAGGCTGACAGAGGACAGGGCGGAGTAGAGTAGAAGAGAGGCAGCCATAACTGTTACAAACCAATCCTAGGATTGAAACTGATAAGAAGACTTATCAATAACGATATTTTGGTGACATTCAGAAGAAAACTTTGCACACTTATAAATTAACCTTATAAACTAGCTTTTTTTGTTTTTACCTTCTAGCTATAATTTTTCTCTTTTTTATCTGTTTGTGCTTAGTTATATTTTTTATAGTATTACTTTTCTTTTTGTTTTCTTTTGTTAATATCTTTCAATATTTTTCTTTTTTGTGATCTTAGTTTCTATTGTATCTTTTCAATTTTTAATAGATTCTTTTTTAGGTATTTTCATTCTATTATAAATTTGTACGCCAACTTTTAATACAGGATGTGGACACTTGTAATTGGCTGACCTGTTTTGTAATAGCTTGCCCTTATTTTATGAAACTATGATGTATAATAACTTGTTAGCTGTAAGTGGTCCTTTATAATAAATAAATAAATAAATAAATAAATAAATAAATAAATAAATAAATAAATAAATAAATAAATAAATAAATAAATAAATAAATAAATAAATAAATAAATAAATAAATAAATAAATAAAAAAAAAAAAAATAAATAAATAAATAAATAAATAAATAAATAAATAAATAAATAAATAAATAAATAAATAAATAAACAAACAAATAAATAAATAAATAAATAAATAAATAAATATTGACGAGGCGATAAATGTATGTCAAAATAGAAAAATGTGGCATTTAGGTTTTTCTGCCTACCCCGTCAGGGGCATGGCGTGATGGTATGTTTGTTTTTCATTTATCTCGCTGTTGTTTAAAAAACAGAGTAGGTGCTATTGTACAGAATTTGCGTGAGGTTAAATTTTTAATCTAACTTGGTTTTGGTTAGAAAAGGTTGCCTTATGGCATAATATACACCATTTTATATTGATGTTTAAATTAAATTAGTAAAATAATAATAATTATTATATTACACTCCTTTTGATTCCTCGCAGATATCTAATATTATATATTATATGTGGAATTTTTTACATATCGTTTTGAAATTCCAAAACATAATGGCTCGCCTTTTAGTCCATTTCACGGCCACGCAGGTCACGATCTTGTATTAAACCGCCCAGAACAGCAACCACTGAGCCACATACGTCAGATGATAATAAACTGATACCTGACATATGAATAAACATTAAAATCAAACGTACCGCTCCCGTATACACGCCATCTTTACATCTATATCTGGTTGATATTTTTAGGGACATATTTATTTTATTTATTTATTACAAAAAGAAATATTTTACATACATAGCAAAAAAGAAATTAATACACTTTATAATATGACTTCCTTCAGAAAGAGATATACTCGTGTTTTGAAGGGAGTTGCAACTATTTACATAATATAGAACAAAAGCAATGTAACAAAATAATCATAGGTAGCAAAAACATACTTAAAAATAGACATATATATGTTATAATAAAAAAAAACAACATTTAAATATCAATTATGATTAATAAAATAAGTGCATAATAAGTACCTACATATATAACAACAATGAATAAATAAAACCAGTTTTTATACACAAACCCTCTTTATATGGGTCGGTGGCAGAGCGGTCAGCGCGCTGGGTTAGTAATCCAGTGATCGCGAGTTCGAATCCTGCCTCGACCGATTTCGTTCACCTATGGCTCAAGCATTTATTTGCTTATTTTAGGGAACGTAGGAAGATGTATATGTACTTGTTTAACAAGGACATATTCATTTTATATTTTTATATTCTATTCTATTTCTATATCTACATAAAATTTCTTTAGATCGATATCCGTATGTCTCTGTTCAAGCAACAGTTCGTTAAACCATTCGTTATAAAATTTTGACGAGGATATTTAATATTTTTTAAGATCTTCCTCTTTTTCTTCTCATGTAGTAAGACTGTGATGCTCGAAATAGATCCTCTTATTGTATTATATTGATCTATGCCTTTATTATTTAACAGACTTCCAAAAATGGACGAGGTTATCAATTCGGCGTGATTTTTTTATGTATGTTCAGCGTTATAGTATATTTTGAAAATAATTTCCCCAGTAACCTCAAAAGATACGTCTTCTAAATAAGGAACAGTTTGTAGGTACATCTTTATTCTATTGCATGAGTTTTTTTTTAATTTGAATACGTTCAATACTTCTTTTGTAAAATTAGTTTTAGTAAAACCCTTTTTTATTTTTTTATTGTAAGTAACTAAAAAACTACAAGTAGTTTTTACTTCAATCGAAAGAGAATATGAAAATCTACCGACTGAGTTTTTTATTATTGTAATAATTTCTTGCGTCCTGGGTTCGATCCCCAGCAGAGGAGAAATTATTTAAATTGATTTCTCACGCAAATATTGCTTCTCTGGGATGGAAATACTGGTTAGTTGGAAGAAATTGCCATTTGGCAATAAACTCGCCACTTGCGCATGGTGCAAGGAAGTGTTTATATTGTTATATTATTATTTTAATTATTAATATTCTTGCTATTTAAAAAAATCTCTAAATTTTACCAATTCTTCGCGAAAAAATTTTGTATCTCACATATCAGGTGATATGCAATATTTTTCGTGTTTTATACATTAGAAGGTAATTTAGTGTGCATTTTTGTGTACGTCCATATACCCAAGGTACACAGGAGCCTTAACTAGCTCTTGTTCAAATGTCATTTAAATTCAATTGTTGATAAACCAACTGTTCATTGACTTCAAACAAGCCTATGATAGTATAAATAGAGAAAAACTGTATGACATATTATTAGCATTCAAGATACCGACAAAACTAGTCAGACTGATAAAAGCAACAATGTGTAATACAAAATGCAAAGTGAGGATTGGAGGAGAGCTTACAGATGAATTCATGGTGTCGCAAGGACTCAAGCAGGGTGATGGATTGGCCCCTACATTATTCAATCTTAGTCTGGAATACGTCATTCGTAAAACATTCCACAGTAACGCAAATCCTAACATATACTTCCAAAGAAGCCAGATAGTAGGATACGCGGATGATCTCAACATAGTGGCAAGATCATTGACAGCTGTAAGAGAGGTTCTTGAACCATTGGAAACAACAGCATATGAGGTTGGATTGGAAATTAATGAAAGCAAGACGAAACTAATGAAACAATCCAGAAACTCAAGAAATAACCCTCTACGCAGCATTCAGTTTGGGGATCGAAACTTCGAGGTAGTTTATGAATTTTCTTACCTGGGGTCCACCATAACCAAGGAAAATGAAGACTGCTTCTCTCTGCTCCCGGTGCTTAAATCAAAAAGTGTTCACAGAAAAACAAAAATCACCCTGTATAAGACTATAATAAGAACAGTGGTGACATACGGGAGCGAAGCGTGGACGATGACAGCAAAATCCGCAGAGATGCTGGATACATTTGAGAGGAGAGTGCTACGGAAAATACTGGGACCCGTGAATGATGGAGAAGCTTGGAGAATAAGGTATAATGATGAAATATACAGCATCTATAAGACTCCTAGGCTCTCTGTACATGCTAGACTGAGCAGGCTGAGATGGGCTGGGCATGTACAGAGAATGCCGTCATCACGGGCACCCAAGAGGATCCTTGAGGGACATCCGGGTGGAAGAAGAAAGGTCGGCAGACCCAGGCTGCGATGGGAGGATGAAGTGAAAAGGGATGCGGAACAATTACTGCAAGTGGCAGACTGGAGGACAGCAACGGTAGACAGGAGGAGTTGGAGGCGACGATTGATGGAGGCCAAGGCTCGATATGAGCTGTAGAGCCATCGGAAGAAGAGAGAGTTGATAAAGCTTATAAATTTCTTGGGTTTATTTTAAGAGTTACTAAGCCATTTAGATCAGTTGTTACCCTGAAGGTCATACAAATTCCATTGGGTAATAAACTGCCACATACGACGCAGGGTGCAAAAAATTATACAGGTAGTTTATTATTCATTACTAGCTTTTATGTCCCGCCGTTGGCCAAGAATGTAAAATTGTGAAAGAAAAAGCAATCGTTTTTATAATATTGTCACCCAATTATTTTGCAATATCAGACTATGAAAAGTGGTTTGAAATTTGATTGAGTTTAAGTATTGTAAAATGTTCAAGTGATGGCCACAACCCATTCTTTTTTATATATTGCTATTAAGTGTGAATGAAGTATAATATTTATACAATTTCTGCTCGCATGGACTATGCGTAATGGTTTTAAATATGACTGTTTATCAACGTTGTAAAGAGATTGGTTTGGCCACAACCCCCATTTTTAAATATTATCATCGAAAACAAATTGTAATGTGTACCTATTGAAAATTTAGTAATTTTGGATGTTGGGATGTGGTTAAAATTTGATTAAACAAACGTAGGTACTGAAAAGATCTAGTATTGGTCACATCCCATTCGTTTTTATATTTTTTCATCAAGTGTGCATTATATTTTTGCTCAATTTGACTGAAAGTCTTCATTAACGAAGAAGAAGAAGACTTGAACTATAGTAAATAGTTTTTAATTTGAATATAAATGTTGTGAAGAGTTCAGTAATGGCCACAACCCCCATTCTTTAAATATTAGGTGTTGAAAATTATTCAAAATAGGATGATATAAATGGTTTAAATTTAATTAAACAAAAGTATTGAAAAGATTCTAGTGCAGGTTATATCGTCACATCCCATATCCCATTCATTTCATATGTATTTTCATCAAGTGTGCATATCGTTAATAATATTTCTGCACAATAGACTATTAGACTTAAAACTAACCCAAAAGACTAAATAAAAAAGAGAAAAATAAGTATAAGACTATAAGAAATAGTTTGTATAAAAAACTATTCCAATGGTCTACATAAAATAAGTAAAAATACATATACCTAATAGAAGAATTAGACTATTGGAAATAGATTGTATAAAAGCTCACCCAAAGGTCTACAAAAAAGAAGAAGAAGAATATTTAGACTATTGGAAATAGTTTGTATAAATACTGACCAAAAGGTCTACATAAAAGAAAATGAATAAGACTATTGGAAATAGTTTGTATTAAAACTCTCCCAAAAGTCTACGTACTTAAATGAAGAAGAATAATAATTAGACTAAAGGAAATAATTTTTATAAAAAAATGACCCAAATATATACATAAAAGAAGAAGAAGATGAATTAGACAATAGGAAATAGTTTGTATAAAAACTGCCCTAAAGGTCTACATAAAATTAAGAAGAAACAGAATTAGACTCCAGGACCCGCCGCTTCAGGCCCTTCAGTACCTCCCGTCCCTTTAATCCCTCATTACGTCCCTTCCCATCAGACCCTTCACTACCTTCCGTCCCTTCAGGCAGTTTTATACCTCCCGTCCCTTCAGGCCCTTTAGTGCATCCCTTCCCTTCATTACATCCCGTCCCATCAGTCGGTTAAGAAAAGTTTAAATCCAGAAACCATCCTGGAAGAACCGCGAAGAGATGAAAGAACATTCTTTTCCCAGGATGCTCTACTTAATAGGTAAAATGACTAAATACACGAAGAAGAAGAAAAAAGTTTAAACCCAGATACCTGCAAAGAGATGGAAGGACAGTTGGACCTTCTTCTCCCAGGATTCATCCTGGAAGAACCGCGAAGAGATGAAAGAACATTCTTTTCCCAGGATGCTCTACTTAATAGGTAAAATGACTAAATACACGAAGAAGAAGAAAAAAGTTTAAACCCAGATACCTGCGAAGAGATGGAAGGACAGTTGGACCTTCTTCTCCCAGGATTCTCCAACTTCATAGGTAAAATGACCAAAAATACACGATGAAGAAGAAGAAGAAGAAATAAGTTTAAATCCAGATACCTGCGAAGAGATGGAAGGAAAATTGGACATTCTTCTCCCAGGTTAGTCCACCTTCAAAGGTAAAATGACCAAATAGACGATGAAGAAGAAGAAGAAAAAAGTTTAAATCCAGAAACCTGCGAAGAGATGGAAGGAAAATTGGACCTTCATCTCCCAGGATAGTTCATCTTCATAGGTAAGATGACCAAGTACACGTTGAAGAAAAAGAAGAAAAAAGTTTATATGCAGAACCCGTCCTGGAAGACCTGTGAAGAGATGGAGGGACAGTCGGACCTTCTTTTCCCAGGATACTCCCCCTTCATAGGTAAAACGACCAAATACACGAAGAAGAAGAAGAATAAGAAAAAAGTTTAAATCCAAAAACCATCCTGGGCATACGCTCGACAATTCACCAAAGTTTCATTATAATCGGACAAACGGTTGATAAAAAAATAAATAAAATAATTTTCCTATAGGAAATCAGTATAGGTATAAATCAGTATTGTTGATTTGTAAGTAAATAGTATTAGGTAGGTACCTACCTACAACAACCTTCTAAATAAATTCGATTCCTAACAAATTTTATTTGAATATCACATTCTTTCTGTAGCCATGGAAACGATTCGAACACGTAAGTAATATCGAATGGTTCGGATACATTTTTTGAATATGTAGGTACCTACATTGGTTTGTTCGATGCCATAAAAATGAAAATTGTCCGAAATATCAAATATTATATACAAATTATGCAATTTTATTATGCCCATATCTTTACTAATAATTAACAGACTTTTACAATATACGTCTTAAAACTTGCTGTAATGTCTTGTGTTTCATTTTATTATTTCATATTTATATTTATTTCAAAGGTTTATTATTTTCAAGAACATATTCATTCGGTAGGAAAATGAAATATTGTATGAAAAGATATTAAAATGGCGGCATTTATGTACAAAACGCTTACTTTAAAAATAAGTTAAACATTATAATTATACAAAATATTCACCATGTTTTTCACTTAAACGCTAAGTTATACTTGAAAGTAAATTTTTTTCGTGTAAATACGTACTTCTAACTTTTAAACTAACAGATATATGCGTGCAAAATGTACACTTTTTTGACAGATACGACTTGGAAAATTTTGTATGAAAAAAATAATTATTGAAATATTTTTAAAATTCAGCATTTTTATCGCATTATTTTTAGCGTGACACTGCATCAGGTATACAGGTACACGTTCGCACATAAATTAGATTTTTAGATGCTCTTGGTTTTTCAGAAGGCGTGAGACAAACACACACACACACACATACACACACACACACACACACACACACACACATACACTAACATTTTGATTGCTTTATTACTTTAGATTTATTAATCATAAATCACGATTTATTTATATCGATTTCTTTGTTAATAATGACTGGGTTAAAAGAATACATTGTGCCTATGTTATTTACCCGTGATGGAAATATAAATAAAAACAAATAACTTACCTTTTTTGTTTTTAAACACAAAACACTTTCACAGTTACAACACGTGTGAGTAGTATTTCAAACAATATTAATTTTAATCGTATAATAAAACACTCGTTTTTTTAATTTAATTTGCGCACTTTGATTTACCAATAAATCAATATAATTTATCGTGCGTTCAAATCACTCGGAGTCATAAAATACAATACTTATGTAACTATGTTTTTTAAGAACCTTTATGCCTACTTCATACAATTTCGACATCCTTGTGAATTATAAAGTATTTATCTATATTAAACATGCATGGGTTTTTATATTAAACACCTGAGTAATAGATATAACTGCCGAGAAATCACTTAGCATAATAAATAAACTTTTATTTTATTTCTTAAAAATTCATACCACTGACTAAACTCTTATTTATTTATATAAGACGATATTTTATTTTAGAATATTCTTATAATTGCATTTCATTTTTATTCAAATAAATATCTAAAACAGACAGATATATACATTTTGATATATACATCAGTTACCTTATACACATAAATCAGAAGGGTCTTTGATAATTTTATTATATTCTCGTATGATAAATATTGTATGTATATCACTCCTTGTTGTAGGCATGCAATTTCGTAACCAGTAGACCTAGAAATTTAATATGAGTTTCTGGGCACGGTTGAGAGGATACGCATCGTAATCTGTAAGTATGTATGTAGATAGGTACTGCTTAGGGCGAGGGGCTGAGCTGAAACTGCAGTTGAGATGAGATGATAAGAAGAAATGCGGTCACCCAAGACGAGAAAACCGCAGACATTATTAGGTAAGTACATCGCCTCACTTGTTTTATTATTAGGTAAGTGTCACAAATAAAAACCTTTCAAATGTTTTCCCTATATCATTCGTGTAAATATCATCTTGTCATATTATTTATTTATTTTTGGATGTTAGACAGCTCTATAATGGGACTGATAGTTTCTCATTTGCATAAAAACACTGCTGTGTTCAAAGCGGACTATATACTAATAATGACTGATACATGGCACTAGAAATAGACATCAACTAATAAGACCGCCACAACCAAGAACAACACATGCATATAGTTTTTTGGCACCAAGGCATTATAATAAAATAATGATGGATATTGAACAAAACATATCGCATGATGGGAAAAATTTCAAAGACCTCGTTACTCGTTGGCTGAAGCAGATTGGAAGAGAAGGATCTGCCTCGGTACTCTTAGATTTTTTGAGATAGAGGTTTTAGAGTTTTTCAATCTGGTTCTAAGTGGTGTTATAAGTGAATGGAATATGTGAAGAAAAAAAAATAAAACAAATCATATGATTACAGTGTAGCCATAGCAATTTTAAACTAGTACTGCCTCAGAACAGACTATGTCTAGCGAGGCAGTAAGATTTCCAAATGTGTAGAAGAAAAAGAAATATTGTAAAATTTTAATTAGGTATAAATTAAATTGTATTTTGTTCTTTTATAATATTTATATACTGTTGGAAATGTATTTTTCATTCATTCATTATTGTTTTTTTTTTTTTTATTTTAATCACTGTTCTGGGGCTAGCAGTTTACAATTTTCAGTGACTATATAAACAATTATAAACATTGGCTCTTTGTACCTACTGATGTTAAAGGTTCTTCTTTTATTGAGTGTACAATTAATCTAGAAGCTTCTTTAAGTAAGTGCATGAATTAATGTGGCTTACATTGTACCTAGGTAGGTACCTGTTAATTGCCCGATAATCAATAATCATTTAGTGTAAAATAAATATAAATAAATAAATGTAAAATAAATACACAAGGGTGCTTGCACTCTGGTAAAGCGTGAAATGTTTGTTTTTTTATATAATTAATCTTTTATTTGTGTTTTTTTTAATTAGAAATGAAATCAAAATAACGAAATATGCGCGAATTAGTCACCAAATTTAATCGATGGAAGGTAGATATACTTATCGCCAAACATCAAGAAATTTCTCAATGTAGAGGGAGGCGGTATGCGCACACACGTGATCAAACCAATTAAGAAAAAATATAAAAATATCTTCTGCGTACCCACGTGTTTTTTGTTTCGAGATAACTATACAACACTAGGGTGAGAAGAGACTGGTGATTGGCGATACATAGGTACTTGTGTCGTGATTCATTTTATATATGGTGATGCATACCCGCACACCCGTCGCTGGTTTCCCCATGCTGTAATATATTATATATATCATGTTTTCACTAATATAATTTTTCTAGAAATTATATATTGAAATTAAAAAATATGTACCTACCCTATATTTTGGATATCTAGGATTGTGAAAGATTTGAATTGGACAGTTTGATGGTTTGGAGAAAGGATGAACAAAAGTAGGTATCTATAAAGCAGCATTTAAAATATTAAAGTATGCAGTCTCTATGCAAGAAATCATTAATTAATTAGTTTTGTAATCAATGAATACATTAATAAATGAATGAATGAATTAATGAAATAATTAATTAATTAATTAATTTTATAATTAATAAATATAGTTAAGTATTACTGCTCAGACAATGAGTGAGTACAAATACTTTAAATGAATTTTAAGTTAAAACTGAGAAGGATTTAAAATTAATTGATTTAAAATCCAATTTAAATCCAAGTTATTTCTAGTTTAATTTATCTCAAACTGCGAGTTTCTGTTGTCAATATCAATTTATGTTTGTTGAACGTTTTCAAATAATAAGAAAAGTTATATAGTAATTAGATTAATGAATAATTGAAACCATTATCGAAACATTAGAATCGGTTAAAAACTAATGACACTTATTATTCTTCATCATAGGTTGACAATACCTGAATGCATTTTTAATAATAATAATAATAAAAAATTATAAAGCGCCGTTTAGTGATACAAGATTCACTCCACTCATAAAGTATCTACATTTTTATTGTATACCTACATTATTTAAACAATAATAAAATAATTCTATTTTCCAGAACATGACAACATTTTGACTTTTCTGACATGAAATCATAGAGAAGAAATTATCCGTTGTCCATGGAAAGCTAAACAAACCTTAATTAGGGCCGCACAGGCACTGAAATGTGATTAGTCACATTGGCGTTACTCGCCCAATACTGACGTCGTCTTAAAACTAAATACGGGGATATATTATAGTATTGTCAATATCTTGACATTTCCAAAATCATAATATTTGAAAATTCTCTCGTTAAAAATTTGTTCCCAAAGTACCCCTGAAAAATTGTGGAAAGCGTAACCTTAATACACCTGAGTTGTATAAACTACTGTTGCCAAAATGCTAAGTTGGTGGTATACAGTCACACTACAGTAGTCATAGTTACGTATAGTATCTCATTCGTGAGCGTTGTTTACATTTAAACTGTGATTGTGGTACCTACGACTCAGTTGTTTAAATTTGAATTTCAGAAAATGTTAAAATAAAATAGATATCTGGGGGCAAGTCTCGTTCAACCGGCGAAATCAAAACCCTCACGATTACCCATATCATGGATATAATTATTATATGGAGTTCTATAATAACTGTAGATGTCATAGAACTCCATATGATAATTATATCCACGATATGGGTAATCACTGGGGTTTTGATTTCGCCGGTTGGACCAGACTTGCACACCTGATCTACTCGGAAGCTACTCGGAAACAATATAAATGATAGGTACTTAATAAACTTTACAAACTTAAAAAAATTATGAATCACAGTCAAATTTTGTTATTATAATCTTTAGTTATTATAATCGGCTTTGCTTCTGGTGTACATAGGTTAGTATTATTACATAACAGATATTGGCATCCTAAATATGCAGAACGTTTCCTTTCTAATTGCCTTAAGGTCGTACAATCAATACTAATATTAATATTGTACCAACGCTTTATTATCATTCTGATATCGTGAGTACAACATTGATCACACCAAATTTACTACTATATTGTAACATTCCACGTTGGTTAACCTAAATGTATGGTTTTACAGGTGTTTCTGCATGTAAATTTGAGTATTTGAATCACACCATGTTGTACTGGGAATTATGAAAACAATGGATTGAATTTCTGTTTAATTCACAGACCAATAATCTTGTTTAAGTATATTTTTTCTAGCTTTCGCAATAAAATGTTATTTTTAAATAACAAAAAAAATTAATTAATCTAAAGTAATAAAGCAATCAAAATGTTAGTGTTTGTGTGTGTGTATGTGTGTGTGTGTGTGTTTGTCTCACGCCTTCTGAAAAACCAAGAGCATCTAAAAATCTAATTTATGTGCGAACGTGTACCTGTATACCTGATGCAGTGTCACGCTAAAAATAATGCGATAAAAATGCTGAATTTTAAAAATATTTCAATAATTATTTTTTTCATACAAAATTTTCCAAGTCGTATCTGTCAAAAAAGTGTACATTTTGCACGCAAATATCTGTTAGTTTAAAAGTTAGAAGTACGTATTTACACGAAAAAAATATATTTTCAAGTATAACTTAGCGTTTGAGTGAAAAACATGGTGAATATTTTGTATAATTATAATGTTTAACTTATTTTTAATGTAAGCGTTTTGTACATGAACGCCGCCATTTTAATATCTTTTCATACAATATTTCATTTTCCTACCGAATGAATATGTTCTTGAAAATAATAAACCTTTGAATTGAATGTAATTATGAAATAATAAAATGAAACACAAGACATTACAGCAAGTTTTAAGACATATATTGTAAAAATGTGTTTATTATTAGTAAATATATAGGCATAATAAAATTGCATAATTTGTAAATAATATTTGATTTTTCTGACAATTTTCATTTTTATGGCATCGAACAAACCAATGTATGTAGGTACCTACATATTCCAAAAATGTCTCAAACCATTTGATATTTTTTACGTATTGGAATGGTTACTATGGTAACGGAAAGATTCTGATATTCAAATAAAATTTGTTATGAATCGAATTTATTTAGAACATTGTTGTAGGTAGGTACCTACCTATTATTATTTACTTACAAATCAACAATATACTGATTTCCTATCGGAAAATTATTTTATTTATTTATTTATGAATGTATGAATGTATGCAAGCGATGTGCTCCTAAACCGTATGTCCGATTACAATGAAACTTTGGCGAATTGTCGAGCGTGTGCCCGAGGTGGTTTCTGGATTTAAACTTTTTTTCTTATTCTTCTTCTTCTTCGTGTATTTGGTCATTTTACCAATGAAAGCGGAATATCCTGGGAAAAGAAGGTCCGACTGTCCCTCCATCTCTTCGCAGGTCTTCCAGGACGGTTTCTGGATTTAAACTTTTTTCTTCTTCTTCTTCATCGTGTATTTGGTCATTTTACCTATAAAGGTGGAGTATCCTGGGAAAAGAAGACGGTGCTTACATCTCTTCGCGGTTCTTCCAGGATGGTTTCTGGATTTAAACTTTTCTTACCCGAATGAAGGGACGGGATGTAATTGAAGGGAAGGGAGGCACTAAAGGGCCTGAAGGGACGGGAGGTATTAAAGGGCCTGAAGGGACGGGAGGTACTGAAGGGCCTGATGGGACGGGAGGTACTGAAGGGTCTGAAGCGACGGCTCCTGGAGTCTAATTATTTTTCTTCTTAATTTTATGTAGACCTTTAAGGACAGTTTTAATACAAACTATTTCCTATAGATTAATCTTCTTCTTCTTTTATGAAGACCTTTTGCTCAGTTTTTATACAATCTATTTCCAATAGTCTAATTCTTCTATTTTATGTATTTTTTCTTATTTTATGTAGACCATTGGGATTTTTTAAACAAACTATGTCTTATAGTCTTATACTTATTCTTCTCTTTTTTATTTAGACTTTTGGGTTAGTTTTAAGTCTAATAGTCTATTGTGCAGAAATATTATTAACGATATGCACACTTGATGAAAATACATATGTAAAAACGAATGGGATGTGGGATGTGAAGATGTAACCTGCACTAGAATCTTTTCAATACTTTTGTTTAATCAAATTTAAACCATTTATATCATCCTATTTTAAATAATTTTTAACACCTACATAATATATTTGATTTCGTTGACAATATTTAAAGAAAGGGAGCTGTGGCCATTACTGAATTCTTCACAACGTTTATATTCAAATTATTTACCATAGTTTAAGTCTTCTTCTTCTTCGTTAATGTAGACTTTTGTGTCAATTTTAAGTTCATCAGTCTAATTGTGCAAAAATATAATGCACACTTGATGAAAAAATATAAAACGAATGGGATGTGACCAACACTGGATCTTTTCAGTACATTTGTTTAATCAAATTTTAACCACATCCCAACATCCAAAATTACTAAATATTCAATAGGTAAGTACATATTACAATTTGTTTTCGATGATAATATTTAAAAATGGGGGTTGTGGCCAAACCAATCTCTTTACAATGTTGATAAACAGTCATATTTAAAACCATTTCGAATAGTGAAGAAATTGTATATTATACTTCATTCACACTTTATAGCAATATATAAAAAATAATGGGTTGTGGCCATCACTTGAACATTTTACAATCAAATTCAATCATATTTCAAACCACTTTTCATAGTCCGATTTTGCAAAATAATTGGGTGACAATATTATAAAAACGATTGCTTTTTCCTTCACAATTTTACATTCTTGGCCAACGGCGGGACATAAAAGCTAGTATGTAATAATAGGGGATTTTATATAGCGTCGTTTAATGGTTCAAGATCAGTTATTTTTTACATTACTTCTCGGGAAACTAACAGATAGATACAATGTCAAATATTTACTTAGCACGCACCCGATAACTAGTTGCCACTTTCTGGAGACTTACGATATTAATCCTCTCACAGATGCAGACTGAAAACACAATTAAAAACTGTGCCTCCACCGGGAATCGAATCCGGGACCTTTGGATCAGCAGTCAGATACCTAACCAACTGAGCCACGAAGGCTGACATGTGCTGTGAAAGTATTCATGCTTTGAACACTGCGGGCATCCGGAGGCAGTGCGTACCACTTAATTAGACCGCTCACACCAAAGCATCGGTCATAGTAAGCCGCTTTGTTAACTCTGTCCAGCTCTTTAGGGAGTTGTTACTCTGTAATACAGACAACCTGAGTGTGAGATGCCTCCCAATGAGCTATTTTCTCTGACACAGCTTTTGAGCTTATTGTGGTTCTAGATTGTTTAAAACACGGTTAAACAATTTTTGTAATCAACTCGCTCTGGACACTTCAACCAGTGTAATTCGTTTAGTAGTTGAGTTATGTGACATCGTTCATCACCATTAAACACCATCTGCAATCTATCGATTTGATCAGGTACTTCGGCTATCCAGTATATATGTCGCTGCAATAATCAAACCGAGAAACGACGATTGTTTTCTCTTCATTCTTGGGTAAATTTGGGTCTTAGTTGAAAAAATATGAACTGACCATTTTTGAGATTCGAAGTGACAACTTATTTTCCAAGTGAATCTGACACTTGCGGACGGCACGAGTGATTCTCCTCCAGATAATTCACTGATCCAGATATTTCATATTAATTAGGTTCTATAGAAGTCCATATAGGTAGGTACTATCTATCAACCTTTCTTATATTTCAATACCAATCTATAAAATATCGTAACATGTCAATAAACTATTGAATCTATTCGTCGTATCGATGAAAATTGGTTGTGTAATATATTGATGTTGCGCCTTACAACAGTCAATCAGTATAGCCTATAGGCATTATACGAGTATGCACGAATCAGGAGTTCGGCATTCTTCGTGTGTTGGGAGATTTATACAAACGAGTGTCTAGGGTAAGGCTGGAGCTGGATTGATCGATTATAGTGCTCTCACGTTGTGGTTCATTTGTATAAACTATTCATGTTATTCTACCTTATAAATATCAATTACTGTATTCTAACAATAATAGTGTTAATAGTCAAACGCGCCTATTTATTTATAAATAGATGTTATTTAAAAGTATATTAAAGGTTGATAGAAATTGCCTAATGGCAATAAGCCCGCCAGTCCACAGTATATTTCTTTATATTATGTACAGAAACATAAAGAAATAAAATTAAATTGCAAAAAATTATATAAACTCAATTTATGCTATCGAGAATCCCAATATTCGTATATAAAAGTTGGCCTTCGTGGCTTAAGGAGATAAATATCTGACTCCCGATCCATATGTCCAGGATTCGATTATCAGTGGAGACACAGTTTTTTGTCGGCATTGGATCTGGATTTGTGTGGAGTTTATTTATGTTTTTATTTTTTTGTATTTCATTCGATATATATGCAGAACCAACAGTTTAAATTATAGGTATAGACAATGGCTAGATTAGATGAACTAAGTTATTAACTTTTTAAAGGTTCTTTAATTTGTACAAATAAATAAGTACCTACCTAATGTTTTCAACAATTCTTAGCAATTTAGATGGCTAAGAATTACATAATTAGATACAAATAAAAAATATTATAAATACAACATACCTACCTTTCTTGTTACTCGAATATTGTTTCATTTATTTCAATTTGTAGTGACACCTATCGAGAAACGATAAATCTAAATGGCTTCGAGTAATCAATTCTATTAATTTATTGGTTGCGTTAAAGATTACAGCGATCTTTGCATCTGAGTTTCAAACCATAGTTGAGAAAAATAGTGAAATGTAGAAACCTACATTTTTCCTAGCTAAATTTATTTTTTTCAATCACTATTCCATAGTAGTTGAGAGTTAAAATGTTTCTACAACTTCACTTGACTATCTAAATGGATTTAAATATATATTTTCATTTATCTATTTACAAATATATTTAAATATATTAAACTAGTAAAACCCGGCAGACGTTGTCCTGCCTGTTTAATTATTTACCTCCAAATATATAAAAATGGTTGATCGGTATTTTTCCTCCTTATTACTTAACATTCTTATCTAGATTAGCTTATTATAATTCTGTATTTTTTTCCCTTCCATCCCAACAGTGCCTAACGTCCCTATTCATTCATTCATTTATAATTTTATTTAATTATTCAAACAAATATAAGTACTTTAACCTTTAGCATTATACCAGTTTTATATAATATACCATTTTTTATATGGGTATATAGTATTTTATCTTATTATTTTTTTTATTTATGTATTTATTTATTCATTTATTTACTTATTTGATCATTTATTTATATAGTATTTTTTTTTATTTTTCTTTATTTATTTATTCGATCCTTGGATTATTTAATTGTTATTTATTATTATTTAAAATTTTCTTGTACCAAATATATAATTTTTCAATAACTTTTTTTCCGGAAGATAAATTATCAAACCTTCTGTGTGCGCGCTGAACAAACCCACTTAGTATCAATTCAATAAAATACTTTTTTTTAGAGATATCGAATAAATAAATAAATGAATTAATATTCATAAACCTTCTCCAGAATGAGCTGAACAAATTCCCAAAGTTTCATCGCAATCGGATGGTTGGTTTGGGAGTCCATCGGCCACATACAAACAAACAAACCAACAAACAAACAAATATACGTACATCCATTTATATAATATATATAGATTACAAAATAAATCAATACTATACTTTTTTCCACTTATAAATATACTTGACTACTGACGCATTTCGCCCAAATAGCATCTACAGAATGGTACTTATGTATTAGTGGACCTTTTATATGTTTACAAAAATTCATTACTGAAAAACTTTTTTTATAAAATACAATAAATGAAAATTCTGAGTACCTATCTAGAAATATATGAAGTCCATGTAATTAAATTTGAGATTAACTGAATGCATTGACGAAATTCAAAATGGAGCGGACTTTATTTGAACTGCAATATACAGTCGGTACACACGGTGCTTATAAATATATACATGCAATACTTAAAATATTAATAATACATTTTGTTCACCACGACTTAGCTGTCTTATTGCCAGTTGGCAACTTCTTTCGATCTATTTTCTTTCCCCTTAGCGCTTTTATCCCGTTTCTATCGGGGTACGCTTTGACCATGATCCTGGAATTGGCGAGTCTGGTTATTACATTGAAGCGACTGCCATCTAACCTTCGTAACCCTTAGAAAGGGGAATCAGACAAATTGGATCATGGCCACATATAGCTAGTGATATAAATCCGCACATAGATTTTTTTTTAACAATCCAGAGGTGCGTGCCCCGCCCGGATTCGAACCGTCGACCTCACGCATGTGAGGCGACGACCTTACCGCTGGGCTATCACCGCTTATAAATAAAAAATACAAATAAAAAATAAAACAGATCTATTACAAATAAAAAATAAAACATGTCAGTCTGTATCATATAAATTAACAATCGATATAATAAAAATATTATTCATCACAAGTGGATGAAATATTATTCAGAACCTGTTATGTGGAAAAAAATACTTCAAATGCTGCTTTTTGAAAACTACTAATCTATGAGCAATGAGTTTCTCTGATATAGCTTACATGTTAAAATTAATATGGGGTTTATTGATATTCTAGAACATAATATATTGATACGGTATGTATATATACATAACATTACGCCATGACCCTCGGGGTCGGCAGACAGATCATATTATTATCATTTTATGGTATTCTGGGCACAAAATGAATATCTATTCTGCTTCGTCATATAAGTACACCTTAAGCATTTTCCCCAAGTTGAGAATGTGTATTATTAATTATTTGTTAAAATAATGTAGGTACTTTTTTATAGTCTGGGGGATAGCAAAGTTTTCGATAAATCATGTTTAAATTCCTGATTTTTTTATATTTCATTCCTTATTGAATAAAGGTATGAAAAAGGTAAGTCTGGCACCTGGGAGTGGTTGCGTTTACCAGTGCGCATCCCCTTTCTATAGTTGAAATGCAGATTTTAGTATCAAAAGTCCTTTTTGTGCTCTTATACCATCCATCTGATTAGATTGTTTTGACGTTGCTATCCCTTGGGCTATTATTTCTATGCAAATGATTTAATACTACAATTATTTTACAATAATATTATTCCAATTATCAATTTTTCAATGTTGAAATGTTTCAAAGTTGTACTCTAGGGTCTATAAATAATTCAATATTTTAGATTGCAAGCAGTAAAACTGAATACTAATGCTAGTGAGTTCACACCCAACCCTTACGGAGTACAACAAGGCAGCATTCTTGGACCTACCTTATTTTTGCTGTATATAAACGATCTCTGCGAGATGGATATGAATGGTTCCATTATCTCATTTGCCGACGATACCGTCTTACTATTTAAGTCAAATGATTGGGAACAGACTCACTGCATGGCTGAGAGAGGAATGAACAAGGTGTATAAATGGCTACAATCAAACCTACTGACCCTAAATGTAGAAAAAACAAAATATATGACGTTTTCTATTGACACCAGGGGACAGCCTGACACTACTAACCAATATAAAATTATTGTACATTATTGCGGAACTCACATACCTACTTGTACTTGCCCCGAACTAGAAAGCACACAAAAATATAAATATTTGGGAACCACAATTGACAATAATTTAAGATGGACGGAACACATAGAAAATGTAACTAAAAAAACCCGACAACTTACATACATTTTCAGAAATATTAGAGATATTTTTGATCTGAGACAATATATTACGCACTGGGCCAAACTGTACTCTCATATGGTATTATTGGTTGGGGTGGCATGGCTGTGACAAATCTTTACCCAGCCGCAATTGCTCAAAAGTCGCTTATCAGAGTAATCTGTAGAAAGCCCTATAGATACCCATCTGATGAACTTTTCAAAGAATTTACAGTACTCGACATCCGACAAATATACATTAAAACAATAATCAAACACATTCATCGAAATACCGCACTATATACACCACGATACTTACTTTCAATGGACACTAGAAATAGGAGACTTCTACAGCCAACTACTACACAGACGACATTTGCCCAAAGATATATTCATTTCCTAGGCCCAAAAATATATAACAAAATAATCCCGAACTTTGCCAACTCAATCTCACCAAGTGGGAAAAACTTGGCAAAATTGGTGACCAAGTGGCTCATTGATAGAGGAAGAAATGAATCAGAAAAAGACTTGACCTACATCATAAAATAACAAAATGACAATGCTTTAGACGATATACATGAGACAAATTACACTTACATACATACTTGATTTTCACATTCCTTGTATATTATTACTATTTTCACTACATACATCATACATACATCATGACAAAAATTAATAAAAAATAGTATCACCTCAGAACAGACCTAGGTCTAGTGAGGTGATATATTCCATGTAACTTTTAAGTGTTTATAATCTTATACCAATTTGTTATATATATAATGTTAAAATTTATATGTGATAATTTGTAAATTTTCTGGAAAATAAATAATAAATATATATATATATATATATATATATATATATATATATATATATATATATATATATATATATATATATATATATATATATATATATATATATATATATATATATATATATATATATATATATATATATATATATATATATATATATATATATATATATATATATATATATATATATATATATATATATATATATATATATATATATATATATATATATATATATATATATATATATATATATATATATATATATATATATATATATATATATATATATATATATATATATATATATATATATATATATATATATATATATATATAATTTATGTACCTTCAGCCTTTATCATTTTTATTATAAGATGCATTGTAAATTTGTCGTATAATTAGTTAATACATGAATCATATTAGTTCTAATAGTTAAGTATATGAAATAAAAATATTGTATAGTAATTCAAGCCATTGTTCAATAAATGTTGATGCTATCAAATTAGTGTCATGATAGTTATTATTACAAATAATTCAATCTTCATAAGTTTATATATTATATTATGTCATCGCAAACTATAAACATGCCTTCTCCCGTAACACTATCAACAAGAACGTATTTTTTTTTATTTTGGATATCCAACAGTTCGGTAGAATATTTTTTTATTTTTATTTTTTAATTTATTAACAAAAACAATACAAGGTTTACATATAAATCATAATTTAAAAAGGTATACAATTTCCATAATATAATTCATAATAACCCTCTTTAATTGAGATAAAATCTCGTGTTAAAAGAGGGGAGTATCTATTTAATATTGTTACATTTGCCAAAACATTGTACATCTACTAAATATATGAAGCTACACAAAACAAGAATGAAATAACAAAAAATAAATAAATAAATCAGTACAAATTTTTAATTTTATTTTTAAATGTATTATAATTTTTTTCGAGTCTAAGACTCAAAGGGAGTTCATTAAACCACTTAGTACCTTTATACTTATAGAAATGTTGTGAGGCAGTTGTACGTAAAAGAGGAATGGTAATACATCCTTGTGAATTTATTCTGCTGCTTATAGAAAATGACAATTGGTTTGAATTTGTAAGAATATCTTTATGAATTTGGAACAATGAGATTTTTTTGTAGATATTTTCAACAGTTGAAACTTTAAATTCTTGAAATACATTAATAGTTGGATAATCAAATCTCTATTTTAATATAATCTTAATAATGATTCTTTGAAAAACTTCTCAAGGCACTAAAGTGGTTTTAAAAGCTCCCCCCAAACATATAATGCCATATTGTAAGATGGATTGAAATAATGAAAAATATATTGTTTTAAGCAAGTTTGTTTGAAGTATATTTCTTAGTCTCATATATTAACATAGTATGAGATTAAGAACAATGGAAAAAAAACAGTAAATGATTGACTACGGTACATGATAACAGGACATCATATCAAGTGATTATCAAAGTTTTACATACAATTTTTAACAAATGAGAAAAACAAAATTATAGGATCATACCTGGAACATACAAGGAACAGTACAAAGATTATATTCTAGAATCATAACATTGAATTTAAATCTAGAATCGTATTTAAATTTATGATAACGGGACCCCTCTATAACCATGATTTGACAAAATGTCAAATAATATTACAACTATTGCAATTGAATTCATTGAGATGAGATTTCAGAAGAGCTATCATTATCGGCCTTACATGAACTAGATCACATGCCCAGAGTGCCGAATTAAAAAGGAGGGACAATGAAGTTCCTAAAGCCAAGAAACATTAACTTTCTTATGAAAGTTTCAGATTTTAGTGATTTTTTAGGAGTGATTGACAGCTGCATAAGTGTATATAAATAATTTAATGCATTCCCAGAAAAACCGAATCAGCTGATGTCGTTATTTCAATTATATCGTTTTTTTATCGTGAAAATAATGGTACATATGAATTACTTACATATAATAATAAAACCTGACTTCTTTAACTTGTAGGTACATACAACAACTTTTACTAGACCTCAAATTTTGTTGACAACTGATATTAAAATAAAAACACACTGATAAGTTATTAAATATTGGAGCGTTGAAAACAGGCTTTTTATCTATTGCTGTAATAAACACAGACCAACTCGTTGTATCGTCTCTTGGAAAATTATTTATTTATTTATTTATTTATTTATTTGTTTATTTATTTATTTATTTATTTATTTATTTATTTATTTATTTATTTATTTATTTATTTATTTATTTATTTATTTATTTATTTATTTATTTATTTATTTATTTATTTATTTATTTATTTATTTATTTATTTATTTATTTATTTATTTATTTATTTATTTATTTATTTATTTATTTATTTATTTATTTATTTATTTATTTATTTATTTATTTATTTATTTATTTATTTATTTATTTATTTATTTATTTATTTATTTATTTATTTATTTATTTATTTATTTATTTATTTATTTATTTATTTATTTATTTATTTATTTATTTATTTGGGACAGACAACAGCGACAACAAAATAATGAAGGTACAGAACAATAAAATAAGACTTGCGCCAAAACATCTATCCACAAATTAAAATAATATGATCAATAAACATAAATAATAAAGCAGAAAAAAAAATGTTATTAAATAAAACAAAGTGAAAAAAACAAACAAGATAACATCATAGTAGTGTGTAAAGGATTTTGTTTGATAGGAGATGAAGGGGTAGGGAGGAGGGGAAGAGGTAAGAAATGAAGGTCATGAAGGTGTCTGCCGCACTTCACTGGTTTACCACACAATCAACCGGCATCAGTTTACTTCGTATCATTTGTCGATATTTATTAAAACGAAATTGGAAAATATCAACATCATTAAAATTTTCATTGTATTGACGGCATATGCGCGGTATAATGGAGAATTTTCGATAGTTTGTTCTACATACTGGGACATGAAACAATTCAGGTCTTCTTGTCATTCTTACCGGGGCACGTAATTCAACTAATTTCACGATGTCAGGAGAATCGAAGTAGTTGTTCAATATTTTATATAGTAATGATTGATCATATAAGATGCGTCGGTTTTCGAGAGTGATAAATTTATGAAATATAACCGATTCCTGATAAGATGGAAATTGTAAGTGAAGTCGGAAATTAATGTTCCTGAGATATTTCTTTTGAACAGATTCTAATCTGCTTTTATGAGTGGTATAATTTGGAGTCCACACCGGGGTGCAATACTCTAAGTGTGGTCGAATATATGCTGAATAAAGTTTGTGCAATGTGTTTATATTCTTGAATGGTCGACACAGTCGGAGGATGTATCCCAGCGATTTAAGTGCTTTACCCACTATAGTGTCCAAATGTTTATCAAAAAGTAATTTGGAGTCCAAAATTATACCTAAATCTTTAATATGATCAACTACGATAAGTGAATTATTTTCAAGAGTATAATTAAAATGAATAATGTTTTTGTTACGGGTGAATGAAATCTCATTACATTTAGATACGTTTAAGTCGAGCCTATTTTGTCTGCAATATTCTGAGAGGTTGTTTAAATCGTGTTGAAGTTTTATGCAATCATCGAGTGATATTATTTTCAAGAACACTTTCATATCATCAGCATAAGCAACGTAATTAGAGTAAGCAAAGCACCTAGTAATGTCATGAATATAAATATTAAAAAGTAACGGTCCCAGGTGCGATCCCTGGGGTACGCCAGAAGGGGTAAGAATATATTCTGACACAGAATCTCCGATTTTAACTGATTGAGACCTGTTTTCAATATATGAGACGAACCATCTAAATAGATCACCATGTATCCCAACTAGTTTCAGCTTCCGAGACATAATCTTATGATCGACTTTATCGAAAGCCTTAGAGTAATCAGTGTAGATAGCATCTACCTGATGTCCGTTCTCCATATTGCCTGTGATGTAATCCGTGAAAACAATCATATTTGACAAAACTGAGCATTTTCTTAAGAATCCGTGTTGCTGGTTTTGAATGTTCTTTAAAATATGTGTATACACATGATCGTATATAATACGTTCGAACAATTTGCTAAATACTGATAAGATCGATATTGGCCGATAGTTTTCGACTTTACTTCTAGTTCCTTTTTTGTGTATGGGGATGATAAATGCTTCTTTAAATTTATTGGGAAATTTTCCCTCTTTCATCGATTTATTGAAAAGTAACGTTAATGGTAAAGCTAAATTTACAGCACATTTCTGTATAAAATGTGGGGGGATATTGCCCCCAAGTCAAATTCAAAACGCTGTTCGTTTTCGCCAAGCGCTAATTTTTTTTGTATGGGATTTGACGTTTGTTGTTTGTTATTGTAGAAAAAATTTCTACAACAAACGTCAAATCCCATACAAAAAAAATTAGCGCTTGGCGAAAACGAACAGCGTTTTCAATTTGACTTGGGGGCATTGTCACTTCCGGGTCCCTTAGTAACGTCTAAACTCTGAAGATATTTGAGCATATCGATTTGATTAATATAAACACTACCTATTCCGTGCTGAGTAATAGAATCACAAGGAACCTCATTGTCTTGTATTATTGTGGTAGGTACATTTTTGTCGTATATAGAATTAAAATATTTGGAGAATATCTCGCATACTTCACTACTGCCCGACGCAGATTCATTTCCGAGAAAAATGGTTCTAGGTATATTCATGTAGTTACGTTTATTTTTTTCATACGACCATATTTTCTTACTGTTGTTTTGTATAGAGTTTTCTATATCGTGTACCTATGTAACGAGCAAAGCATACTGCTTGAACTGATTTCTGGCGAGCACGCAGCAGTGAGAATTCCTCATAATCACGTGGATTATTGTAGAATTTCCACCTCCTATATAATTTACGTTTTTCTGATATTATTTTAATTAATACTGGTGAATACCAAACGGGAAATTATTACAACTGTATCAAATTTTGATCTATTTAGACATGAGCAAAACCATGTTTCAAATCAATTTCATGTACTTATTTATCATTTTCTATATTTAGTTGTCTGACGAGGTAAGCCTATAGGCATATATAAATGGGATCTTGGTAGATGAGAAAGAAAGAATAATAGCAGAGTGTGTATGAAACGATGCTTAGACCTCTCTCGTCGATGGCGCTACAGCCTCAACTTTTGCCTCCAACCCCGTTGTCCTCAGCTGCCGTCCTCCAGTTTGTAATACTTAAGAGCATCCCTCCTCACCTCGTCCTCCCATCGTAACCTGGGTCTTCTTATTTTCCATCTTCCTCCTGGATGAATAGTCATAATTCTCTTAGGAATTCGCATATTTGGCATTCTCTGAATATGTTCAGCCCATCATGATAGACATAGATGAAGCAAAAATATTTATTTATCTTTTTATGCATTAAATATGAATATATTGTACGTTTAAATGTTATGTAGGTGCTGTGTCGAAATACTTATTTTCGATGCATTTCCTTATTTTGAATTATTAAGTCCCATAAAACCGACCATCTCTCGTATCTGAAAAAAAACAAAACTTTATCCTATTTTTTTTCGTAATCACACGACAGCTGCTGCCAATTACAGTGTGATGTGCGGTTCGATGACGGCTATCTCTGTTTAAGGTACGATTTAAAGCGCCTTATATTCCAATGGAAAATATCTACCTCGTTCGAGAGTGAGTTCAATTTCTCCACAATACGCACCAGAGTGCTGCGGGCCACTACATCCGTTCTGGAATGGGGGACGTTCAGAAGATTATGTCCTCTACCCTTTATGTAGTTGGGTGGTACAAAAAGCCCTAGCCTTTCTAGCAGTTCTGGACAATCAATAAGATTGTTGAAAATCTTGAAGCCGGTCAAAATTTGTGCGTTATCACGTCTGCTTTCAAGACTCATATAACAACAGGACGTCAGAAGTTCTGGATGGTGCATGTATGTCGGATATACTCCGTGCATCCGCATATACAGGTACCTCATGAACTTCTTCTGAATTTGCTCCAACATATCAGAATATTTTCTTTGGTAGGGCGCCCAAACTGCGCTTTTGTACCCCAATTTGGTACGCACCCAGCAGTTGACCGCATTTGGTAATTACTGATGTTATATGTTGAGCAAAGGTTAATAATTTTGTATCAAATACAACTCCATAGTCTTTTAGTTTATAAATCCGGGCTAACATTGAACCATACGTATTGTAATTATACACTATTGGAATTAGTCCCGATATGTAAGCTATAGGTTTTCTCGTCAATTTTACCACCAAGGGAGCAAACGATATATTTCTCCTGCCCAGTACTTGGAATGGCGCGGTGGAGGTTTCAGGAACAAGCCTACTTATGTCGATTACTGGATGAGGGAGGCTGACATGATGATGATAGGTGTTTAGCGGCATCAACATAACGTATTTTTATTATAAATAAATTGTTTCTGACAAGCGAAATCACTATATCTTCACAATATAAAAATCTCGTGTCACGATGTTTGTAGACGCTAATCGCGAAACTGCCCAACCGATTTCAATAAAATCTCCTAAATTTGTATGGTTGATTCCGGATAGAAATATGGGATAGTTTTGCACCCGATAGGTGGCGCTGTTGTCGACATCTATTTACAGCTAAAATATTTTTCTTTTAGATTTCTCATCCAAAAATACATATAACTACAAACTTTATCCTTCCTACACGCCCTCAAGGATTTTTAATATTAAAAAAGGGTCGTAATTCATTTTAATTTGCGTAAGTTTTCAATAGATGGCAGTATGAAAGTCTGTTGACATCCATACTACGCATCTAGAGAATATACCATACTCACACGTACGAAAAAAAATGATTAAATACTTCCGATACTACCACCACCACAGGCTCTGCATATGGGGATTGTAATTGACTCCTTCACAAAAAAATACATAGAAAGAAGAGTAGGTCATGGAACATCGGTAACCTCGGCACCATAATGCTAAAAGAACAATTGAGGAATTTGTTAAATACATAAAATGCGGTCTACATAGAAGGCGGTCTGTGGCAGAACAACCTTTGCCCGGGTCCACTAGTATTTATTTATTTAATATTGCTTCTCTGGCAACTATCAGGTAGGCACTATGTCAAATATGTATTTAACACGCACCCAATAACAAGTTGCCACATTCTGGAGACTAACGATGTTAATCGTCTCACAGATCCATACTGAAAACACAATTAAAAACTGTGTCTCCACCGGGAATCGAACCCGGGACCATTGGATCAGCAGTCAGATACCCAATCAACTGAGCCACGAAGGCCGATTAGTAGTGTGATATAAATCAATGCTTTTTTGAGAAATAAAACTGTGTCCGATATATATTTTATTTAAATACATGTTATTTTTATTGACAAACTTTTTAACATCTCAATAGAAACGAAGTTGGGATATTATTGAAGAACCAGGAACTCAAGGAACCTACAGGGCTTACGACCTGTCATCGGCTGATTTACGTGACCAGTATCACTTTATGCGCTTGCGCAACGTTCACCAATTATGCCTCCTTATTGAGTTCCCTCGTCAACGTAATTTTTGATGGTTTTATGTATATATTTGAATAATGTGTAACAATTCACCTGAAAATAAGTTATAATACTATTTCCATCTATGAAGTTACATGATATTTTTATTTTATTTCAATATAAACAAAACTGTCATTACAAAGTACAATTAATTACATATACAAAACAATTCAAGAACCAAAAACTGTTTACAGCTTATTACTAAATATTTATTATTTATTATAAAAATATCATTTGACTCCCAAAAGAGGAAAAAATGTAATTTTTGCGTATATGCAGTTAAAAAAATATTCGAATCAAATACATGTTTGACATGGTGCGAGTGTATTAAAAAAATGTCGTAATATAGGGTGTTGTATAGTTATATATCAATTCCAATATCAGTTGCAGTTACATTATGAAGATACATAGTACTGTATTCAGAGAAGTTGTGTATATTTATTGTTTTTTAGATTAACACATACATATTCAATCAATTCTATGTATATTGTTTGTGCGGTGTACTATTATTAATTTTCTTGATTTCTCATACATCTGTCATAAAATCTCCAGTAAGTTTGAGTTTATTATACATTAATAATTACTGGTGTAAATTTTAAATACATACTACTTTTTATCTCTTAAATTATAAACACGACCTTCCTTAACCTTTCCTAAACCAATCGTATTGAATGAAATGTCCAAAGAGAACTATAAATTACATAATATATACTTGATCGTATTTAAGACTCTGACTGAGTAATTTTACAACATTCACGAACTGTGTAAAATTGAAAATGATGTTTTATTTTCCAACTTTTTCATTTATTTATTTTATTTTACCTTTTATCACACCATATTTATAATGACAACAATAAGTAGATTACTGCTGCTCAACAAGGAAATCCTGTTCTAGGGCTAGCAGTTTACAATTTTTATTGACAATTATATACAATTATGAACCAGGTGATTTTTCCCGTTCCACACTAAATATGTACACAATCTCAACTTTCTATAATCACAATCATTACCATAACTTACATATAGGCTCACACAAACCAGATCCCAATGTCCGCCATAATACCTGTCATAAATCCAATCTCTGACGCGATTTTTATTTCAGAGCCATAGAAAGAGACTAGTTAACTATGTTGGTGTAATTAATATAAATCACATGGTTCCCAAATCAAATCAAATATTTTTATGTGTTACTCAAAGAGCATCGCTAACACATTACTGCATAGTTACAAATGTTGTTAATAATTTTAATTTTGAATTATTTAAGTAGTTATTGTTGAATAGTGAGTATTTGTGTTACTGAGTTCTGTCCTCCCATAATTTATGATGTATTTTTTAATATTCATTTTGAATATTCTTTGTGATGTTATTTCTTTAAGAGAGGAAGGTAAACTGTTGTAGAGTCGTGGAGCAATAAATGAAAAATTTATTTGACTAAAAGATGTTTTCATATGTGGGATTGTGTAATTTATAAACACAACCTTAAAACCTTTCCTGAACGAATCCCATCGATTGAAATGTCCAAAGAGGACCATAAATTATCTATTCTTGATCTTTTTCAAGACACTTTGAATAAGATCTTACGTTCTGATCCTGTATTTTTTATTGTTTTACCGACTTCCAAAAACGGAAGAGGATATCAATTCGGAGGAGAGATTTTTTTGTGTATGTTCAGCGATTACTTTTTACAACGATGTCCGATTTCGATTATTTTTTTTCCATTTGAAAAAGGCTATCTTCCGATTGGTCTCATTTCAATTTCGTCAAGATCTAATGATGGGATCTATGATGAAATCATCAAAAACTGAAATTTGCAAAATCAAATGAAATGTTGGAAGTCATTGATGTTTTTTGACAATTTAACATCTCAATAGTGAACGTTGCGCAAACGCTTAAAGTGATCACGTAAACCTATCTTTGACAGTTCGTTAGCTCTGTAGATGCCTTGATATCCAGGTTCTCCTATAATATTTCAAACTGAGATATTAATCTGTCAAGTATGTAATATTAACTATAATTCTTTAGCACGTCGCATCATCCGAACCCGATGATTTCTTTTTCATTAATAAATTGGGATGATTTTTATAGCGCCGTTTTTGTGATAACCTCGCCTCAAGGGCGCTTAGAAACGAATTACTTCTGGGGTAGTTCCCGCCAATTCATTTGATGATGGAAATCTTGAAACTGGTCAATTTGCGTAGGATTTGCGTATAAACGAATTGTATGAAAGATGATTTTACTGCATACATACATACCATCACGCCATGTCGCTCATGTGGTTGGCAGAGAGAATCGAACGCCACATTTTTTTCTATTTTGACACATTAATTTTGATGTCGTTTTTTATAAGTATACGAAAGATTATTATGAATATAGTTGTATTTTAATGTAAATCACTGTATTATAAGTCAAATATTGTAGATATTTTTAATTCACATCATCGTATTTTCTATCTTGTTTTCATAAGACATTCGACATCGTGAGTATCTAAAATGTGACAACTAGTTTTTAATAGTTTCCCGAAAAGCAATGTAAAATATTAAGATGAATTATTGCACTTAGTATGATATGCATCATATTGAGTGTAATATGTAGACAATAGACAACTTGTTTTACTTCCGCAATCTTTAAGTTGATATACCTATATTAAGATATACCTTACCAATGTAGGTACTACTCTATCAACGCTGTTTTTATCTCAATGTCATACTAACCTAATTTCTTATCATTGTTTATTTTTTTCAAATTAAAATTGGTTGTGGTCAACACTAAAATCTCCACAACAAAAATTGTCGACTACTGTGCCGACGTCCTGGGTTCAATTGCGAACAGAGAAGAAATCATAGAAGAAATTTGCATTTAGCATTGAATTCGCCACTTGCACGAGGTGTAAAAAAGAGTTTATAATACAATTAGTTAGTAATTCTAGAGTTTTATATTTTTTCGTTTCGAACGTTTTCGCCAAGATGACTTGGCATTTTCAAGGTCTAAACGAAACTAAAAAAACGTTCGGTCGTTAGTAAAAAAAATATTGTGGAAAAATACAAATTTATTTATTTATTCATTCAATTAGTGTACGTAGGTACGTACTTTTTTTTAATCATGTCAATATGTAGTTCTAACCTAGATTAGTTGGAATATATTACATTACAAGGAAATCAACTCCCGCCAGGGAATAAATCCAATGTTCGAGTATACAATTATATGCAATTATAAACATATTTGATATACCTATTGTATTATTTTTATAATCTCTAAATACATTTTTACGACTTGGATAGCGCGACAATATGAATTATACTTTTTTTCAAATAATCAAGACACAAATTTGAAAATCTAAAACAGTCAATGTGTTTTTTACTTCATATTTAACAATATTTATGCTAAATTTTACTTTGAAATCTAACAAATTAAACGGATAACGAGGGAATCCCGCAAGTTTTGAGGGGTACTTTCGGTATTATATTTTATCCAGAGAATTTTCAAATATTTTAATTCTGGAACTGTCAAGCTGTAGACAATGCTATAATTTATCCATGTCTTTAGTTTCATGACAATTATGTCAGTATTGGCTGAGTAAATGAGGAAACGCCAAAGCAACTAATCACATTTGTACAGTTCCACGTTTCTGTACTTAATATGCGTAATGCTCATTTGACATAAATATGAAGTCTATTGAATAAATATTATAGCCTGTATAGATTTCCTTTTATTGTACACCATACGTTATAATGTAGTTATTGATAAAAACCCAACCGTAAAAGAAATGTTAAAAAATATAAAATCGTAACTCTCCGCCATAAAACAGTAGTGGAATGTAAAATTCATGCAGATACATTGATTCTAGATTAAAAATTGAACATCATTATGTTTTTTAAAAGTTTTTATCATCAAGGTGGTCACGACCTTCAGTAATGAAGAACACTACCAGGAAGAAGAACCATTTCCACTTAAAAGTTTGTAGTAGGTTAGTACCTACCCACAAGGCTATCCACATTTTCCCCAATACAACAATCTTTTTTTTAACAAGTCTACGTAGGGGACACCAGCTATTATAATTTGGGTCAATTTTGCTCTTCCGAAGAAGCGCACTACGTAGCGTTGGGAGGGGTTTGCAATCTAGAAAAGAGTTTATTAATTCGGATTTTAAAAAGACCCGGGTTGTACGAAGGTGGAAACACAGAATTCGGAAGATAGTTCCACAGTTGGGCTGCTGTATTAATCTATTGTAAGTCCTGGCCTCCTCAATAATAGGCATATCTTCCAACGTTTTAACACGTTTTATTGTACGGTGTGGGTAGGAGGCAGATAACTTGGCTGAGAAACATCAGAGAATAGACCAGAGTTCATACAGTGGAGGAGGCATTCCGATTAACTCAGAACAGAGGAGCCTATGCCAGGGTAACAGCCGACGACACGTCAGGGGGATCTGACATGGTATGGAGAGCAAATAATTGTACTTCCACACTCCATTATATGAAGGATAAACTAACTTATCTGCAGTTTATTTAAATCTCAAGAAGAAATTATTTGTGGTTTTGTAAAATATAATCTATTTTCTTTTTCAGTTCAAAATGTGGATTGAATTTCTGATTCTATTTGTGAGTGCACTATGCTCGGTCTACATGTTCTTGACAAGAAATTTCAATTATTGGAAAAACAAAGGAATCCCATATATGAAGCCAAAATTAATATTTGGTAACTTATACGAAATGGCAATGCTGAAGACGTCCATCGGAGAACATCTGAGAGATTTATACAAGTACTCTTTTGATAAACAAAATTCAATAAGATATATTTATTATAGAATAATATAAACAAACCATGCAACACTTTCAATATTTCAACGTGTTTCAATATTTCGTGACAATCAATATTTCATATAGGTAATTAGCGAATTTTTCATTCAAGATCTTTTACTAACAATATCATGACTGAACTATAATCGATGATTGTAAATTATCGTTTCATTATGCTTTTGTAATATCGCGTCTAAATATAATTTTAATCAAATATTCACAAAAAAATATGATTGACTTCATTCCACTTTTCTTTCTGATAACGAAACCAATTTTCTGCCTTCATGTATCAGTCAGTTCCATATCTGCCTCGCAGAGGCTTGATTCCTGATGGAAACATATTTTTTCAGTGTCCAGCCCAGATCGACAGCCATAAGTCATTAGAATGTGGCAACATCTTTGACGTAGAGTCTCTATTTAACCGTGAACCTATACAGAAGGGGGAATATATCTCGTATTACACGTACGAGAATTGGCCATTGCCTTGTTGCTTCCCGCTTTTCCAACTGTCGATTCGTTCATGAGAATTCAATTCTCTGAATGAATCGACATTATTAAGCCAAGATGCGTGTACGAAGGAACATTTTGTATGGCGTAGTGGACTCTTTGCATGCTAATAACACCAACTAAAGGCCTCGCAGCATATATGTTCCCATACATGGATTTACTCAGAATTCGGAGTAGAACATTTTATGTGAGTTTTGTGTGTCTGTGTGTGTGTGTGTGTGTGTGTGTGTGTGTGTGTGTGTGTGTGTGTGTATGTGTCTCCCCCCCCCCCCTTATAACTTTTGATCCGCTCAATTTATAGAGCCCAAAATTTCAGAATATATAAACAGTTATTGGCCTACAAAACTTTAATACTTAGAATTGTGAATTAATGTTTCAGTCAGGGGTTATCAACTTTTGAAATTTTGGTTAATTTTTCCATATATCTCAGAAAACATAAAAGCTAGAACGCTGAAAATTGGTATAAACATAGACAAATACAAAATCTCAAACTAGTTTTTTTTTAATTCCAGGGTTTCTTAAACATTTTTTATTAAGAATTTTTTTATGATAAATTTATGAGTTTAACTGCCTATATTTCCAATTTTTTTAAAAATATCGAAAAAAGCTGAAACACCCCAACTAGATAATTTAATTTTCTATAAAAAATACTATTATTGCAGAAGTAAATCTCAATTTTTTTTAACAATTTTTATAAAAATTGAATTTAGTGACGACATCGCTTCATACAATTTGTATGTCAGTCGCTTATACACAATATGTAAGAAGACTTAATAGTTTGATACTTAAGTCTCCAAACATACATACATACATACCATCATGCTGTTTTCATATTCTGGGTAGAAAAAAAGGACTGACCTCCATACTGTCCTATCTTGACATACATACCTACATGTGTTGTATAGAAAATAAAATATCATAAAATATTCAATAATTTGGATTTATGGGTTTATAGTTTGGTACTTATTCTTCAACTATACATACCATCGCTATCGACAGTTGGATCTCATGTGTTACATGCAACTAGTACAAAATCAATGTAATTAACAGTCCAGTTTGTGAGTGTGGTCAGGAGGAGGAGACTCTTGACCATTTATTTTTCAATTGCTTCAACCGTATATCTTCCAACAATTCAATTTATTTTAATCTGCATATCCCCAATCAATATGTCATATTATATAATACTCATTCAAAATTTTAAATTAACAAACATACTACCTACTTAACTTCTTAAATTCCAAAGACCTTATATACTATAAGGTCTTTGTTAAATTCAAATAACATTCAACTTTAATTAATTTAATTTCAACAAATTAAACCAAATTTATTATGATATTTTCACCAAGGCATAAAGCACTCTCTCTAGGGTTAATTGCCACCCAACAAAAAAAACCTATACAGAAGATAAAAATATTTGTAAAAAGAATAAAATACTTACTTTATATATGATACTTTCAATAAAATTAATGATTTTCATCTCGTATATATTTGGAAATATACATATAGGTATAATGCTATAGATATTACAAGTTTTTGCTAGTCAAGTTTATGAAGAATATATTTTTTGTGTTTCTAAACCATTTCTCTCCTTTATTTCAGACAATATCCCAATGAGCCATATGTTGGGTTTTTCTCTTTCGACAAACCAGCACTTCTTATACGAGACTTGGAGGTGATAAAGCTCATTTTGATGAAGGACTTCAATCATTTCCCTAACAGGGTTTTCACCCCTAATGAGAATGTGGATCCTCTCGCAGCTAAAGGGTAAATCTAATGAATTTCTTTATAAAACCGGGACCTTAGATTAGAGATATGACAAATATTATTCTGTGAGGCCTAATGTATAATCATTCAAGACACAGATGGGATATTATATTCATTATTTTACAAGAAAAACGTCCTAATGTAGGTACTGAAAAGTATACATCTGAATACAATATAGTACAAAAAATAAAGATGCAAATATTTTTCTCTTTACCATGCGATGAGTTTAAACTTAGCAATACTCGTTTCGGGAGACCCCTCCTCCAATCGCAGCGTTCGTATGTTCAAATCCTCGTGAAACAGATTCTTTTTCTCGAAATATGAAATTTGGTATGTATTGGATTTCTCGGTTCCCGTTTTTTTTACATCCCGAGAATATAAAAAAATCTCAAGGTTTCCCGGGAATCGAGAATATACGAAAAATGCATTACAACCTTTAAAAGATGCGCCTCGGGTGGCCAAAGGTCGTACGGAAGGACAAAATAAATAAATAAAATAAAAATCATAAACATTTTTTTTCATCTACGAAATCGTTTACTTTTAGAAAAATAGGACTTTATTTCAAACATATTTCATTTTTTTCAGTAGGAACTAAAAGTTAAAAGTAGGTGCTAAAAAATTCGTGGTGTGTGTTATACATGTATACATGGCATATCCCACAATTTGAGGTAACCAGCGACAGGCGTGTGGATATTCATTACCTTTTAAAAGGAAATACGGTATTCCCAGACACCAGTCTCGTCACAATTTGGGGTAACCAGCGACAGGTGTGCGGGTACTCATTACCTTTTAAAAGGAAACACGGTATCCCCAGGTACCAGTCTCGTCTCACCTAAAAAGGCAACTGGTGACATTAACATTTTTTTTAAATCATCGTGTATATGTAATAATTCTTTCTACCCGGTCATAGAAAAACCAAATCGTGTGGGTAAGATAAATGTAAATATTAATTTTTATTTATTTTGTTTATCTATTCAGAAAGCAATAATCGAATATGTACCATTATTTACATAATAATATGTATTTAAATAAGACCGAATTCATTAATATCCCAGACGTAATGACTTTATATAATGACTTGTTATATAAAATTGTCGTGTCATTGTGCATTGTTGGTACTTATATTAAATCTTCATATTTACTTTTTGAATCACTACACACAATATTGTCATTCAAACTAATTAAATATTGTTCTTATTTATAGTTTATTATCTGGTTTGAAAGATATAAGTATCAAAATATATAGTTTATTTTAATTTAATTCAAATAACAGTCGAGCTGTAGCCGCATTGGGTGTTTTAAATGTCATTTATCATACATGTCTCTTTTTAGGTTATATTTTCATCGAAAGACAACAGTTGGGCAGTGGTGTAAATAATGATCTCTGACCTTTTATTGGAAATTGATGAATGATATTTTTATAAATTAAACTCTTTGTGAATGCATATTATCATCATAAAATGTCAACTGTCATATTAGATACCACAGAAACAAATAGAAGTTATCATTTCATTCACAGATACTCATAGAATTTAGTTTTATTATTATTCTATGCAGATACTATAACTGTCAGAGCGTTTTTCATCATACAACTTTACCGAGCGTTTGGTGCGTACACACAACGTTCAATCTGAACGTCTCAGGGCCGAATTTATAAACAATTCTCAAATGGTGACTCTGAGAATTCTCACGTAAGCACTACTCAAACGAATCTGAGAACTACTAACACTGTCCTATTAATAAACAATACTTTCAGTTTACTCAGTCGAGAACAACGTTTGTCAATGAGTTGTATTTTTTGCTTTATATTACCAACACATTTAAGGGCCGCTGCGTTGGGATTCTGAATACTTATTGCATAGACACGTGTGCACATTTATAATAATAATAACAACTAGATATGGGATGGTGAATTGACAATATAATATAACAATGAATCTCCATTGCCTCTCTAGATAAAAAAAATATAAAGAGAATTACTAATTTTGAATAACCATGAATAAAACCAAAAATATAAGTACATAGTAAAAAAATGTATTAAAAATCTAGCAATAAAACATAAAAATAATAAAAAAACTATGGTTATGGATATTTATGTATATTTTTACTATGATGGAAAAAAATACAAATTCTTACATCTATAATATGTAGTATAAATATTAATCAAATATATATGCCAATTTTTATTGGCATATATATTTGATCATATTATAAAAAAACAATCAAGGATCATATAAAAAAACAATCAAGGTAGGTAGTTTTACAGAAAACATCACTCTCCCTATTCAATCCCTGAATTCAACACATCATAGGTATTTATGGCAAGTATCAGTCAAATAAAAAACCAAATAGATATTATACAAATTGGAGCTCAAGGCGAAAATTTAACGAGATGCAATACACGAAATTGACAACTGTAAATTAATATAATGGCGAAGTTATGTATACGCATATTATCATCTCTTTTACTCGGTATAGCTCTGTCCCGTTCCGTCTCTCTGAGTAGTTCTCCAAGGCAGGTAGCCGGGCGACTTGAGCATTCGATATATTTCTATAGACTGCGCTGCAATGCTTAAGTACGCGTTTACGACATAAGCATTGCATATTGTTTATTAATACGCTTTTGGGGTGCTAAGCATTGAGCACATACTAAGTACGTTTTATAAATTCAGGAGTGTCTTTCGAGCGTCTGTTTCCGGTCATTATGAACGGCTTGGAGCGTTCAATAAATACGCTCGGCGTTCATTGTGAACGCAACCCTGTAGGTGTCTGATTTTTCCGGTTCCCCTATAAATATATATTCCAACTTCGTCTCTATTGAGAAAAAATGTGTTCATAAAAGGTGGACAGTCCCTGATTTCATTTCAATGAAGTGCATTTATAATATATACCTAAAATCTTTAAAGAAAAATAAATTATACTCAAATTAGCAAAAGGCGAGAGCACCTAATTTAAGAGTTCTGTTAAAAAAATCATGGAGAAGGAATGGATGTATGTTTATTAAAAACTAATCAGCATTGAGTAAACATAATGATAATGATATAATATTTATCGAATTTTTATTTGGATATCAAAAAGGCACTAAATACGTCGTACACACAAAAACATCGCGACGAAACTCATAATGTGCACTCTCGTAACGATATCCGTTGAAAAATTTAGGTAAAATATACGCTTAAAAAGAATGAAATAATAATAGCTCTGCACTAATAATAATCAAATTATAGCTGATAAATTAATGAGTTTAAAAATATTTTATTTACTTTTTGGCACCTATAAATTAGTGACTCTAAATTATTTATATTATATAGAGTTTTTGGCACCAATAAATTAGTGACTCGAATTATTTATATTTTATACAATTATGGCATCTAAAAATTAGTGACTCGAAATTTTTAATATTTTATAGTCTTTTGGTACCAATAAATTAGGCACTCAAAATTATTTATAATTTATTTTTGGCCCTTATATATTAATGACTCAAAATTATTAAACTTTAATAGACTTTTTGGCATGAACACACCAAAATGGAATCACTTCAGAGTGAAGTTGAATGCTGGCTTCACGACGTTCAGAATAAAGAAAATGTTTTATCTGATTGAGGACTGCTGTAATCGCTTTATAGATGTAATGAAGAAAAACGCAAATACAGGTAATTTATTAATTTTAGATTTAAAAAAAAATGCGAATCGGTTGCATCTATAGCTTATAAACACAATAATACCAATCGAAGAAAGAGAGAAGATTGAGAGAGAGAGACTTATTTGCTCAAAGAAAGAAATCCTATCATATATGTATCTCCTCTTACACATATCCTCATATCGTAATCTTACTAGATTCTACAATATTTAATGTATTTTGCCAACATTTATTGGACATTATTAAGACTATGGCTGTGGTTTAAGTTTTTGACCAGATTGTAAATATTGCATCAATGAAAAAATTATACTTATTGTTTTTCTTATTTTATCATAAATTTGTTTTATTATTATCTGCGGTGACATTGACTTATTATTAAGTTCGGTGACATTTTTTACTGTTCATGTTTCCTAATTTCCAGGCAAAACAGTTGAAATGAAGAAAGAAATGGCAAAATTGACAACAACCGTAATTGCTGCTTGTGGTTTTGGTCTGGACGCTGGTGTTATAGACGGACACTATTCCGCATTCGTCGATATCAACGAAGATGTATGTAATGTATAATTATCATTCCATTCATTGATTGAAGCATGCTTTAATGACGATTTTGGCCGCAAATTATGTTTTCATTCATATTGCAGACTTTTTCGACGAATCCTATATACGCATTAAAAAAGGTGTTGCTCTTTTTCGCTCCCCACTTTTCCAAGAAGTTCCAACTGCAGATAGCTGCCGACAAAACATATGAAATGATGAGAAACATCGTTTGGGATACGGTGGCCTTGAGAGAAAAGACGGGACAGAACCGGAACGACTTCTTAGATTTGGTCATGGAAATAAGAAAGAACGGAAGCCTAGATGGTGATGTCGATAAATTAAGTAAGTCTAGCTACTTAGATAAAATCACCTTCAATTAACATTACATTAGGAGCATCGAAAAAAATAGTATTTATATTAGAAACTTTATGAACTTATAACTTATTTAAGAACTAAACCCAAACCGCTAGTTCTACATATAGCTACATCATCTAAGGCTGAATTATTTCGACAGAGATCCCGTGGTGGTGAAGTGAGTCAAGCCACAATTTTACCTAAAATGAACTAACAATGCAATTTGCCTTAAAAAGGTTCATTTTAAAGTGGTGAAAAGTGCTAGGTGAATTATTAGCTGTAAATGTGATTTTTCGATAATTGTGAAAGAAGTCATAATCCTCCTTATATATTTTGCCTCGGAAGAGAACTGATACAAGCGTCTTATTCCTTTTAACAAAACTGATATTTTATGCGTTTCTGTGAATTATATGTTGGAATCAGTGCAAAATTTCTCATAAAATGTGTATTCCTAATCTTGTGTTCATATAAAATCAACTAAATATGCAAATACTGCATTGCTTATAAACACCAAATCTTTGACAGCCATTATCTCAAAACAATGTGTGTGTGTGTGGGTTGACTCACTTCACCACCACGGCAACGATTATTATTATTGATATTGAAAGTAAAAAAGTATAAATCAAGTAATATATATTTGCTTCACAAAATTGCGCTTTATTTTTGTTTTTTGTTTGCGTTGAAATAAACATAAACAACGGACAACTCGAAGATTTAAAGGAGACCTCAAATTGGACAAGTTAAATGACAAAATATCATTTTAAGAATCGAAAAAATTCTCGGTACTCCACGCTGTTGCGAGTATTCATCTTACTCAACGAAAAGACGAAAACCAATCGATTGATAAACAAAGCTGAATAGGGTTTCGAGGGAGTTGAAGTATTTGGCGAAGAAAATGTTAAATGTGAACTTGCATTTTTCTTAATCAGACCCAGATCTTCGGTTCCCGGCCGTAACGTAGATAGATAGATATTATGAAGAAGTCCCAATTAAAAGTTTCCCCTACCCTTTGAGATAACGTCTATACTGCGAACGATGAATAGCTGAACTTTATTGACAGTCGACATAAAACTTTTTACACCACATTTCTCCCCCAATTATATCATAAGTTGGTACAGATATGGTTAAATGGGTTCCATGCCAAAATTTAATTTAACATACATTTTTTTCTCCGTTAAAACTTTCTTCACTTTGAGAGTCTTGTATATCAACTTTGTTATTATCATGGAATGTTACTTTACATAACATTTACTAGAACTCTAGAAGTAATTTAGTATTTTTAACTTGAAATGGATCTTTAAATTGAAAGTTTTTTCTGACTCAATATCAGAAATTTGCGTATTCAGATCACGTCGGGGTCACCACTTATGGTGTTTTTTTAAATAACGTTGTAGTTTTTGAATAAGTTATTTCATCATTTTATTTACACAATTAACTTAGCTTAGACCGTTTTCTTCATATTTTTTTCCCACATGCCACATTACAAAACCTGTCAGATTTAACGGTCGCTAAGCAAAACAATGGCGGCTTTCGAATATAAATCATTGAAAATACCGATTCCAACTTATTTGTGATGAATATTCATTTTTTTAGAAAATAAAGATATAAAAATATCCATCAGCATAATTGATTAGAGTTATATCGGCATTTCAAAAACAACAACAAAATGATGGTCACCATATAGCCCTTCAATTATTGTGAATCTTAATAGGACTAACGAAGGGTGTCAAATGTGTCGGATATCTTTATGATGAGTCATACCAAACTCAAGCTTGGACGGACTTTATCAAATCAAATGTAATATGTATGTATTACGACCCTGTTTAGCTATATTTTTCAAATGAAAATACATTTAACAACATCATCCTATATGTTCATCATATTGGTGTCGACTTTTACACAGCAAATAATTAATTATTTATCCTTGTAATCGTCGCATTGGTTTAGTCAAAAAAATCCATATAACAAATAAGAATTTCAACAAACTCCAGAAAAAAAAAATAGCATATATGACTTCAAACGTGCTCACTAATTTTGATGTTGTGGTCCCAAAGTGCACGTGTCAGAAGAAAATTATCGATATTTCTTCACATTTTGTAGATTTTCAAATATTTTGAATAAGAATGTTCCAAATTTTATTAAAATGTACTATTCATGCATTGATTTTTGTACTATTGATCATTGTACTATTCTTGATTGACAGTCATGGAGGCGGGCTCTGCAGGAGGCTAAGACCCGACCAGGGTTGTGGAGCCACAGATGATGATGATGATTCATGCATTGAATCATTTCTAAAATAATAAAAAAAATGCTAATAAACCTTCGCCAAGTGTTAAAAAACGATATGATTTTACCATATAAGACAGTGGTACATACTATGTATGCCTACCACTCCGCTATTTTCGCCGTCACTTGCTATAATATATACAAATTTCATAGTGGATTATAGTCTTAACTACCACTGCACACTGTTTACGGCGTTTCTATGACATAAAACGCATTATTGTGATAAAAATGTATCAAATATGAACCTTTAAGAGGGTTACCTATTACGTACCTATTTTTTCAATTTGATATACCATCATTATTACTAAACGAATCATTTTGAAAAAATAACCTAGTTAGTTTTGATATTAATAAAGAGAAATATACCTTAACTTTTTGATTATGTTCTGTATATATTATTGTAGGAAAATAATAAGCATACCCCGATTTTAGACATTTATCTTAAATTTCTAAAAAAATATAAGATATAGAGCAATATTTTTTTTTATAAATTAAAGAACAACAAAATACCTGGAAAAATATGATATGACGTTGCATTAACGCATCAGATTAAGTAAATAAACCAAAAAAACTTTGATTACGCAATGGCGCCGAATGAAAAATAAATGTTTTTTTAGGTTTATTTACTAAACCTGAAGCATTAATGCAACGTCACATCATATATTTCTAGATATTTTTGTCTTCTTTAATTAAAAAAAATACATTACTCTACGCCTTATACTTTATTAAAAATATATGATAAATGTTGAAAATTGGGGTATGCCATTATTTTTCTACAAGAATTTATACAGAACATTATCAAAAAGTTAAGGTATATTTTTGTTTATGAATATCCAAACTATCTAAATTATTTTTTCAAAACGATTTGATAAGAAATAATGATGGTATATCAAATTGAAAAATAGGTATGTTGGCAGCAGTCCCCCCCCTTAATGGGGTGGTATATTTATGTAAGTACCACTTTGTTATTATTAGAGTCCTATAAATAGTTAAATCGAACAATATTTGTTTCCCGTTTTAATTTTAAGCATCAATCTCTCGACAATGGCTTATTCCATTACCCGTTTTATCTTGTTTCGGATTTTAATTCCTAAATATTTGTTTGTTCACAGAACTGGACGGAGACGATTTCGTAGCGCAGACTTATTTATTCTTGGTTGCTGGTTTCGAAACATCGTCAACGACACTGAGTTTAATTTCTTACGAACTGGCCCTACAACCGGATTTTCAAGTTAGTGCTTTTGAAACAATTGGTCAATCAGAGTTGTGACAGTAATATTATGTTATATTGCTTGAAACGATATTTCCCTTGAAAAAAATATCATCATACATAGAAAAATAATTTATGAAGTAGGAACCTATGTATATTGAGGCGATAAAATCATCAGACATCATTGAATGATTCGGCGGATATTTTGTAATAGTTAATATCAAACCAATATTGATTTATGTAATTTGCATTTTTTTACAAGACTGTCTTTCTTAATTAGTTTAATAATAATCGTTTTCTTAATTAGTTTAATGGCAGAAGACGCATGAAAGTATAATTAACGCGGTTGAAATGAGGTCACTAAGACGAATGTGTGGCAAAACGATGTATGATAGAATAAGAAATGAGGATATTAGACGAGAATGTATGATTGAAAGAAATATCGTAAGTAAGATGAAAATAAATGCCCTAAGGTGGTTCGGCCACATAGAAAGAATGAGTGATGACCGTCTGACAAAAAAAGTATACAAGGCTGATAAAAGAGGAATGAAAAGTAGAGGTCGGCCAAGAAAGAGTTGGCACGATCACATAAATGGGATTTTGAAAGATGGAAATGTTAGAAGTAAGAATAATAGAAGAGCGTGTATGAGACGATGTATGGACGTGAATGAAGCGAGGAATGTATGTCAAGAGAGAGGAGTCTGGCGTTCGGTTCTCTCTGCCTACCCCAAATAGGGAAATGGCGTGATGGTATGGTATGGTTTTCTTTAGTCAAATATTCCAGTCGTATCAATATTGTCGAAGACCTTCACCATGGAGCGTCTGCCTTCGTGGTTCAGTTGTTTACATAGGTATCTAACTGCTGATCCAAAGGTCTCGGGTTCGATTCCCGGGGGATACACAGTTTATGATTGTGTGTTTTCAGACTAGATCTGTGAGACGATTAATATCGTAAGTCTCAAAATATAAGTAGGTACATATAAATTTGACGATATCTTCGTTACATATTTTATAACAGCATTTTAACTAGCTTCACTTATCTGTCTGTACCTACTGGAATTTCGTCATTGATTTTTCGTTAACTTCCCGATCTGTTAGATATCTGAAACATCCAGAATTTGTGTATTCCCGATGACAACGCATGGTGAAAATGTTTACAACTTGTTTTTTTTTCTTTTGATATATAAGTAATAATTTAGAATAGTGCTTCCATTCTTTTAAATCATTGTTTTCAAGTGTCCCGTAAAAGCCGGGTAATTGAAAATACAACAGGCAACAATAACATCTCACATAGTTCAGCAATGAGGTTCACCACCCATTCTGAATGTAGTGCCTTTTTTGGTGAAACGAGACTGGTGTGTGGGTATACATAGATGTGTTGTTCTCCCTTTTATAAGGCAATGCACACCCGGACACCTTTCGCTGGTTACCCCACATTGTGGGATATGCCGTGATGGTATGAATGAATGAATGAATTGTTTTTCTGGGGGGCAAGTCTAATCAACAGGCAGAATCAAAACCATCCATGTTTACCCATATCATGCATATAATTATCATATGGAGTTCTATAACATATTAAGATATTATTTGTTTATTTATTTAGAACTTATGATAATTATATCCATAATATGGGTAAACATAGATGGTTTTGATTCCGCTGGTTGACCAGACTTGCCCCCCTGAACTTGAATTGTGACTGCTATACATGTTGTATAATGTCAGGCGTGGTTTATTTAGTTATAAGATCGAATTCAGTTTTCCCTAACTTCACTTGTTCTTCATTTCTACGTGACGAAAACTTTGAAAAAGGGGGTCCCCATTTTTTATTATTATTTACTTGTTTGCTTTTTTTAGGATCGTCTACGAAAAGAAATTAGAAGCATCATAGCAAAACACGAAGGACTCACATATGAAGCTGTACAAGAAATGACATTCCTGGATATGGTTGTGAAAGGTATTATCATTGTTTCGTCATATTGAGAGTTTTTCTCCTACCTCTGAGAAATATGTTGATATCGATTACTATAATAACCAAACTTATATTGAAAAGAGTAAAAATCATGTTTTGTTTGGAACACCAATTGGATTTCCAATTTTACTAATATCATCAAAATTATGACTAATGGGGATGAATAAAATCATTTTTCTTACTTTAATACAATACATATTGACAAATCAGTACCTAGTAAATTCTTAGAATGAAAATACCAATTAAAAATATCTTTTGCGGTTCTATATCAATAGCAGCAGAGTCAAAAAAAAAATAATTAATTTAAGAGGACATATAACGCTAAACCTAGTGACTGAAAACATGATATATTACATTATGGAGTTACGCGTTAGTAAAGGTAACTATCGCGTGCGTTAAAAATGGTTTATATGAGATCAAAACATCGGAAACCCCATATTTGTAGATTTTTTTGCATTTTAAGACCAAACCTGCCTTAAACTGAAAAAAAATTATCGGTCATACACTCCGATTTTATGCACTCTTTAAGCATATAATAGATTTATTTCTCTGCGACACATAGTTATGGAGTAATTAAAAAAATATATTGAAAAGAAGGATGTTTTCAATAATTATTTTAGGAGAATTAAAGCTATATCTTAAAATTGTATGACGAACATTCACTAGAGAAATGTTGAAAATACTTATGGTATTTTTTTTTAGAAACACACTGTTACATATATTTAAGAAATTTGATTTGAAATTGGGGTGTTTAGGTTTATATGCCCCCTTAACATCACTTATATTTTTTTACAGAATCTCTACGAAAATATCCACCGCTTCCATTCCTTGACAGATTATGTATTGAAGACTATACCATACCAGGAACTAACATAGTTATCGAGAAAGGAACTCAAGTATACATACCAACATTCGTAAGTATAACATCTAAATTTTGTAAGACTTACAATTTTTCAAAGGTCTGAAGGTGATAGCTACTTCATATAAATTAATTTTATTTTCATTTATTTGACTTTTCAACATACAAAAAGTAACGGAAACGGATGATGAGATCCACTAACATCGCACCGTCGTCGGCGTCGCATCGCCAGCATCGATATCAAGTAAAGAGGGTAAGTCTGGTCAATCGGCGAAATCAAAACCCTCACGATTACCCACATCATCGATATAATAATTATATGGAGTTCTATTACATCCATGATATGGGAAATCACGAGGGTTTTGATTTTGCCGGTTGGACCAGACTTGCCCCCTGTCAATCGGCGAAATCAAAAACCCATATCATGAATATTTATTTATTTTCAGAAAAGTTTTACATAATAATAATTGGGATCTCACTATCCTAAAGGCAATCAGTGAGTTTCCCATGCAAAAAGGTCTAGTACCTACATGTTACATTCTTTAAGTTACAGTATTAAAATTATGAGATGTGATAAATGTTTTTGATATAAATACTACTTATCAATGTGTCAAATGTTTTTAATTACTTTCTGCAATAATTTTTTAAATATAATTTTAATTGATATTATGGGTAATTGAGGGTTTTGAATTCGCCGGTTGACCAGACTTACCCTCCTGATCTGTGTATGGAAATTAGGAGCTGAAATATGTCCAAACCCTGATACTTTAAATTATAATCCTCACAATATCGTCGAACAAATTCATTTCTACCATAGTTTGGATCAAACCTTGTTATGTGAAAGGTTCTCGAATGCCGGTAGGTACGCGATAGCAAATCAGTTCGTTAAGCTAAAATAAAAACTTACAAAAATATAATGTAGGTGCCTACCTACCGCTTTCCATTTTTCATTACGCAGCACACTAATTTTAAAATGGCGACTGCTGCCAATCAAAACGCACTGATTTAAAAAATGGACCCAATTTCCTTGAACGATATCCAATCAGATATACCTTCGGACCAGACGTCGTCAAATAGAATCCTTTGGATTGACGAAGGTTAATTACATTTTTGACGCAAGTTTTTTTTTCCGCATAAATAATTAATTTAATTGAATTTTGATTTCAGGGACTCCATCGCGATCCTAAATATTTCCCGAATCCAGACAAATACGATCCAGAACGCTTCAGTGACGATAATGTGCATAGTATACCAAAAATGGCATACATTCCGTTCGGGGAAGGAAAAAGAATATGCATTGGTAATTTGACAATACTTATTATGAATTGTTTTCTTTGTGCATTTAGATTGTATTATTTTGAGATTCGATAAAAATCTATAAAAGCAATCGCGAAATTATTTTTAAATATAAAAATGCTGGTTTTATACTGAGGATGTTAGGTGAGTTGTCACTCGGAAGATTTTTTCTAACTCTCGCGTTAGGAATTATTTAAAGTTTGGATCTGTAGTTTAAAAATATCAGTTCACAATGTAGGAATATCTAACAAAATTTGAAGAATCCAATTTGTTTCACATCTTGATTTTCTCCTGGGTCTAATGTAAATTATTGTGTAGGTACTTATAAATCACCATAAATTGTTATCACTGTAAAATCGAAATAACTAGCTACTTATTATCTGTGTGAATTGGAACTTATTTTTTTGTCTTTTATTCTGGATGAAAATGAATGAATGATAATTAGTCATTATTTTATAATCAATTTATCTTTATCATAAATAATCAAATAAAAATCGCTTACCTTTTAGCTGCACGCTTCGGAGAACTCCAAGTAAAGATGGGTCTCATAACGTTTCTGGACAATTTCATTGTGGAATTGGCTCCTGGAATGACAAGGAATGCAACCATAGAACCAAAATCCTTCACTATGCTCACTAAAGGAGGAATTCATGTCAATATCAAATCTGCTAAATAGATCCCACCATTCATATAAAACCATTCTCACCTTTAAAATACTGATCAAAACTGATTGCCTGGTCTTAAAATTAATTCAGATCCATCCTTGATCTACCTATTTCATTCACTTTTAGGTAACATAGAAAAAATATTGACTGTAATATCCATCAAAATTGTTTTTTCGCGACCGGTCCCCGAGTAAATACAAACTAAAACCACAGTATTTATTATTGTATTATTTAAACTATTCCGGATGAAAGTGAAGGGGAATTTTTAAGATGAAATTCATGTAGGTCTATATTTCGACGTTTCGATGAATTATTTTTATGTCTGTTTTATATCTTCTTTCTTATTGAATATAGGTATGAAAAAGATAAGTCTGGAACCTGGGAGTGGTTGCGTTTACCGGTAGGTACGCATCCTCTTTATATGTGAAAATTTCAGATTTTAACATTATTTCAATATAATTTGTACTTGTATGTTATTTGTACCTATAAAATCCGTCTGATTGTGAAATATATCCTAACTGTTACCTACTGAAATATACAAAACTAAATTTTAAAAAAAGAAGATTTTTTTCAGAAATCTTCCCGGGTGTGCGCTGAACAAATCACCAAGTTTCATTATAATCAGATGGATGGTATAAAAGCATAAAAAGGACTTATAAAGATACAAGTACCTAATACTAAAATCTGCATTTTTCACCTATACAAAAGGGATGCGCATTGGTAAACGTAACCACTCCGTGCCAGATATACCTACCTACCTTTTTCATACCTATATTCAATAGGGAAGGAAAAAACTGCCATTAAAAAATGAAATGTTTTTTGACGTTGCTATCTCTTAGACTAAAATATGTAGGTATAAATAAATATATAATATTATCTAAATAAATATAAAAAATATATTATATTCAAAGTGCAGGAAGAGAATTTCCAGGTAGGTACCTTGATCATTTGCATGCTTACCTAGTTGTGGGTAGGTACAGAAAATAAAACTACTCTTATAATGGTCAAGTGAAAAAATTTATCAAGAAAATTACTTGAGATTCGTTTAACAAACTTATATAGGTACTTTCATAATGTTATAGGTACCTACCTATGTATAAATATGTCCATGCGAGTCTATTATCGGCCCATTCCCACCTGTCGTGTGTTCCAGTCCGACAAAATGTCGGGTGGTCTAGTGACAATACATTCTAAATGGAGCTGTTCACACTTGTCGTTAACGTGTAAGTGTGAACAGCTCCATTTAAAATATATTGCCACTACACCCGACATTTTGTCGGACCTAACACGACAAGTGGGAACGGGGTCTATCTGTAGGTACTTGACTCTTGACATAAAAAAACTGAAAGGGAATAGTGTGAGACAGGCGCAAATAGGTTCTAGAAAAGATTAAAATCAATAGTAATTGCATGGATTCCAGGATGAATGGATGTGTTCATATATTTAGTATATTTTTTGACAAAGTTCTACCTACCAAAACAATGGTTAGATTGCAAAAAAATCCATTATAAAGTAAGCATGATAATACTACGTAAAAGTTTCGTTTCGGGAAAATATTATTTCAAAAAAGGCATAGCCAGCAATCAATCATGTCATTTGAAGGGGGAGTAATCGTATTTGTGTAATGTCTTCTTTCTACTAATTCCCGCCTTTTACCTGAGTCCTTCGTAGGTACCAACATGAATAGATACTTGATTAATGGGTTTCATTCAATTGGGACATAATATTCTTCAAGACACATTGCAGTAATTACAAGGGGGAAAATTCAATACAAATATTGGTGTGGATTTATTATGGAGTCGTTACATTTTTTTATGGAAAATGTTGTATTGCTAGAAAGTATCATTATGGAGCAAGACATTGTATAAAGGTTGATTTTTTTGTGTAAGGATGTATTGGGGCTAGGTTACGGCCATAGGGGCTTAGCCAGTAAAGTTGGGGGTGGTCGCAGCCCGATCCTAGGACTCTGGGCAAAAATTCGGTGCCCCCTTCAATTCTTACTTATGGAAAAGCAGTGCAAACTCCTTAATGCCTCGCTCGACGGTGACTCGTCACCCTTGGCGTGTCCATCGCAGAAACGTAAAGTGATGAGGTTCCTGTAAATCTCATCACACATTTTAGCTCGCCACGCTGATGATTCAATGTAGTCGGCATCGCGCTCGGCGTGGAAATCGAAGAACTGGAAGTACTGTCAATGCGTGGTGAAGGCTCGCTATCGAGTCGACTATTACCGAGCACTGTTGGGACGGGACACCCTCACCACCATGACTGGCGGGCCTCCACGCTTGTGACTGGACTGTTAGTGGTAATGGTATGAAATATGCTTAATAGTAGTCCCTTGTTTCATCCAATGAGCCGCTCCGGGGATGAATAGGGCTACAAGCTCTGAAAATTTTCCAATGGAGTGGGGTAGAAGACTGCGACATTCTATCTATGTAAGGATACCATAACAAGTAACAAAGATTGAATACTACGAACCCTGATTACTGGTGACTTTCGCTAAAAACAGCTTTCAAATTGTGGAAAACTGCTATTTTAATACGGTAGGTATATTATTATGAAGCGTTATAGAATGAAACATGATTTTTTTATATTTACTACGGAAGGCTATTAGAAATAACGTACTCCAATTACAGACACATTTGTTGGTAGAAACCCCCCGACAGACACCTTCAAAGTTTATTAAATTTGATAAATTGTTTTTTTTTTAAGGTTTTGTGCAATACAATTTGCGGTTCACAGGCGTGATGTTATTATACAACATTACTGTCAGTGGACTCAACTTTGAACAATTATTGAACTTCATCAGAATGTCTCCAAATGAAAGACGTGATTCCTAATGGTCTTCCGTAAGAAATAAAAAAACACGCTTTTTACTATAATGATTTTTACTGACGTGGTAAAATACCAATATTCCACAATTTGAAGGATGCTATTTGGGTATGATCTACGAGCCTATTAACTTATTGTCCATTTATCTTTTCAAGATTTGAAACTATCACTTTATAATAGAAAAAAAATAGAAAACCCAAAAGACATTAGTTTAAGCAATCAAGAAGAAGAAAATAACACTCATTTAAGTTAACTTTGCTGACAAATCCTAGTTTCTCATTACTCTTCTTATCCTCTTCTTTTCCGATGTCTTTATTTTTTTAAACAGTTCAAAAAATAATCAACTTCTATATAATTCAAAGCATAACATTTTATAATTTAATATGCATTGAATTATGCTTTCAGTATGTCAATAGAGAGTATGACATAGGCATATGGATGCACAGTATTGACTGCAAGATATTATCAGGAGGATATTATGCTTTCAGTATGTCAATAGAGATTATGACATAGGCATATGGATGCACAGTATTGACTGCAAGATATTATCAGGAGGATATTATGCTTTCAGTATGTCAATAGAGAGTATGACATAGGCATATGGATGCACAGTATTGACTGCAAGATATTATCAGGAGGATATTATGCTTTCAGTATGTCAATAGAGTATGACATAGGCATATGGATGCACAGTATTGACTGCAAGATATTATCAGGAGGATATTATGCTTTCAGTATGTCAATAGAGAGTATGACATAGGCATATGGATGCACAGTATTGACTGCAAGATATTATCAGGAGGATATTATGCTTTCAGTATGTCAATAGAGATTATGACATAGGCATATGGATGCACAGTATTGACTGCAAGATATTATCAGGAGGATATTGAATATCAAATCTAATCAAGTCCTGAAATTGAGGATAACAAATAAGATACCATTCGGAAGCATCACAGAATTAAATAATAAAAATTATTACAAATAAATATAATTTTTATTCATATTTTAGATAACATTTAACATAGATATTCTACATAATTTGTAAATTTACAATTAATATATCTATCTATAAATCAAATTGAAAAATGTTAAATTACAATAATGGACATGGGGGTAGGGTATAATAGGATGGAGACGCCTTTGTACATGAAAAGTGCAATCAAATTCATAGCTTATTTTTTATCTGTAAAGTTGTCAGCAACGAATGACGTATGCTGTGCAAACTGGCGCAAACTTCAGTCACATTCTCTTACAATACCGCACGATATCGTTTTGTAAACAAAACACGCAAAAATTTCGCAACCATCTTTTTTATTTGTGACCATTTTTGATCCTAAAAATATACTAATTTTTGATTTATCGAAATTAAAATGTCGAACAGGCATTGTGGTGTGGCAAAATGTAGGAGTAGAGGTGGAATATCTTTTCACAAGTAAGTATCGAAACTAACCTAAAAAATTAAAACGTAATATACCTATTATTATAAGTTGCGTAGTTATTATTTGTTTGCATGAATCATTCTTAATGATTTAATATTACGAACAGTATAATTATTTGTGATAGTTTAATAAAATAGTAAAATGGTTTTATTTGTTTGGTTTTGTAAATGGTCGCGGCAGCCATTACTTTTTATAATATTGTTGTTTTTGGCACAATTTCAGAAAAAATATAATTTCCATTCACTGTTAATGCTTTTCAATCTTATGTCTCATATTTATAACGTTTTATATAATCCCCAAATTTTTTATTTATGATTTACCAAGATAGAGCACATAAATCACATCATATGTCACTAGATTCCGCCATATTTTTTTCGAAGGCCGTAGTGATGTGCATAGCATTTCCAATCTATATTTATTTTTACCATATCTTTTAATAGTTTTTTATAAATTCAGTCAACTTGCGGTATCTATTAGTTCCTGGCGTTATTTATTTATATTTCTTATGTAACGCGATTTTATATGATTTAAATACAATACTTATATGCAATTTATTAATTTAACAAACATACAGAATACTGTATATAATATTTCATTTATTTATTTCATATTTCTTTTGTGATATAAATAGACATATTTTTTTTACAGATTTTCAAAAAATCCCGCTTTAAGAGCTTTATGGATTGCCGCCGTCAATCGTGGACCAAATTGGCAACCATCTTCAGGCTGTGTCCTTTGTTCGAAGCATTTCAGAGATGATGGAATTGACTGTAGTGGTTATCGAAGAAGAATAAAACCAAATGCTGTTCCTTATATATATTTTGTACTTTTTTTGTAAATTTTATATACTTACCTACATTATATTAGAAATCCTTACCATTATTACTTGTTTAAATATTATTTTTAGATGCGTAAATAAAAATATTTTTGTGGACGTTATGTTAAACACTATCTCTTTTTGAACAACTTTGCCCATCTTTAGTGAACCTTCGGTACCTAGTTTTTCATCATCAAATCCAGTTCATATTTCTGAAAATGATGTTCCTATTCAGGACTCCCCAAGAAAAATTTATATTTTTCATATAGTTATTAAAACAAACTAATAATTTTTGAAAAAAAGATGATTAAAAAAACTACAGTTATATATATACTATAGTCAAATCTTGTAAGTGACCCGTCTCAGAACAGGTTTTCCTAGTGAGACAGGGAACGAATAATTTTATTGTTATAATGTTTTTGTTTTTGAACAGTAAACGTCGGATTGCTGGCACTGAAACTAAATAAACTATTTATGAATTAAGCATTTTTTAATTTAATCCCTTTCCTGTAAATTATTTAAACTCCTGAACTCCTCCACGAAGCACAAGATTTCATTATTTTTAGGGAGAATCTCCAATTTTGCAATGATCTTTGTAAATATTTTTCTAATATTTTTTTACGGCGCTGGCCGATTTAATAATGATATAAATAAAAATTAAGCACTACAAATAATAACACTTATTTTTTTTTGTTTTTAATGAGTGATTACCTTATTTTTTCATAACCAAAGTAAAATATATATGACATTTTTGCAGAAAATAATATTTTATTATAAAATGCTTTTGTTCAATTATCGTAATTATAAATTGAAAAAGATTAAATTTTAAAATAATATTTGACCATCTCTAATTTGAGGATCATTTTCTAACTTCAACGTTGCCATTAAAATAATATTGCCATGAGATAAAAAAAAAGTACTTATTTTTGTCTTTATATTGTCATAACTGTCACTTGTGACTAACTTCCATAGGCTGAGAAGTTGATTGCATTTAGGTATTTGGTTTTTGTATGGAATTTTACGTATGGGCGGCCCCTTGATAATGGATATAAAATAATTATGAAACATTTGATGAAAAAATAATCAGAAATATATTGCGTCAAGATTTGAACTTTACCTTATATATATATACATACATTATTGTGCTCAGTTCTACAAACGTTTTAAATATAAGCAGCCTCCACTATATGACATTAAAGATATAATCAAGTTACCTATTCAAATAGATAAATTGAAAATTTGCAACAAAACATATCCCTAAAAACGTTTCATAAAATGAAGATATGCCAATGGCTGCATTTAAACTTTGGTCGCATGAGACTGCATCAACCGTTTGTACGTTTGATTACTGACCAAATTTCTACAGAACTTGGTTGCAAGAATATGCACAGCCAATATGCGTGGTCGTGCATACAAACCATCGCACAACCAACTAACATTTTAATATACATTTGTTGAAGTCTGGGAAAATTGAATATTACTTCCAACCATACAATTGCGTTATCAATTAAAAATTAATTATAATATGTGTGATAATCATAAACTACATTAAATATTAAAACATTAAAAAGTAATAATTCATAATAAATCTATTCTAAATTAAGTTATTCCTAGTATATTTAATATTAATACATTATAAAACTGAAAATAATTCAATATATGAATGAAGAAAATTATGATATTCATCAAGGTATTATGGGCCAGATATTACATTTAGCCGTTTCAATTGGTTTAAATAATAAGTTCAAAAACTCAAAGCTCAAAAAAGAATGTTTATTTCAGTTTCCATTTGGAATTAACAATCCCTTAGATAAAGCACACATGAATCAATTGATTCATCGGCCAATTGGTTTAAGCGCGCAAAGAAGCTATTTTCATCATCATATTTAACTCAACGTTTCTATAAGCATATTTCAAAATGATTCTATTTCTATTATTATTTTCTTTATGTCACTAGAAAGTGTCGAAAGTTTTCAATTCACAGGACACACCTGTTTCAAGAATTGTTTATTTTATGTATAATGTTTTGTGTTATATTCTTTATTTTTTTTTAAATTATTTATCCAACAGCTTATTTTTGTTCATTTATAACATACCTACAATAATTATAACATTGATATAAGTAATTATAAATTAACTATTACGATCGCACATTAATTTACTGTTTTTTTATTGTTACTCTTTCCTACACTCTGTGCAAAATGGCTAATTCATTGCAGAATTGCAATTTCTTGATAAAATAATGCAGAATAAAACAATCCTATCAATTTTAATTAAATTTAAAGAGATCCAAATGAAGTTTGTCTTTGATCAAAAATATTTCAGCTGACTAAATGTTCCCGAACTGAAATACACAATTTTTGAACTTTAAACGTAGATTTCACAACTAAATGAGCCGAATGGGCCATAATCTTAACATTTTTTTACTTCAGGGTATACAATAGTTTAAACTAATTAATACAATATTTTTACACATATTTTCTCTCCATAAATCAATTTCCACTTATCGTTAATGTATACATATCACATTTATTTATATCTCGATATTAAATATTACATCAGAAAATTTTAATCACACAATATATGGTTCACTGGATTTATATATCCGCAAGTTTAAATATTAAACCATTTTGATGTCATAAATCCAGTCAGTGAAAATATAACTGCTAATTCATATTCTTTAAGTGCATAAAACTTATCTGTAAACACACCTTTATACATATACAATATTCATTATGTGTTTTCATCATATCTCAAAAAAACAAACATCTTAACACAAACAGGACTTTTTTTTTAAATAATATATCAATTTCAATTTTTCCAAATATTTACTAAAATAAAAATGTTTTTTAATATCATGTGTAAAAATTTAAAGTGCTTAAAAAATTCAACAACATATATATATATTTTTTTTGGTTATCAAGTATGCGTTAAAATAGTTGTTTTTAAAAAAAATTAAATTACTGTAAAAAAGGTACCAGAACACAAATCCACTGTATTATAAAAAATCACTACTCATAAATTTCAAATTAACACCTTTTGTCAAAACGAACCCAATATTGTTACACATAAAAAAAGTGTGGTATATTATTAGTTATTAGTTTGTACATTTGGAAAAAAAAGAAGAATACTTCACACACTAGTTTGTACACAGACAAATTACGGGGAACGTTTTTCAGTTAATCTCATTTTAATCCAAACATAATTAAAAAAAATATTTTTACTAAAGACAATTAAATATCATTCAAACGAACAAAAACATTTCAAAGTGAGTTAAACTTGGGGATAAAAAAATAATAGCTTCTTTCAATAGTTTCAAATCAACATCAAGTATTTCAAAATATATTCATTACATACATTTCTTTGGTTACTAAATAATGGACTTGAAAAAAAAAATCTTATCAAACACAGTCAGTCTTACTTACTATTTGCATCTTGATTATAATCCGACACTTAACCAGTTTCGGTAATACAAAAAACTTGAAAAGAATCAGATTATAGTTAAGTTGCAAAAAGCAAGTCCCATGAAAATTAATTTCCTATGTATATATATATATATATATATATATATATATATATATATATATATATATATATATATATATATATATATATATATATATATATATATATATATATATATATATATATATATATATATATAAATCTATTTTATTTACAAATTTCATCACATTTTCAGTGGAAATCTCTCAACATAAACAGTTGGTTGACATCTTGGAGGAGACATATTATTACAACAGAAATAACATTTCTGTCCAAATGAATGATTTCACGTTCAAATGTTCCCACTTAATTTTACTTTACACAGTTTACAATGAAATAAAAAACAATTCAGTGTATTTACATGTTTAAAAAAATAAAATGCACTATAAAATTATTAATATTTTTTTTTTATAATCACATCACCATAGAAGTTTAGCTGTAAAAATGCAGTATTTTTTGTAATATTCAGTACTTTTATCACCAACACTAATAACATTGTTCACATCTAACTAATTTGCAAGCTGAAAAGCTTTGTAAGCAAGGTACCATTTTTTTATTAGATTGACAAAATAGGAACTGTTTAAATTTACCAAATATTTTCTATATTATTTCAGATATTGTACTTATATGAAACATGATTGGAATCCAAGTCGCAGAGACAAGTTCCCTCTATCATATCACAATAAACAGACAGGCAATTTGGGCAATCATTTGTGTGCTCGATTACACACAAATTTATATTAATTTACAAACTATTGTTAAACAATTTTTATGTTTAAACTGTCTAATTTGTTTTTGAATTAAGCCCATTCCGTACGTGCAGTAAAATATTGTTTTTGAAAAAAAATCATCTTGAAAACACATTTATATATTAAAAAAAAATATGGCATTATTAAGGTGATACAAAAACACACTTTCACCAAACATCATATACCTATTTAAAAACATAGCTTTTGATCATCATTACTTTTCTTAAGTTGTTCTAATTATTCTGAATACTATAATAAGGTCCATACTTTTTCTAATCATTCTAGTCTAGTCTTTTGGCAATTCAAGTAAACTATCTAAGGTGCAATGGTCACCGTTAAAATTTATTAATAACTTTTTTCTTTCAAATCAACATCTGGTAACAACAAATTCAGTACAAATTTAACAACATTAAAATAAAAACAAAATTAAGTCCTCATTATTATAAATGTATAAATGCATTTTAAATCAAATATATTTTTGAATTAAGTTAAGACTTGTATAGATTATGACTGAAAGAGAAGTACTATAGTTCATCATAAAGCAATTTATGTATTTTCATGAATTAAATTGACTCTTCATTATTCAAAGTATTTAACATTTGCAACTCCAGATAATCTGAATACTCATTAAAAATCTCCAGTTTATCATCATCCCATGTAAGATAAATCTTACTCTATACCTGTCATGACATTACCACGAATATCAGCAGACATTTTAAGTCAAAATAAAAATAACACACAACGTGATTAACTCGGATAAAAGGTGAAGATAAACTCCAATACAAGATATTACTCGATATGTCATTTACAATCAGTGAGAAAATTATACTTAGTATACTATGATATGGAATTCTACATAAGCTTGAGTTTCTTCAAATTTATTGAAAATAAACATAATGAAACAAACAAAAAACAAGTAATAAACTCTAGTATTTTCATAGTTTCATCTAGAATTAAATACACCATTTAATAGTTGTCGCCAAATATCTTGAGATATTTCATCGAGAAGGGGGACTATTTGCACATATACCAACCAAGCAAAATGACAAATTTTCGCACCCGGAAGTCTGGCTCAAGTTGTTTTACGATAATTATACATAATATTTATTGTCTGTCTATAACCAATTAAAATAATGTTACGTAAAAAAAAAAACCGCATAAGATTTATATTAGTAATCAATATAAGACTCATTATAAACAATTCAAGACTTTTGTTAGAAATGTAATCATAGAGTAGGAAAATTAACAAATTTTGCAAACATAGTGAACAAACAGCAACGTGTTTAAAATGCCCCAAAAACGAATCATTTCTTGCGCCTCATAGGAAAAAAACTATTATGAATATTTCTAAAAATCGTATTTTTACAATACATATTGTTTCGATTGTAAAATGCAACATAGTTTTCAATGACGTCTAAAAAAAACCACGAGCGCCTAAACAATCCTCTCTATCTTGTCATTTCAAACAAGTCAAAAGATTTCGTATTCACAATGGATTAGCCTAGTATTCACACCAGTTCTTAAATATCTGATGCACACCATAAGCATTTATATGCATGCGCATTTTTTCTTGTTTGTCAAGATATACTAGTTTAGGACAATAAAACGTAACTAACGTATTCTAACAAAAGCTTTGGTAAGAATAAGTTGGTTAGGTTTGTATGTATTTTAATTGTCGATAGACGAAATGTCCTCGCATATGCATAATACAAGGTAGAAAGGATCATTTAGGCGTTTGTAAGAAACCCACCTTATAATCTTAAACAGACAAATTTATTCAAAGTCTTTCACCACTTGATACTATTCCACAGATTTATCAACTCTTAAATGCTATGCAAACTCATTATGTCATGGTGCCGTATTTGTTATTGTCCGATGTGCTCGGCCACGGAGGACTGGGAGTGTCTTCGTCAGTTGAGGAGCCCCAGTTCAATGTTTTGTTGAAACTCTCACGAAGACGCTCGCCAAAGGTCTTGTACTCCAGAGCGGCGTAGTTCTGACTGAAATTGAAATCTGCCACTTCTACGGTGAACCTAAAACAGGAAAAAAAATATATTGTTTAAATTCCTAATCTATTACCAGTAAAGGGGTAGTGCAGACTATAAAAATGCTGTTTAACCACTTGCTTCATTCGCGGGCGGACGTTGATGCACCGCGTTTAGGGGTGATTGCTTCCCGCACGGCGTATACCACGAAATTATTTTTTATTTTGTTTACTATTTGTCAGGCTGCGTATTAATATTTATTTCTGCCTTAATTGTTGCCGTTTTAATTTTTATTAGGGCACAAAGTCATAGAACCAAATTTTGCAACTAAACCGATTTAAGACGGATATGATAGCATTGAGCTATATATTTTAACTTTGAAATTAATCTCATATGTACACTATGATAAAATATATAAGCAGATAGTTATATTCTGTTTAAAATATGTAAATATGAGGAATTTATTTCAACCCATGTTACACTCGGTTAACCGACGACCAAATTTGATATTAGTTTTTGACGTTCACAAAGTCTCAAACATAGTGCTTTCATTGGGAAAAAAACTTGAGTATATATCCAAGAAAAGGATGGCAAATGAATTAAAGAATATTTAATTCATAAATGAGTATCCTACTATATTTACAGAACTACAATAATTTTCTCATGGGTACTCAAATACCCAAGGTGTAGCATCGGTAAAATAGACTTGGGTACTGTAGTGACCACGGTGAAGCGAACGGTTACAAAAATTGCAAGAGAAAACAAGATGATATAAAAAAAATCAACGACTTAAAACATATGTTGCGGTATGACAACCCCTCATTAACATGATCCTGCAGCTAGTACACTATGCAGTCAAATTACAAAAATAAAATAAAATAAAATTTACAAAAATACTTAAAAATGAAATAAAAATATAAACACATTAATAAAAAATATATAATATAACAAACACATTCATACAAAGACTCATCTACAATTCATAACTCACACAAAACATTTATTCATTTCATTCACAGATATGATCTTACGGCCGCATACACCAAGGTACATCCGATCAAACATCAATCAAGTTACCATTTAGAGCTCAAATCCTTGAGTAGAGCACATGCAGTACCATGCACAAAGTCAACTTTTATCAAAAGACATGAAATAAATACAAATAGGGAAAAAAAAGATAATCTTACCTGGATCTATTTTGAATGTAATAAGCGACACCAAACACAATGAGAATTACGGCGATGATGCTAAATGAGACTGGAACCACAATAACTGAAAGTTGGGCCTTTGTTACCACTGAAACATAATGATTAAATAATTATTAATAGTAAAAAATAATTATGCCACTAGAAGAAGCAAATTCCAATACTGCAAATTTACTTTTGTATTGATATATCTAAATATGTTACTTACTCATAGTCCGAGAGATGCAATGTTTTCGATGAATCATTTTTGAATTGCTGGTTTTTTGATATCTTCTTTTTTATTGAGTATAGATATGAAAAAGGTAAGTCTGACACCTAAGAGTGGTTGCATTTGCCACTGCGCATCCTGTTTATAGGTGGAAATTGCAGATTTTAACATTATTTCAATAAAATTTGTACTTGCATGTTATTTGTACTTACCTATAAAATCAGTCCGTTTGTGAAATGTGTACTTACTGTTACTGAAATTTGTAAAATTAAAGGAATAAAAATATTTTTTCCAGAAATCTTCCCGGGTTTACACTGAACAAATGGGTGTAATCAGATGGATGGTATAAGAGCACAAAAAGGAATTACAAAGATACAAATGATACTAAAATCTGCAATTTTAACCTATAGAAAGTGGATGCGCACTGGTAAACAGATGCCTGACTTACCTTTTTCATACCTATATACATTAAGAAACGGAATATCAAAATCCAAGCCATTAAAAAATTAATTGCTTTTTGAAAATAGAGTCAGCTGATTAAAAGGCGTAAGGGTTTTATAGAAATCATATTACTGATCTAGATTACACAAAGATTAATTTCTTTTCGAGGGACAGCCGTTGAATGGAAATAAATCCGAGTTCAACCTAAATTGGTGATTTGATTTATATAAGATCGGTGATTTGATTTTCATGAAATAAGTGATTTGATTTTTTAAGCATCATAATATGGATGTCTTCTTACAATGATATATTCAAATAAAAAAATTTATAAAACATACCTTGGTAGAATCGAACAGTGACTGGTGAAACAACTTTATTGACATTGTTGGAAACAATAATGACCACGGTATGAATATCAATACTGCTGAAGTAGTGAATAACTGGAAATTCGCAGGAATCAACGTGCAATGAATAGTGACAGGTTTCGTTGCCTGTAACATTGTATAGCCCCTGTCTGAACTGTATGCAATAGTCAAAGGGAGGGGATCCCTTACATTTCACCTGGAGGGTCAGCATGTCTTTGTGCTGGAGCCAATTGTTTCCGCTGACTGTTAAGTTTGTCACTTGATCTGAAAACAAAATATAATAAAAACAATATACTGTATTAGCCCGAATATAACATGACCTATTTATATATTTGGAGGATAGTTATTGCTAAACATCTAGAAAAACCACATGGGTGCACAAAAAACAAAATTTTATTTATTTATTTTATTTATTTATTTTTATTCATTTCGACATATACATTGTTTATTAGTATTGTAACTGCAATGCCCCACTAGGTAAAAAACCTGTGTCGGGGCTAAAGCATATTAAAACAGTGATATTGATAAGGTGGATGCCAAACATCAAAACTAAAGTGAGAAAAATAATATAAAAAGATGAACTTAGAATAAAAATATGTACAAATGAATTTCAAAACAAATGGAATGCACGAAAAACATGCTCGTCCGCCACCGCCTCTACGCTCGAATTCGTCGCGTCATACATGAGGCAAGTACTCAGAGTTGAAAATGTACTCCGTCCTTTCCCGACCCATTTGAGAAAGCCAAATCCCCACACGCTTCTCAAATAGATTCTTGTTTTGAATTCCCTTGACAGCGAGATCCAGGACATTGTAGACTTTGGGTACTATATATGAATAGCTTCTTTAGGCAAATTTCGTTTTATATTTTGGAATTTGAAAGTTAAGTGATAGTGCTGCCCGTGTTTGTATGTTATTTTGTGTTTTAGTTTTTGTTGAATCATCCCAAAAGTGACTCAATGCATCCCTAATGAAAAGTTGTCGAATGGTCAGGACTTTCATAGACTGGAAGAGGCTTTCACTTGGATATTGAGGAGGGTATCCACCCATTATACGTATAATTGGGTTTATTACTTGATTGGTTTAATCACGTGTGTGTGTATTTTAATATTGATAGTAATACCGAAACGTGAGTTGTTTTCTCATCACTGTTGAGGGAATTAAGTACTGTTAATGGAACGAAAGGATTAGAAGTAAAGGTAAGAAGTACATTTTTGACACAGAATTGAACTTCAAAGATGTCACATAACCCCTCTTCTAAACGAACTACACTGGTTGAATAGTCCAGAACTAGGGGACTATAATAAAGTATGACTAATGGTGTAAGGCTCTGAACGACTTGGCTCCATACTACATTCAAGAACTGTAATATATAATAATCCATCAGGAAGACAGCTACAGAGTACCAACTCTTTAAAAAAAATTGGACAGTCAATAAGGCGGCTTACTATGATCGCAGTTTCAGTGTGAACGGGCCATTAAAATGTAATAAATTGCCTCTTGACATACATAGCGCTCAGAGCATTGACACCTTCACTCAGTGGCGGCTCTTCCTAAAGGGCTCTCGGGCTCAGCCCTCCCAAACACAAGACAAACAAAAGATTCCAAAAATGTATATAATTGAATCATGGGAATACATTATTTTTTCTAATTAATGACGCCTGTAGTATATCTAGTGTAAGTATTTAAACCTACCTGTTTCGTAAAGCAAGATTCTATGTTAAATATTTCATTCCTCGGACATAGTCGACTTGTGCCCGGATAACCTATACAATTCACGCACCGCCCGCCGCCGCAGTGCGCCGCACATGTATGCTAATTTCGAGCAAAACAGGGCAGTGCTCCCAAAGGATTACAGTATATTTTCATTCATTCATATTTTGTTGTTCGTTGCGATGGTCGAACGCTAGGTTAGCAGTTGTAATTCTTGAGGCTGACATTAATTGATATTATAATATTACATAGTTTAAACTATAAATCATCCCAAATATATTAGTAGGTATTATTATTATATAATTAATTGATTTCATAATATTGCAAAAAAAAAAAACAAAATTGATATTAGACAGAAAATATGTAAAATCAGAAAGCAGTCTTGCAGCTGCTGCCATAAGTTTTGTTTTTCAATTTTGTATGATCATAATTTATCGATGCATTTCATTGTAAACAAAAGAATTGTGGAAAACACTTATATTTAATGTACGAAAATTATATTGTGTCACATAGGTATCTGCTTTCTGATTCCTGTTGAAAATAAATTTATCTTATAGGTAAAATTATAATTTTGAGCCCCTCTAAGATTCAAGGTCACCAGCCGCCAATGCCTTCAGTATACTTCTTAAGACTGCCTTGTTTGGTAGAGCCAACAAATAAGCTACAGCGCCCTTGGAGTGATCTTGTATCACTAAACGGTGCTTTATAAATTCTAGTTGTTATTATTATTATGAAATATATCAAAGAATTCAGCAAATTTCTTTTCTGTCAAGAAGCATTTTATGTTTTCTCAATACATGACAAGCTTGCCAGAAAGGGTACTATGTCTTTATTAAAATGTAAACAAAAAAAACTTAATTGTGCTTAAAAGAAATTAATGATTGTTGTCGGTGCTGCTGGTCCTGACAGTTGGTTTTGGTGAAATATACAGTGTTGACATCAGACATATCAATCAGCTTGGCTGCCTGTGATAGTAATAAAAGTAAAATTATAATATCTTCTTTATTTTTTTTTTTACTTTTCTTCTGTTATCTTTGGCTGCCTGTGATAGTAATAAAAGTAAAATAATAATATCTTCTTTATTTTTTTTTACTTTTCTTCTGTTATCTTTGTTTTTTTTTGTAATGTGATTAACTTATTGCCATAGTACACACTTGTTTTGTATATTTAACATTAACTCTGGTTGGCTGGAAGAAATTGCCATTAGGACATATTCAAAAATTGCCCGCCACATTCAAAAATCACGCTTGCACAATCCTTACTTCTCCCATTGCTTGATTATGCTGACGTCTGTTATCTGGATGCTAACGAGGAACCCCTTAATAAACTTGAACGATTGTAAAATGTTTGTATACGCTTTATTTACAATCTTAGGAAATTTGATCATGTTTCCACTTACCAAAATCTTTGTTGGCCTAAGATACGTCAACGTCATAACATCCATTTACTTTCTCTACTGTATAATTTAATTAACAACACTAATTCACCACAATATCTCAAGAAAAAGGTTATTTTCTTGTCAAATCACGGTCTGCCTCTTCGGTCTGATGAACGTACCACACTAGCTATTCCCATTCATTCTACTGAATTTCTCAGTTCCTCTTTTGAAGTACAATCAGCAAGACTATGGAACACCTTAAGTAATGTTTCTACGACGTCTCAATCAATTCAATTTTTTAAAAAGAAACTAAAGCTGTTTAACCTGTCTAATAATTCTTAACTGACACCCCTTATCCATCCTCCCTCCCCTCCCTCAACCTCTATTTCCTTCCTTCCTTTGTTGCTGTGAATTTACTCTTAATAATGTTACGTGTTTCTTTCCGTTTGTTATAAATTTAATGTACCTACCACTATACTATTTATGGCCTCACGTTGCTTTGGTTGGTTGGAAGAAATTGCCTTGTGGCAATAAACCCGCCATTGTACACAGTATTGTACATACATGAAGTTTAATAAATAAAAAAAAATATTATATGTACAGAAAGTAAATAGTAAATAAATAAATAATAATTTATTCTTACCGGCAACAATTATTTTTCTACTGAAACATCCATAAGTTTTATTTGGATCTATGGCAACAATACTTTGGTTGAGACACACCATTGGCAGGTATGAATTGTTCATAAAATGATTTGTGTCTCTGGACTTTTTATTGAAGAAAAATGATCTTTTTGTTTCTGAAGAGCGTTTCACAATGGGAGCCTTGGAGGGACTCATTGGCAATTCCGTTTTTAAAGATGAACTGACACTTTTTGTTGTAGTTGAAGGTGTTGTAGAAGAACTGGTCGTTGTTGGCTTCTCAGTTGTCGATGTGCTTGTAGTCGGTTTTGCAGTCGTAGATGAACTGGTTGTCGGTTTTATCGTTGTAGTCGTTGTGGTAGTTGTAGTCGTTGTGGTAGTTGTAGTCGTAGTGGTTGTAGAAGTTGTGGGTGGCGGAATGGGATCGTAAGATGCCATGACAATAGCGTTAATAGTATGAACCTCGGAAGCATTTTTGTAATGCATTATGTATGAAAAGTTTGTCGTCATGCCGAGGTACTTGTCGTCCGTAAACCAATAAACTTCAATGGACGTGGCGTAATCCATTAAATATTCATAGTCCTGCTTCGACAATTGAATTGTATGAACGACAGGATACATTGTTGAGACATATTCACTAGATATCAGAGTGTTATTTTGTGTTAGTATCATATCTCCATTCAGCAACACTGCAAATAAAAGGGGACTTGATAGTATATCATGTGATAATAGAAATATTTCAAACAAAATCATCACACAAATATTAAAATTAATAAATTAACTAGTACACAGCACATAAATTAATTTCAGGTTCATGTCCCATTCATTAAAAAAAATCAATGTGCATAATTTTTGAGATGTGCATGCGAGAATTTGACTTTTTTTCAAATTGATGTTTCTCAAATCTATGAATATTAAATAGTTTCAGTTTTAAATATAGCTTTCATTAACAAATGATATAATTTCATTGGTTTGTTATAATATAACTTGTATGCACATTATTCTTAACATGTTTTTTTTTATACATTAGTTATATATAATGTTTATATAAAACTATAATACTGATATTACTCATAGTTTAACCTCTGAACTGTCCAGTGTATATATTTAGAGTAAAACATACACTTGGTTGTGGCAATAAAAGATTATTACCTCGTAGTATTATAGAAGGAAACCATTATTTAATCAAAGAATATAAAAATTCAGGCATCTGTGGAATATGATTTTTTTTTGCCTTGTATGTTTCAATATATCTAAATAAGTACTTTTTGGAGGGATCCACAGTAAATTGCAAACAAATTCACTCATAACTTAAGTTGTACAGCATAACTGTAAAATTTAAATAAACTTGGAACAGTCAGTTTTTGGTTTCATTATGTATTATGTCCTATTCTGATTCCTTTCAGAGTGCGAAAACGTCCATAACCAATGGGCGACCATGGATAAAAGGATTTTATCCACGCGGTGTGACGTAATGAGTCCCGTATAAATTCAGTCAACTTTTTGACATTTCATATACTAAAATTCAGACGGATAAATTTAGACGAATCAAAATAAGACATATTAAGTCTTACATTACTTAATCCTTTTAAATATATGCGCACAGTACTTTTATTTCTATTCCAGTTGCTTTTTAAACAGTACAGGTATGAAACTAATGATTTTCTTACCTATTTTCCATGCTTACAAAAGTGAATGAATAAAATAGTAAAATATTTGATAACTTACGCGTTATACTAAAAACAGATCTTCCAGAAAAGATGGACCACCATTGAAAGAAGTAATATCTCAAAATATCCACCTCTACAGTATACATTCCTGGAAAGTAACTCCGATCATACTGAACAGTCCAATTTGATGTTGGAGAATCTAGTTCAAACTGAAAAAAAAAACTTATGTTTACTCAACAGTTATATTGAAGAGCTGTGAATCTGTGGTGTATCTGCAATTTTTAAACCTATCCTTTCACATCAGATTTTCATTGAGATACGAGTAGAGAATACCGTCTGATTTTTGTATTATCAATTTTGATATCCTCTACACAGCCCAAACTATAAATTCAATAGAATTCATATGTGTAAAAAAGTACGCGAACTGAAAGCCTATATAATATTCTAACTAGGTAATAGCAAATAGAGTAATACTGACTGAGTAGGAGAAACAAGGCAACTCTTAAAGAGGGTCGTCCAACAACGATCCAAATGGACAGGCCATATCATCAGGCATGTTCATTACTATCACTGAAGGAATTATGTTGCCCTAGAGACCGTTATATGGACCAGATGATCAGTGATGTGCGCTGTAGCAGCTACCAAGAGATGAAGAGGCTGGCGGACAACAGAGATATGTGGAGAGATGGAGTGTGCGGTGCAAACCAATCCTAGGATTGTAACCATGAAGAATACACTATATATAGAGGTCGCCCTAGAGACAGTTATATGGACCAGGTGATCAGTGATGTGCGCTGTAGCAGCTACCAAGAGATGAAGAGGCTGGCGGACAACAGAGATATGTGGAGAGATGGAGTGTGCGGTGCAAACCAATCTTAGAAAATTGTGACCCAGATAAAAGAATGTTGACTTATTTTATACTATATTAATTAGTATTCACGCATTATAAATTTTCAAACATAAGAACATTATGCCAGAAAGTTCATTTTATCACCTCAATAGAGAAGAAGTTCGAATATTATAGAAGAAACTCTGGCGCAGTTCAGGGATGACATCTGTGCGAGAACAACATCACCTCGTTTATAAGGACTGTTGCTTTCATTGTTTACAAATAAACCAATTACAAAGATGTCGTTACAAAAAAGTTTTCTTCGTTACTTCATAGATGGCAATAGTAATAATGTCCTATTTTCAGGTGATCTGTTACTCATTATTCAAATATATAGAACTTTCAAGAATTCCATTGACAAGGGAACTCAATAAGAAGACATAATTGGTGAATGTTGAGCAAGCGCATAAAGTGATCATGTAAACCAGCCGATGACAGTTTATAAGCCCAGTTGGTGTCTTGAGTTCCTGATTCTTCTATAATATTCCAACTTCGTCTCTATTGAGATGATAAAAAATTTGTCAAAAAAAAAATATTTTATCAGTCAATTATACAGCAATGTTCGGAATTCCTTTAGACCCAATAGATATGCAGACCTAGAAGCCACAAGGAGCAACTTTAAATACCCTGAAATACCATGTACTCATATCTTCACTTTCAGTGTACGGCAAGCCGGCTATTCCTTATAATCAATAATCTTTGGCACTCCAAGTGCAGTGTCTGCAAGATTTTAGAGTTCTCTGAATTTTTTTTCATGAGTCCTTTCAGAGTTTTGCAAGGGGCCATTTTTAGTACCGAAGAACAGTCAGTTATTGCTATCATAATATGTTACAGATCCCATAGTTTTCAGAGTTTGTGTCTCTTATATTTTATAAATAAATAATAAAATATAATCAAATTAGAACACCCGCACAATCAAACATAATACTACAATCAAGATAATATAATGTATGACAATGTTATTACTCTTATCTTGTCAGTAAACAAAAATATTCACAAGAGAATATCATGCAAATATTCAATTATTATCAAAATCTAAACACAAACTACACTATATTATTTCAAAAACTTGTCATCATGCAACAATTACTTTTTAAACAAAACCAAGTACTAATTTTTCTCATAAGGATCGGACGAAGACTCACCGGAAGTTTCTATTTTTTCAAATACACGATGAGAAATAATTAATAGTTTTGTATAATTATTGTATTTTTTAATATGTGAAAGATGACAAAATTATTCATTATTATTCATGTATTCAAACTATTATTTCAAACCCTAATTGGCTTCTGTGGGTTCAATTTTCAAAAGGAAAAATTTATACTCATTTCAAAATAGCCATAATACTAATTTGTGTGACCATAGCTTAAAACTTGTTAAAAATAAGTTCTCAACAACAATTTTTGGGAAACAGATCACACTTAGTGACCAGGTTAAATACCTTGGAGTTATAATTGACAAAGGATTAAACTGGAAACAACACGTGGATCACATAATAAAAAAAGCTAGCAGAGTTTTCTGGGCGTGCAGAAGAACCTTTGGTAAATCATGAGGACTTAAACCCAAAACCCTGTACTGGGTCTATACCACCATAATTAAACCAATCGTCATTTATGCTGCACTGGTATGGTGGCCAAGAACCAAACTTATATCCTGCAAGAACCAGCTAAGTAGGTTACAAAGACTTACATGTATGGGAATTACAGGTGCAATAAGAACATCACCAACAGCTGCTTTAGAGGTCCTTCTTGGCCTCCCAACCCTTCAAATGGTGATTGAGGCTGAGGTGAGGCTTGGACTGTACAGGTCAGTTTGTAATGGCCTTTGGAGCCATAAATATATAGGCTACGGCCATACAAATTTTAGTGCGGACAAAGAAATGGGTACACATGAGTTCAGACAAAATGATACCAAGATATCACTACCAAAAACCATTCACAATCAGTTACCCTAAGTACGAAGAATGGGATGGGAAAAAGGAATACAAACCAAAAAAGCAGAGATTGATCTGGTGCACTGATGATGATGCAATCATAGAATGTACTTGTGAGAATATCTGTGAGTGCCCAGCTCTAATGGAATCCAGTCACAAGACACCTGGTAGCTTTTATACTAAGACCCAAGGATGTGAGGGGCATCTCAATTTGCAAAATATGGGACTTCATTCAAGAAACCGAACTGCTATTGAAATGACAACCTTGAAGGGAGGTGCACAATAGATCAAACATGGTCGTAGTGCAGGGGCGAAAGGTTCCACTCCTATCCAATAATAATAAGTTCTCAACAAATTGTAAAGCAGTTAGATGGAAGAAATTGCCATCTGGCACTATTTTTAATTCTGCACTAAAGATCTCGCAGCATAGAGTTTATTCAATCGACTTCTATGATGTCTTGAAATACTGGACGATTCAAAGAGATTTCCATAACATAATAAACCGCTGCTTTTACAGAAGACAGAAACTGTTAGTAATATATTGTTATTTGTAACATAGAATAAATTTTTTTTTTCTTTTTTGATATGGAGTTTGTGGTATACGGTTTTACCAATATACATAGATATATAAGTATGTATAGTTATGTATATCCCCGGAGAGACGGTGCTCTCTTCGTAAAGCGAATCGTACGCGACAGTGCGATTTTGATTTAACTACGATACAGACACTGTTGTTTCTAGCGGTTGTAGAGATAATTTACGCAATATTTATAGAGTTAAGTGAATTATAATTGCAGATTAACTTGTATAATATACAATATTTAAAGTCAACTTTGTGTCTTATTGAATACACCACATAGTTGATAAATCTTGTACACAAATGATTCAGAAGCCATGAGAAGCAACAGGCTTACTTTATATAAATATACTATGCCCTTGAGGTGGACACACAAAAACGGCGCTATATAAGTAAGCCAGTTTTATTATTATTATGAATTAACACGATACTGACAATGTATCATATCAAAGAATATATATACTTCAACAAGTAATTGCATAATAAAAGCATGGATATATGATTATTATATAATGACAAAGCTGACATGGCCATTTATAATTCCAGAAAGGAATTTTATCTATGATGAATGCCAGAGTAACAGGAAAACTAAAAACTTGGCTGTCTCTGGCTAGGCCTTGTGACACTAGCACCCTATTCAGAACGAAAAATAACTTTGGCATGAATTTTGAGAAACCCTCAGTGATGTATAAAAAACTAAGAATCATTAGACACACCATCCTGAAAAACTCTAGACCAAACCATAGAAGAGATTACTAGAGAAGAAAAATAAATAAGTAATCTGAAAAATGTGGTTGACTTCCATAATAAAATGTGGTTGACTTCCATAATAAAATGTGGTTGACTTCCATAATAAAATGTGGTTGACTTCCATAATAAAATGTGGTTGACTTCCATAATAAAATGTGGTTGACTTCCATAATAAAATGTGGTTGACTTCCATAGTAAATTCATCATGAGTTGTAGTAAAAACCAATTATATTCCTATTTTAAGAACGTAGGTTCCCTAGGAGTAAAACAAAAGAACTTTGGAGAGGGTGGTAAAAGCAGCATTGTCCGTGTCCTATTGGATTTAGTTACACAGGGGGGTGGAGTATCAGTCGGAGGTTGGTGGGTGGTGGGTGTGACTAGTCATAAAGGGCCCCCATAAACCCGCACACATGGTCGCAAGCCCATGTGGCTCGCCTATTCTGGCTGGTACTCTTGTCGTCTGTGATGGTGAGCCTGGATTTGTGAATCCAGTGAAACCACTTGTTAACGCGGATATGAAATTAAGATAAAGTGGACTGTATTTTTTGGTGCGGGTGATTAGTTGCAACCACCGCAAGGCAAAGGAAGGATATATATGGAAACTCACCAGATCCTTAGTCCTCTCCCTGGTTGGATGATAGCACTTTATTCACACGCGCGCGGTGATGGCAATTTTATAGCGAGTTTGGAGGAACGGTAAAAAAGGTGGAAGAGATGCGGGACAGTCTTTATAAGACGCGGTTTGAAAGGATACTGAATTATGGATGTGGGGCGGGCAATGATTGCAACAATTTTGTGTCACTTTATATAGGTAATAAAAATAAAAATGTGACAATTATCCCAATGACATATTGGCGCCATCACCACTATTGCTTTTCTCTTTTGTATCATGCGTAAGTATTTATGTATTACAATTTACATGACAAGCTTTTTGAGAACAAATAATTCTACATAAAATTTTTTATAAAAAATTTATTAATTCTGTCATAAACAAACAAATAATAAATATTGTAACAATTAATAAATATTGTAACCTTGTTAAAACTCCTGTTTTTCATATAGAGTACAGTTAGCGGCAAACAACTTAAACATGTGACGTGAGGTGTGCAGAGCGCAATATTGTATTTTATAACTTGGTTGGTAGATGTGCAAACCACTCCCCTCCACGACGAAAATACTCAATTTATATGCCGTAAACTACAGTGTGATTTTAAGTTATTTTCTCCATATTGATCAAAATCTAGACTGTTATTTCAATACACATCTAGTACTAATGTATGAAGATTATCTAGTTATGCGTGCATGACATATACAATAGATTATACGACAAAAAATAAACGCAAGAATAATATACCATATCTGAATGTCTTGGATCGGCATCGTCCCTCCAATTATATCGTAACGGTCCTTTAACAGGAGTGCCATCGTCGTAAAATATATTAACAGTAAATGTTATATTAGCGCCGCGGACAATCGGCCCAGTATCCGTTATTGTGACATTATACTCATTAGAGCACAAACCTGTAAAAATTAAACTCGTTAACTCTATGTTCTTTGTATTAATGCGCATATTTTCAAAAACAATAAGACAATACTCACCCAGCTGTGAAGTGACAATCAAGAACACAAAAAGTGTAAAATGAATGTTGGTCATTTTGCTTAGACCATGACAACAAAAGCTTGAAGCAAAATATTATATAAATAAAGCACAGAAGTTCCTCATTCACAATGAAAATAAAATTATAAAATATCGCTCTTCGAATCTACAATCACAAACGTCATGAATCAGATTCATAGATTAAGATCACAATAAAAAAAATATATATTTTTTAGTTGCCATTACACAAAACTGTGGAGGATCTTCATTTTAAATTAAACACACCATGACCAGCGCCATCTGGATATGTTGTTTTTTTTATTTTGTCATATCGGCGCCATCTTTAATTGTGTCATGAGGAAGCCAGCATGCTAACTAAATACATATTTTTCAAAATGGCATGTTCTCTTCGTGTCACGGGTACGTTCGATAGCGTTTTTAACAAAAATTCAAGTGTAGTGCATTCTGTGAAAATATTTTTAGTATTAAAATGTTTAAAAGTGGTATATATAGTTGAGGACAAATATATCCATTTCGCCGAGAAGGGGGGCGATTTGGCATATACCAAAAAAGCAAAAAGACACAAATTTTCGCTCTGCGCACCCGGAAGCCTCGTTCAAGATATTTGGCGAAAACTCTACAAACCATAGTATATATTACTCGTTAGCTGTTTGCTGGAAAAAGGTTAGAAATGAAAATTTATTTATTTATTTATTTAATAAAATAACAATTTTGCATTAATAATAATAAGAATTACAAACAGTATCTTAAAATTAAATTATGTAAGATATATTTATCGCTCAGTTGAGATCAAATCTCGTGTTCGAGGGAGGAGCACATCGATGGAGAACCCATTGGTCCTGTTCACCCCCGGACGCGGCCGCAACGTCGGACAACACAAATATCCACGTCATTTGTGCGGTTCATTTATTTCTATAACATTATTATATTATATCTGGTTGGTTGGATGAAATTTCCTAATGGCAATAAGCCCGCCAGTGTGCATTTTATTTGTTTATATTATGTACAAAAAGTTAAATAAATAAATTAAATAAAATAAATATTACTAAGAATAACATGCATAGATTTACATTAATCCGATTCTCACCAATGGAGCATACTCTAGTACATAATTTATATTGAAACGTACATGATTTCACATGAAATGCATTTTACATTTCATAGCTCACGAAATCGTTATAGTTTGTTTATTTTGTCTTTATATTTTTGCTTTTATGCGCAAACACCTTATCATTTTTGGTTAAGTATAAGTTTATTTGTCAAATCTTATTTAAATCATGTTTTGTTTTCAGATCTAAATATGCCATTAGCATTATATGTTTCTGGGTGTTAATCAACTATGGGAAAGTTCTGGTTTTGATTCCCAATGAAGGCATTATTTTTGATTGTGTTACAGAAAAAATGAATAAATTATCCCTGAAGAAACATATTTCCGTGTATCCCTTCCTTGCTATTGTACCCTCACCGACGTGTTTGATAATTGTCACTTTGAAATTATGTTGCAATCATTTTGGGTAACAATAAGTGACAAGTGAAAAAAGTGTAGTGCAAGTTTGAAAATCATCGCGTAAGGGTGTTTCGACTAGTGCACAGTAAAGAAAGAATCATTGTGAACCAGAAATAATTTTTTTAAATATTATGGTGATTAATTATCACATAATATTATTTTATGAATTCTGTGAGGTATAATAATGTACAATATAAATGTTAATAACATTATTGTGAATGCAGTCGGGTAGAATAAAACACCACATTATTATTGATACAGTGAATTTGTGTTGGCATGCAACTATAGTATATAAGTATAAGTTTGAAGTTTTAAAATGGCTGAAAATATTAGAGCTATAATGTTAAATACCATTTCTAGAATTCGAAATAAATACGAATTAAGAGATCTGTGTGAAAAAGGCAATATTGAAAGAGATGAAATATTTCTGACTCAGTGTGAGAGAATTGATAAATGGTATAAATTGATGAATTAAGTAACAGCTTCATTGGAATATATACTGAGACCAAAGGTGATTCTGAATTAAAGGAAGTGATTCAGAAAAATGACGTTATGTAATTTGACATAATGATAATTAAAAATCGTTTATCTAATGTTGTGAAAAAAATGCAACTGACGTATGTATTAGAATTCAGAGAACTCCTATAGTAAATTTACCTGTTTTTGATTCAAACGTCGAAAATTGGAATTCGTTTCATAACATGTTTTGTCATTGATAAATTAAATTTATCTGCACGTCGAATAGTGAAAAGTAAATTAGATATTCAAGAAATTCCTTCAATAAATAGATTATTTAAAAAAATTCGAAATCAATTGCAAGTATAAAAAATTTCACGTCAGAGTAATTCACAAGCAAAGCCTAATAATTATAATTATAAATCAGACAAAGGTTTTGTAGGTAATTGAAATTATGTTTTTGTTGTTTCGGAAAACATCTGGTAAAGTATTTTAAGTCTAACAAAAAGTGTCAAACTTGTGATAAGAAACATAATGTATTATTGCATACTGATTATTCATCTGTAGTAGGTATCTGCCATTAAGGGATTCGGGGTAATGAATCTATTGGTCAAGTGATATTTGGAACAATTATAGGATATATCCAGGGAAAAGATGGGCAATTTTATAAGACCAAGTGTTCAGTAGATTCTGGAAGTGAGGTTACTTTGATATCTGGGAAGTTTTGTAAGAATATAGGATTATATACAAAAGTGTATCATTGACAACGCTCGCTTCTACTGATGTTGATATATAAGGTTGTACGCAAATTTGTTAATTAAACAATAAATATAACAAGTCGCTATTTGTAAATAGTATAGTGTTGGATACGCTTCCATCAAAACTGCCCAGAAGAGATTTATCTCATCAATGTAGAGTTTTAACTTAAGAATTAGAATTGGCAGATTATGAATTTTGGAAAAGCAGTAATATTGATATATTATTAGGTGTTGACAATATATGAAAAATTGTTTATAGGAAATTGTAAAAAAATATCCCAAGATTTATATTCATTTGAAACCATATATGGAATTGTAATTTCAGGTCAAGATTTCGTATATGATAACAATGAGTTGTTTACATGTTTTGTATCATCTCATGTATTAGATGAAACTTAAAAAGAATTTTGGGAAATAGAAGAGGTAAACATAGTATTAAGTAGTAGGAAAATGTCATATTTGGATGAGAAATGTGTTCAGTCGCACAATGATTTACATTATCGTACGGACGATGGTAGATTTGTAGTACCGTTCTTGTTGAAAAAATAATTTCACGTACCATGTGTTGGTACTTTTGGTTTCACTCTTAAAACCAATATGGAACGAAAAATTTGTAATAATGTGGAAATTAAACTTAAATATATAAAGTTCATGGAGGAATATGAGATGTTAGAACACATGAAAGAAGTTCCTAAACAAGGCGATCCAAATGGATATTATATTCCTCATCACTGTGTTCTGAAACCTGATAGTTTATCTACTAAATTGAGAGTTGTTTTTTTTGGCAGTTCTAATACGAACGCAACTGGTGCATTTAACAAATATTTACATGTACGTCCAAAGCAACAAAAGGATATAATGGAATTATTGTTAAGGTTTAGAATATATGAAATCGGGTTTTCTGCTGACATAACTAAAATTTATTGACAAATATCTATCAGGCAAGAAGATAGAACATATCAGCATATATTGTGGCGAGAAGATCCGTCACAACCTGTCAAAAAATATGAATAATGCACAGTAACATATGGTTTGGGAAGCTCACCTTATAATGCGATTCAAACAATAAATCAGTTAACCAAGGATGAAAGTGATAAATACCCATTAGGTGCTAAAGCTCTTCGCGATAGTTCATATGAAGATGAAATTAAAGTCTGGCAAATTACAGTTTCTCAAAAGATAGTAGGCCGTGGGTAAATGGAAAACCGAAAAAATTACACTGGCAATACTGTCAGGATTCTCAGTTGTGTCATTTCGTGTGTTGGTTTGTGGTGAGGTTAGATTTAAGTAAGGGTGAATTTTTATTTATAATATTTTTTGACAGTTAAATACTTCTAAAAAACTAAAACGAATAAAACAATTCGCAGTGGATCTAGAAGGATCGTTTTTAATGTGCATTCGCAGTGTTTAGCGGAGTTTGAAGCCGGAAAGCTGTCGTGTGACATTAGTAATGTTTTCGAGTGAACATCTCAAATGACTGGTAAGTACTGTTTTCATCGTACTTAAAATAACTTTTCATATTCAATTCTTCAATTCATTAAAATGTGTGACTAGTACATTAGACTACTTTCAAGAATATTTAATTTGTTTCGAATTTATCTAACACTGAAAGATGATTTTGTGATGATATCCGAAAAACAAAACACGGTTAACGCAATTTGTGTTTGACGAAGCACTTTTTTATATTTAATTTTCAACCTCCTTTGTTCATATCTAATCTAATTAATAAACTTAGAATTATGAAATTTGATTTATTAAATATATAATAATTTATTTTACTTTGTCATGAAACTGTCATCGTTTTAACTGAATATGTTGATGTTTATTGTATTTTTTCAGGTATGTCTGCGAGGTCTATTAGAAAAATTGTAAAGGAAGGAAATTTAACCGGAAATAAATTTTCAACGCCGGATAAACATGGAAAAGGGCGACCAAAAATAAAAGAATTTAATGATTTCAACATCTGTGCCATTAGGCAGAAAGTACATTTTTTATGTAGTAAAAAAGGGATACCCAGTTTGATAAATTTATTGCAAGTTTTACGGGATGATTTAAATTTTGAAGGAAGCCATGAACTTTTGCGAAAAATTTTGATAAACATAGGATTTTCGTATAATAAATACTCTTCGAATTGAACAGTTTTAATGGAAAAACAAAATATATCTGCAAAAAGAGAAGATTATCTAAAATTAATTATGGAAAACAGAAAGTTCCAAAAAGATACAATTTTTATCGATGAGAGCTATATACATCAATCATATATGTAAGATTAAAAAATGTTGGCAGTCGATTGACGTACCTGGTACGCGAAGACATTAATAAAGGAAAAATATATATTATCGTCCACGCAGGGAGTGAATAGGATTCGTTCCTAATGCACTCTTAATATTTACGGGTTCCAATAAAAATGAAGACTATCATTCAGAAATGAATGCTCATAACTTTAAAATGGATAACAGAAAAAGAAATTCCAAATTTTCATACAAGAGCCGTCTATTGTTATGATGGATAATGCTCCTTATCACAGCATAGTTGTGAACAAAGCGCAAACATCTGCATCTTCGAATAGAGTGTTTGTAATTGTAACATTTTGAAATAAATATATTGTGTAGAAATAAATTATGTGGTTTCTTTCAATAAAACCTATTCCTTTATTTCTATTGCTTGCTTATCAACGTACATCCAACTTTATTATTTTTTCCTAATTTTCTGTATCTTTTATCTCTTAGTCAATCAATTTTTTTTTAATATTTTTCTTTGCATAGTATTTTTTAATTTATTTATTATTTATCGTATGACATTGTGAATTTACAATACAAATCAATTTAATAAGTATACAAATAAATATATAACAAAATATGATTATATATTCAGGTCGAAGGCCACGAGCCAGATCAAAAATGCAGGCGTCAGCTCGCAAATATCCATCTTTGCGCCCTCATACGCTGCATTCCTCCAATATATGTTGCATTGTTTGAGAGGGATGGCCGCAATCGCATTAAGCGGATGGAACAATGCCCCACTTTGCCATGAGGTAGTTACAACGTCCATTTCCAGCGCGTATCCTATTTAGAGTGGTCTACAGCCTTCTTGGAAGATCTAAACCTGGAGGTATCGTCGTTGGAGTACCCATTACCATCCAGGTTGGAGTTCTCCCAGTCATTTTTCTAAGTCTCATTCAGGCTGAAGCCTTCTCCAACGAGATCACGTCCGAGTTTTACTGCTTGATTCCTTGAAGAAAGTCTTTGCTGGCCCTCAGACGGGACATTTTTTTAATATTGTTTTTCAATAGATATGTTAATAACACATATTTTGTAATATTGTTAGTTTTGATCACAATTTAAACCAGAATGACATTTGTTTATTTATATAAATATATCTTAATAACCTCACCCTCAGACAGGCGAATCATATAGGTGTGTTTATTAAAAAAAGATTAGGTTATAAGTTTCATTGTTTGTATCTTATTTGATTTGTTTGTATCTTATTATCGTAGCATCGCTACGCTCAGCCCCTAAGCTAGTTAACGACGGCCTCCGGCGGTTCGTGGGCGTTTGTTAGTGAATTATTTATCTAAATGAAGTGAAGCTTTTAAGGTAGGCACTTAAAAAATATATCTATATTCCAACTTACCAGTGTTTCCAGTCCAGAGAAGTAATATTTGCATGAAAATATATTAAAAGTAATTTTTGCATGAAATATATTTTAAGAAGAAGTCTCCTATTCGAGTTCGCTATATACATCATGAGCGTATAAGTGCTAACGTGTGCTTCCTCCGGGAAATCCGAAAGTTCCGTTCGATTAGCACACGTACGTACCACATAAAGCCTCTCTTCTACCCCATCTTTATTATTATACATGTTACATCAAAGTAATATATAAATTACATAATCAAAAGTATAAACAATAAAAAAATACAAATCATAGCAATGGTATCAAGTAAAAAGATTAAAAAAAGATATGTCCAGGGGAACACTACATTGATTCGGTCCCAGGAAGGATAGACAATCACACAGACAGTTCAGCCCGACCGGTACCACACAGAAATTTGAGAACCACTTTTTCTCGAAAGGAGCTTTTTTGACAAATAAGTACAAAAAAGTTCCGCTTGATAATCGCCATATTGAGTTCAAAAATAGGCTTCTTAAATCTCAAACATACTAGTTTTTCAAGATGGCACTGCTGCTGACTAAAACCATAAACACTATTAATTAATTTTCTTAAAGCTAAATAAAATGGCAACATAGCGCACCTGTGTACATTAATTTGGTATCATTTCTATGATTTGGAAATAATATTCTATATTCTGCACAATTCTGCATTATATATATATATACATACATAATACTCGTGTTTCTTTTTTGCGGTTGAAATTTCTCGTGTCCTCTTATTTATTAATAATAAAACAAGTATTAAACCCGCAAAAGTCGTGGGTCATATGTTTATTTCTAATAATATTGATTAGAGATCTTTTTAAAACCAACTAACAGTGCACAGTTTATCTTTGGTGCTTGCATGAAATGAAATTAAATCCGTACCTATTCACGTAAATTTTTAGATGTTTGAATTTTTTTGTGAATGATCTGACATTTAGACAATGCTATAAAATCGTAAAATGGCTACCGTCTTTGATAGTCCATTTATACGTCAGCGATTGCATCGATTACGGCAACGAGAAATTGATTTCGACGAAGATCAACGATTTGGAAGATGCGACTGTACCAGTTATTCATACTTTGTTCTTTCAATGGTGTTGTTTTCTGTTGGGACTGTGATAACAGTGTTGGCACTCGGTGATGCCGATGGATATATATTCAATCATTTAGGACATATGTGGTTAGTTGGACCAATTTTCATATGTTCTGGTATGATGGTTGCAGTTAAAAGTATGCTCTATCTAAGGCGGAAAAGTGTCATTCAAATGTTGCTGCATCAAAGAGCGATATTCAGGGTAAGAGTACATATTTTTATTACAATTAAAAGACTAATTAGGAATAAAGTTTGTTTATATTTTGTCCAAAACAATGTTTTTAACAAAGTCAACATACTGAAAAACTATATAGCTCCGTGTATTTTACGAATGTCCATCTGGGTTTTCACTATTACTTTTCCATAAGTTGCCATGCAATGCTGACTTGTTAAGTTTAATAATGTACCCATTGTTTATTTTCAAAACATAAGCCTTTTGGTTTCTGTGCGGGCGTCCTGGGTTTGATTCCCAGCAGAGGAGAAATTTATTTCTCATGCTTATACTGCTTCTCTGGGCTGGAAACAGTGGTTAGTTGGAAGAAATTGCCATATGGCAATAAAATCGCCACTTGCACAGGGTGCAAGGAAGTGTTCATTATTATTATTAAACATCAAAATAGAAGTCTGTGCCTATCTAAACATATTCGGTCTTTTTTTTATGTGGGTGGCAGTTCTTGAAGAGAACACACTTATCCACCCTGAACCAGTCTGAGTGGCTATGAATGTCAATGTCTTCGATATCGGCTGACGCTATGCCCATTAGATAATCTTAGAAGAAACTTCCCAGGGAGCTTCTCCTATTTCTAAAGAGAGCAGGACAGTGACAGAGGAAGTGGACCACAATCTCCTCCTCTTATTGGTATGCTTTGCAGTAATCGTATGCCTCCAGCCCTAGCCTTCTGGCATGCTTTCCTATGAGCTAGTGTCCCGTTAATACCAATATGACTCGTGAGTGAGTCTCTTCTGAACGAGAGTATCTCTGGTTCTTCTGGGATCATATTTTGGCCATGTTTGTTTGCCAATGGGGCATGTGCTTTCCTCAGACCACTTCTGGTTTGCACAAGCAGTCATTTTCTCACTGACCCGGAATTTACATGTTGCCATGGGGACTCCAGGTCTGTATTGGATATTATCTAAAGATAACAAGGGAACATGTTCTGGCCAGTTCATCTGCCCTACAATTTCCCACTATATTACTGTGACCCGGCACCCACATAATATGTAAGTATATTGAACCGCTCCGCTGCCCCATTTAAGATACTGCGGCAGTTCAGGGCCACTCTAGAAGTCGTACCTATGCCCTTTGAGTCTTTAATAGCCACTTGGTTGTCTGTGAGAATACCGACAATGCTGTTTGATACTGCATTGCCTTGTATTCATTCTACTGCTTCCTCGATTGACAAGATCTCTCCTTGAAAAACACTGCAGTGGTCTGGCAACCTGAAAGAAATATTAATATTAAATTGTTCCAAAAAGACTTCTCTGCCCACCTTACCTTCTAGTTTTGGTCCCATCAGTGTATAACACCTGGGCTTAACCATGATGGATCAACCTCTCTTTAAAGGGGATTTGGGTGGAGAACCTGCTCTCGAAGAAGGGTTTGGGAATGACGTAATCGACACTTTTGGATGGTTTTTTGAACTCCTAAAAAATTATGAAGTGCCCAATGTGTGTCTGCCTCCAAGAGTTGACACAATTCATTCTTATGGCAGCATTCGTTGCCATTTGTTTTCCCAGGAGGTCCAGCTGAATCAGATACAGGGTGGTGTCAATAGCCTTTGTTGGTGTTGTTCTTAGAAAGCCAGTGGTTGTCACTTCTGTTAGTCGTTTTGCGATCTTCTTTAGGTGCACTAACTTTTTCAAGCAGTGCCACCATACCACTCCATACATTATGATTGGCTTTATGACCGCCTTGTTCATCCAGTGGGTTATCTTGAGTAGTAGTCTCCACTGTTTTCCCACGATCATTCTGCAGGTGTACAGTGCACTTTTGCATATTCGGCTTAATATTTACTATTTGAGTTTAATCCGACACTTACCCATTTTTTTGTGTGACAAAAATTATAAATTAGGTTATAAAGAATTATGATTATGTGCCAAATAGATAAGGCCCATTATGTATTATACCTAACCTAAGATACAGAAGTGGAGATTTTCTTTGTAAATATAACTACTTACCTACTGCACATTTGTACAGTAGTTAAATAATAGGTTTGAATTCCGGTGGAGATGCAATTTTTAATTGTGTTGAATTGGATCTATGAGATGATGAATATTAGAATGTCACCAGAATGTGGCAACTTGTTACATATAGGGTTTGTGTTAAATTGATATTTGTCGTGTAGTGTACCTACTTTCATCAAAATTCTTGAGTGTTTTCGCCGTGGAAGAGGGCGGTTTGCACAATACCAAGACCAAAGCTAAATGACACAAATTTGCACATCCACATGACTGGCACAAGTTGTTTTCTAAAACTATATATCTTGGTTTCCCGAGAAGCAGTACAAAATATTATATTTCAGTGTTTATATCACTCGATATAAATATTCACATTATTTTTTTACTGAAATATGGACTTAAATGTTTACGACGCACAAATGTGCTACATCAAACATGTTTCGGATCTGAATTAATGTTTCTATTCCTGATTTTATTCACAAATTTTGTACTTTTTCGCATATTTCAAATTTTGAAAAAATAAAACCAAAATTTGACTCTTTTACAACATTTTCGCAAAAAAATACCTACACAGCAAGTCCACTGGATATGCAGAATTTTTTTTTTTTTATTGAAACTAAGTGTAAAATAATCTATAAAGTCAATGCATTACCTACATAAATATAGTTAAAAATCAAAACAAGACAATTTAGAATTTTATGACAAAATAAATCAACCTATATCATATGGATGCCTATTGGTGAAGGTTTCTATCTTCCTATAATACTGTTTTGGCAGACAGATGAAAAAAAAAACATGTCTGCTATGGCGATTTTTAATTTTATCTTTATTTACATTTCTTTGCAGAAATTAAGATCGATTTCTTAAAAATTTCACCATTTGTTAAAAAATAACGCTGATTTTCTTCAGAAATAACGCATCTCTTCCAAAAATTCAGGTCTATACTAATATTTTATCTAACCAAAACAAATTGAGACTTTGTTGCTCATAATATTTTTACATACAAAAGTGTGTGTTAAGTTGATATACCTAGAATGATTCGATTACATGAAAATTCTTCGAAACACAATCGTTCGAATGCGCAATTGTACGAATAACAATTTTTCGAAAATCAGTTATCAGAATGACAATTGTCCGAAAGCAAATTATTCGAACTAACATTTGTTGGAAAACCAATTAACCGAATTTAATATATTTTTGTGTCATTATGTTGCCTCCTTTGATATATTTGTTGCCAGTAAAATATATTCGATGAAGACTATTATTACTTGTAGTATTATTATTGGGTACGTATGTTTGCACATTTTTAATAACTGATATTTGACAGCGCGGGATAGCCTAGTTTGTACACCAGTTTGTGTTTATCTAGTATTCACAACAATTTAGTTATTTTACTTTAATATTATAGTAACTTTTTTCAATATATAATGCAACTGGCTCACGCCAGTCGCAATTATAACTACAAACAAACCTAACCAACATACATATGTTCACCAAAGTTTTGTAGGTTTAGGTTTAAAAAATAGGTGTACATCCTAGGATATCTGACAGCGCGGTGCGTCGCCATGTTGTTTATTCCATAGATTTTTATTATACATAATATACTATGAAGATGTAGTACTCCGTGCAAAAAGTGAGTCATTTGTTTTCGATTCATACAAAATTTGCTAACTACGACATCTAGTATATTATAATAAAAATCTATGGTTTATTTCTCTCACAATACTACCAACATGACGTCATAAAAATTCGAACAATTGTAAATTCTGATAATTGTGTGTTCGGAAAATTGTTTTTCGAAAAAATGTGATTCGAATAATTGCCATTCGTAAAATTGATTTTCGTAAAATTGAGCATTCGAATAATTGTTTTTCGAATAATTTTCCTGTCACCAATGATTCGTATGTGGAATACAAGAACATGTATAGACATGATGTGCTGTACAATAATGACCTATAAAAAACTATCTTTGCGAGTTATCAACAATCTTAGGAGACAAAGTATTTTTAGTATAAATATATTTTCATAACAACAACATCTCATTTTATACAACTAAATAAACAAAATCACTTTACCTCTAGTGATCATTTCATTTTATTTTTATCTTAATGTGGAAGATTTGTATTTTTTTCCAACGAAAAAACTAAGTGTAGGTACATTACAATTTATTAATCTATGCTTCAGCAATTTTTAGAAAGTTATATGTAGGTATGTATATTTATATGTATTTATAGTATTATGTGGGTATTTTTTTAAGTTTTCAATCAACAACTAGAAAACTTTTAAGGTTGAATATTCTGCATATCGCTTCCTTTGTGACCAGTGAGTTACTTAGGCAAATAAAAAATAGACTTTTTAATGTTTTACTATGTTATTTTTCATTTTATCGTAAATTTTCTTTAAAAAATTGTCAAGAATGATTCATAAGCAAATATTTGTTTATTTCAATTTCAAAAGTGCATTTTTACACAAATAACATATATTTGCAAGTATAATTTAGCGTTTGAGTGAAAAAAATTGAGATTATTTTATTTCATTTTAATGTTTTTCATTTTTATAAAATGTAAAAATTACTGTTTTTAAAAAAACTAAGTCATTTTTGTTAATATTTATTTATTGTATCGGATATTTTTTACTCATTCTGAATTTATCATAGCAAATAAACAGTTCAAAATTACGAAAACGATATTCTTGATACGTTAGCATTGATGTATTGCTTCACATTTACCTTCTCGAGCAACGCCGAGTATAAAAAAACTAGTGAAATATAAATCACTTATGTTATGACTTAATTCTTTCTTTTCTAAATACTCTCCCTAGCGTGTTGCATTCAGAGAGCATAGTGACACATGAATGCACCAACCAAAAAAAAATTGTCTTGGTTTGGTAGTATGTTAATTGATTCCATATTGACGACTTGGGTTTGATTCCCAGCAAGACAAAAAAAATTGCTTCTTATGAAATCGTTGCTTCTCCAGGCTGGAATTAATGGTTTCTGGGCTACAAAATATGGAGGAGTAAACAACTACAGTCTTCCCAGAAGGAAACTTATGCATGTATTTTTTTATTTATTTAAGACTAGCTAACCTGGCGAACTTCGTACCGCCTAACAGTCAATGAATGTCATGTTAACTTTTAGCTTAACTTTATTTAGGATTAATAGAAAAATATCAATTTCACTTTAACGCCATTGCAGTGTGTTTTAATTGATTTAAAAATTAAATTTACGTATAATTATTTTATCATACATAAATTTAATTTCAATTGGTTCAATTTAGAGATCATTCCAATTGGTTCAGCCATTCTTGAGTTATATAATGGTGTAACTAACCCGACTTTGTTTTATTTATATAGATTTCTGTTTTTACAATATTACATGATATGATTAGAATAATATATAGGGTGTCCCATAAGTCAACGTATTCCTTTTAAGAACTATTATACCAACTCATGACTCACCAGAATATGTAAATATATCCTTAGTAAAAGTGCCTTAGTTTTCGAGATATTGCCACTTTTACAAAGTGCCCGAAAATCTCCGCCTTAGATTGGTTTTTAGAGTGCCATATATTCAAATTTCAATATTTTGGAAATCTAATTTATGTTTTACAATCTTGAATAACTCAGCTGTTGGTCAAAAAAAGTTTTATTATTATTTTGGATTGTGATCAACAGCTGAGTTATTCCAGATTGTAAAACATAAATAAGAATTCCAAAATATTGAAATTTGAAAATATGGCACTCTAAAAACCAATCTAAGGCGGAGATTTTCGGGCACTTTGTAAAAGTGGTAATATCTCGAAAACTAAGGCACTTTTACTAAGGTCATATTTGCATATTCTGGCGAGTCATGAGTTGGTATAACAGCTCTTAAAAGGAATACGTTGACTTATGGGACACCCTGTATAATTGAAACCATCTATTACAACTTCAGTATTAAGATAAACAATAATCAATTAAAGTGCAAAATTTTTAATTACTGCTTATAGATTCAACACCTATTTATATAAATATATCCATCAAAGAGTATCAGAAAAATAATATATAGCAATGCTTAAGAAGTTGTACTTCCTGATATAGGAGAACGTAGATATTAAAATGTTCACTAAATTTAATTTTTCGAACAAAATATTTATTCACAGTATCAACGCTCCACTCCACTGAGCATTAACATAAATTAGAGTCGATGTTTATTAATGAAAAAGAAATAAAAACAAAGCAGGTACGTATATTAAAGTTCAGCACAAATAAAAAAGAATAATAAAATAAACAGACAATATACAAAATATTAGTAAGTAATAAAACATTAATACTCAGAATAAATATTAAAAATAGAAAGAACAAGAAGCAAAAAACAAACAAATCAAAGTATAGAAACAAAATATAAAATACTAAAGAAAATATTCAGAATAATATTAAAAAAAATATATTAAAAGAAAAAATGAATGGCCTTATTTTTGCCTTGTTTGAAACACATTTTCCATAATTGCACCATGTATTTATATTTAAATATTCATTGATTGCAGGACTTAGCAGCTGCCCAAGCGGAGCAGGCCTTTTCCAACAGTCAGGTAGCGAGGACCGCTTCCACGGCCACTCTGCCTCCGTCTTACGACGCCCTCGTCGTAACCCCGCACACAAGCGCAGAATTACCGCCTCCAACTTACGACGAGGCTATGTTTCTCATCGGTGACGAGAAAATCAGAGCAGTACTCGAAAAGAAACTTGCGGAGGACTTGGTTTCCAAGGAGACGAGCAACGTCTTGTGTCAAAACGCAGACAATACAAAGCCTTAACTATCATTGTTTATGTTTCAACGTGGATAAAGTATAGTGCGCTCTACGAAAGAGCACAAAGCTTGTGAGCGATCGGATCTAAATATACATTCCTTGGAAGAAAATAAATCAAATCTGTATCTTACTAGCGAGAGTTTTTTTCTCCGCAGTGGCCACAAGCTCCACAAGTCATGTTACAATAATTATATATGTTCTCTTTTGCTAACATGGTAGATTCTTAAGTATAAAACTTAGTCTTAATGTTGCGATGTATCAATAATTAAGTGACTTGATTAAAATGAATTTCATTGAACTTTTTCATCGTCTTGTAACTTATTTGCGATAAACAAATACCATTATTAGACAGGATTAAACTAAGGTACTTTGTAATTTCTTATGTTCATGACTACAGTCAAACTTGGTTATAGCGAGCAATGGAGGACTGATTTAATTTGCTCACTATTATCGTTAATGTGTATCGGTAATATGATTAATGTGTATTTTAAGTAAGTACCATTTTCTCGCATATCAAATATTGATATAGATAGAATGATAGGCCTGATTTTTAAATAATAATATGTAGGCCTTAAATGGACAGATAAGAACAAACAAAATAGTTACTTTTATAAATAAAAGAAATAATGAATTTTTTCCAAATATTTTTCTTAGATATCTCTCATAATACTAGCATTAATTTTTTTCGCCTATCGTTAGCAAATAAATTATGATTTAAAAGTTCTTTGTATCATAAGCTTCGTCAAAGAAGGAATTGATTTTGCCTTAAAATGATGTGATGTTTATATCTGATTCTCGAAAACTATATATTGTAAGTCTACGTAGTTTAGTGAACTCTTTTTGCCGTATTTAGACAAATGATTGTACAGTTTCGAATATTTCCTCTTTACATCTGCAAAGTAAACTTGTAACAGTGAACAATATTTTAGGAATGTGTGTAAATCAGGAAAATTCTGTAATTTTATTGGAATGTGTGTAAATCGGAAGAGTTCTGTAATTTCGCTCCATGTAGTGGTGACCTCGTTGCATCTGTACTCGTAACAACCAAGTTTGAATTTATCTCATTCACATTTATGAGAATTTCAAATTTCTTTAGCATGTTGTTATATTGGATGCATGTGTCACATGCACAAATACCTTATTGATATTAAATTTCCCAGAAAAAGAAAAATAGATAAATGTGAATAAAATATATAATTATTTATGTAATTTTTGCAAGTTGATATCACTGGATGAACTCTGTAATAGGTGCCTCGTTTGATTGATAAATAATTCTAGCATTGTTATTAATAATTATATAACGTCTGCTCAATGCTATAATTATTTGTTTGTATAGCAATCACTGTACTTTTTTTGTGATTTTTACAACAACTGTTCAATAAAAAAAATCGTGTTTAGTAATTAAAATAATGATTTTGTTTTTTGTACAGCATGTATTATATTTTAAACATGCGTAAGACTCAATATATACAGCATCGGATGCCTTTTAAAGTATAATATTGTGTCGAAATATTTTGAAATATATTGAAATGAGAGAGTGATGATTGCTAAAAGAACGAATAGAGCATGAAACTTGTCATATGCACACCGTGTAATTGTTGACTTAAACTAGCGAGACGTGGACATTGCAATATAAGGACAAAATTCGAATAAACTCCAGGAAGCAAGGTCACATAAAATGGGTATGAAACAAAATAGTGTATGACAAGACTTATGATAGAATGAAAAAGACAAGTATGATAGAATGAAAATATAAAAAAAATAATCGAATATTTTTATTGCATATGCGCAAACATTGGATTTTTTTCCCTGTCGGGAGTCGAAGATATTTTTTAACAGATTTTTAATTATCTCAATAGAGACGAAGTTGGAATATTTATTGTAGGAGAACCGGGAAATCAAGGCACCTACAGGGCTTACGACCTGTCATCGGCTGGTTTACGTGATCACTTTATGCGCTTGCGCAACGTTCACCAATTAAAAAGGCTTAATTGGTGAACGTTGCGCAAGCGCATAAAGTGATCACGTAAACCAGCCGATGACAGGTCGTAAGCCCTGTAGGTGCCTTGATTTCCCGGTTCTCCTACAATAAATATTCCAACTTCGTCTCTATTGAGATAATTAAAAATCTGTTAAAAAATAAAAAAAATACTGTGGTGGTCTGGCTGCATAGGGAGAATTAATGAAAAATGATAGAAATAGATTCAAATATTATTTGGAAAAAGAAACTTAAAAGTCTTACATAAAAGACGAGCATGTATAAGATTATTTATAAATGTAAACAAGGCATATAATGTATGTCAGGATAGAAAAATGTTGCATGTGATTCTCTGTGCCAATTTGTGAGGGATATATCTCTTATAGATGTGGGTCATATTATATTTGCTTTGAAATTTATCAATTTTATGGCTAACTACCTACAACATTCTACAAATACTAGACACACAGTTTGTTAATTTTCAATTATAATACATAGAGTCCTACGCTTTTAATTAGATTTTTCCTTAATTTCCATTGAAAAATAATTTACCTAATTGTAATATTCAAACCACATTTAACAAAACATGTTGAGTTGATATGAAACAGGAAAATTGTTTTAATTATCCTTAAAATGAAATGTTTCCTGCTGAAAAATATATTGCATATCTGGCAAGCCACCAAATATTTATATCCACTTCAAATATTTTTGTTTACGCTTTGGTCCACTGTTTATAATAAAAACAATATATAAAATATTGTATTCTTTGTGTTTCTGACAGAATTTTTTTTTTTCAACTTAGATATTTAATTTTATAATTATGGAATGAAAAAATACTCTCTTCTGTGATATGCGGTCGTCATTGAAGATACTTTTGTTTGTACAATAGAGCCTCGTTAATCCGAACACATAAAATTTATACCCCGTTCGGATGTACGAAGCGTTCAGGTAGTATGCAGATGTTTTTCGTAACTGAAAGTATGGTTTAATCATGCAAAATATATCTGATAGTATATTTATCGGATAGACGATAATTTCTCTTATTGCAAAATTAATCATCTTCGGAGAAAATTAAATATGGTCAGTTTTGGGCCCATTCTTTTCATTTTGTATATTAAATAGCTTGACGATATTGTAGAAAATGAAGGTATTCATATGCTTTTGTTGACAATTGCCTCATTGTAAAATTCTGCATTGCTGAAAACAGGGACAGTCTTATGAATGATATAGTCGGTTGCAATGAAAAAATTGCTGTTTGGATGTTGCTCTACAAGCTAAAATTAAACCCAACAAAATCAGAGTTTATGTGGGTAGCTTCACTGCGACGACAGTACCTCATTGAAAATACTCCAATTAATATCAACAGAGAAACACTTTACACGATCAAATACATTCAAATTTCTAGGCGTCCACATGGACAACAAACTATCGCTGGGCAAATCTCAAAAACTGTCAGCTCTTGCTTCTTTCATCTGAGACAATTGAAAAGTATCCACAGAAGCTTACCCAAAAACGAAGCTAAAACACTTATAAATGCATTTGTTGTGTCAAGGCTGGATTACTGTAATGCTATTTATGCGAGTTTGCCTTTGATAGATTACAAATAGAATTCAACGCAGCTGGGAGGTTGATGTATGGAACTGACAAAAGATGTCACATAACACCTCTTCTTAACAAACTACACTGATGGAAATGTCCAGAACGAGTAGGCTATAAAGTATGCCTGATGGTGTTCAAGGCTCTGGACGGCTTGGCTCCACACTACATTCAAGAATTGTGTCAAAAGAATGTTACATCAGGAAGACAAAGGAGATCTGCATCTCATCTTTTAGGCCTGACGACAATATACTCCCAAAGACCACCGACACAAGCTAAACAAGAACAAGGAACTGGCAGATAAAGCGGTTCAAAATGACTTTAGCACAAATATATTTATGTATGTGTTCCCTTTTGTATCTATTAAAATGATATCAATCACACTTTATTTGAAAATATAAATATAGTGCTCTCGCAAGTGGTATTTAGCGGCATAGAAAATGCTTTATCTCAATACTGACTGTGTGGTACTGCGAGTTGCTGATAAACGGCAGTTGCTTAGGGGTAAGGAGGTATTTTGGATTAGCTAGGGTTTAGATTATCAAAACTCTATGGAAATCCATACATAAAATACAGCTTTCTGCTAGGTCTATGTTACTTCTCATGACAGTGATTTGATATTCTGAATAATTGTCATAAGCAATTTGTAAATGTATTATAATAGACAGTAATAAATTGTTTATTTATATAATAAAACAGATTTTACTGTCTCTAGATAGTCGACATTGTTATTTAAGTAATCTCTGGGAAGATTATTTATAAATCAATAAATATGAACACTATTATTTATCATAGGTATTAAAACCTTTTTTTAATTTTTTTCCTGTTGGTCAAAAACTCAATGTTCACCATAGCTGCTGTTCACAATGTGCCTTTATTACAAATTTCTGCTCTGAATGGCTACTTTATAAGACTTATTATTATATTTAAATGTGTCTTATTTATAAATCACATTTATTTGCATATTTTCTCTGAAAAAATGCTTGATATCACGGGCACAGTTTGCCAAAAAATAAATACATCGAAACAGACAAAAAAACTTAAAAGAGGATACGAGAACTTACAAATTACAAAATTACCAATCTGCGTCAAGGAAAAGATGCTCAGTAATATATGTCAAGACCTTGTCAAAGCATTTGACTCAATGTTCACTCTTTAATATATTCATGTGCAAGAACTGAAATAAAATTGAAAATCGTATGATCATTCGCAATAATCAATTAATGGCGATTCCTTATTGTAAATATTTGATTTACAATCCACTGAAATAATCAATCATTCCACCCTGTTAACATTGAAATAATTATTATTGTAAGATGAATTTCCTGCTAGTCATTTTAAAACCATTTTGTAAAACAAGCTAATTCACAATCTTGCGATCCTCTGTTTAATGTAAGGTGAAGAGAAATCTCTACAATTGATATCCACAGCTTACAAATTAACAAAATACTCTCACCTAACCATCGTGTACATTCTATTATTATTCTTCTATAACTTGCAAAATTTTATACATGTGATTGTTCCAACATTTTCTTAAACAACCTTTTCTTCTCCTTTCCAACTCTTCTTTTTTGTTAAGCATTCAGCATTCATTTTTTTCTACACATCTAAATTTTCATCCACTATCCTCATTTGCTATACTGTCACACATTTGCCTGTTTGGCTTAATTTCCATTGCTTTTATCTTGCTTTCCTGTAAGTCTATGTCTCACAGGCATACATTAGATTCTGAACAACAGCGAGCCTTGGTGTACCTTCAAATGATTGATTCGCATGAATAAAAATTATGTTATGGATGTTTGTTGATATAGAAACATGTGGTTTTAGTTTTTGGCTACTCTGCAAGAAACATAGCGTGATGGTGTGTTTATATAATTAGCGCTGACTGTATCCTTTGTAAGTGCAAATATTGTCGTCAATTATGATTGATTGCATTTATATGATATGACGAATGTTTTGACGCATTCATTTACCATTAAGAGTATGACTGGAAGAAGCATTTAATTCTGTAATGTTTCATTGTTTTTTATTTACAAACGTTTACTCAAGCTGATAATGTATAATCAGCAAACAATACAAAGACAAAGAAATTAATGTGTATGTATGTAGTTACCAAACAAAAAAAAAAAACATCACTGATTGCAATGGGATATTCTCACGTGTGAGTTAGTTAAAATTAAACAAACATCTATGAGCTGTTTAAATTTTTCATTGATAAAATTGTTTTTAAATCCCCACGAGACCTGCTGATAAGAGTATATCAAACAGCTAGAGTTAATTACAATCCATACAAAATCTCATACTGAAATTAGTCAAATTATTTAGTTATCAACTTAAGAAAATCAAATTGTTTAGGACTCAATCAAACACATTAATGGTGAATGTTGTGATTGCACATTATATGATTGTGTAAACTGACCGATGGCTGATAAAAAATACTATCCTCTCGTCATCTTACTCTTAACACCTCAAAGAGTGACATCTAATATAGAATTTCTAGTAAAATTTATGAGCTTGCGACATAGTCCATTTTGTGTTTTAAATTTCATGAAAGAACGTCATTATTACTTTTTCGATGTTTTGAATATAATTTTTTTATTGTAATGGTTTGTTTTTAAGACAAAATGTCCTATTCTGATTTGTCTAAATTTATCCATCTGAATTTTAGTGAATGAGAAATGTAAAAAAGTTGACAGCATTTATACGGGACTCATTGCGTGACACTGCGCGGATAAAATCCTTTTATCCACGGTCGCCCTTTAATTTAGACGTTCTCGTACTCAGAATGAAGAAATTAATAACCATCCCATTGTAAAAAATAATCAATTAATTTTCTGATATGCAATTGAGATATCCAATAGTCGCATTTAACATATGCTTTTAAATACGCTTATAGTACATATTATAAGTCAATACTTTACTGCAAAATCTTCATTTGTGTGTTTATATTTTGTAATGCATATTATTTGTCTACCGCTATGTATAAAAATGTATTAGAAATGAAAATCTACTTCTTTCAAACGAAGGGCATTGCAACGTTAGGGTCGGATCCGCTATTCAAAATATGAATTATGAAACTGCAATTGCATCAGACACAGCTATAACGGGAGCGCCTAAAATTAGCTAAACAGTTTAATGTGAGGTTTTAAATTATAATTTGAACAATATTTTTACTGTTTTAATTGTAACGGGAATAATAAATTGTATCATATATGGTCCATAAGTCGCAGTGTAGAAGCATTCAATACCCCACTATTATAAAATTATTATTGACAAGAACGACCTTCGAATCAAATGTTCCAGGTGCTAAAAATCATAGATACGGCCCTGATGGTTACAATGCAACTATTGTTGAGATTAAAAGAGTTAATTTATTATATTATTGCTATTTTATAACAAAAGTGTCTTCTAATGTTATTTAATTAATGAGCTGATCTCTGATCATGCAATCTTGTTATATTATTATAATTTGTATTTTTGTAAAACGTTAATATACAACTACTTTACTGATAGATATTCTTTTTAAATATTGTCTGTATTATAAATTGTAAAAAAACACTTATAAATAGAAACATTATGAACTTCCACTGTGTCAACGAAAAAACCTTCAAGTTATTGTCTGTATGTTGATATTTATTTTAGAAATTAAAAAATTTTATGATATACCTAATATTATTACATTTTAAAAATCTGCAGAGTATCCCAGTAGGTATATCACAATTATTGTTGCAAGATTGAAAAATATATTATTATAATTATAGAATGTATATAATGCCCCCAAGTCAAATTGAAAACGCTGTTCGTTATCGCCAAGCGCTAATTTTTTTTTGTATGGGATTTGACGTTTGTTGTTTGTTATTGTAGAAAAAATTTCTACAACAAACGTCAAATCACATACAAAAAAAAAATAGCGCTTGGAGATAACGAACAGCGTTTTCAATTTGACTCAGGGCCATTGATTAAAAATCTTTTATGGTGTACCACTATAAAAAAAATTAAGTAGATAAGAAATTTACAAATAAAAATAAAAAAATGCACATAATTAAAATACACACAAAAAAGAAATGAATATATTTATATACAAGAGAAAAAATGTTAGTGAATGTTAACATTATAAATATTCAATTAGATTGATACAAATTTTGTTTACTGATATATAATAATCAACAGATGGTATGTTATATTAATAAGGAATCGTGGCACGAAATATCTGTGATCGATGTACCATTTGGAAATGATATAAGTAGTTATTAGCATTTGGGATTGATGAAGTTATTAGCGTTTGGTATTGATAAAGTTATTTGCATTTTCATATATTTAAATTGTTGATAAAGTATAAAAAAAATGTACAATGCATGTGGTTTTTTGAAGTTGAAATGATAATAAAATGTGTTTGTTATGATGACATTTAGAATTTTAATGTAATAATTTTTACAAATACTTATTCCATCGTACAAAGTCCCTCGCAGGGTTGGCTTATTAGTAGGTATAGTTAATGATGCTACATGTCCAAGAAAAATATGGTACGATTATGTAATTTGAAAGAAGAATTAGACATGTGCAGCACTCGGTTCTCTCTGCCTTTCCTGTTAGGTACATTCCATATTTAAATCAACGTATCCTGATCTCCATAGATTCAAAATAATAAGCAATAATTTAAATTTTAAAAAATAATTTTTCTCGCGGTTATTGCTTCTTGCGATGTTCATTTTTCTCTTCAATTTATTGAACTCTTGAAACTACCTTGCTGGTTTTATATTGCTTGCTTCTTGATAGCAAATTACTTATTCTATAATAAATTGTACTTAAATTTCCCAAAAAAATCACATAAGGCGGTATAACAAATGATTTCTTAGAATAAATCCTCATATCAATTTTTTTACAAAGTATATTATGTATTGATAGGTCAAGAAGAGATTTTATTTTAGTATTCTTATCTATATGTAAAAATATTTTGTGATCTTCCAAGGCATTGGTGAAGACCAGCTGCTCTGTGGGTCTCCACGGACTTACAGCTGAATAATTGCCTATTTTTTTGTAAAAAAAAAAGTAATTTTAATATATTTGCAGCAAATTTATTACTATTTATTTAGATTTGTTTTAAATGTTCTAAGTTATCATTTGTTATATAACCCTTTGGTTACCTATCATTTGATATAACTTGTGGAATCTGAATGTGCCTTTATTACGTAGAAATAGTGTTGAGCGTTAAAAGAATTTTCATATACTTAACAATACATTTATTTAAATTTGGATGTTTAAAATTAGAAAACGCCAACTTGTGTGCCAAAATTAAAATACTTAATTAGCTTGCTATTGAATTTGACTACTTAAAGTAGTTTACTTAAATTATATTGTTTATTATTTGTTAAAAAATCAACTGTTGTACTGTACTTTTTTTCAATATTCTATTTTGATAAATTGTTAAGAAAAGTCTCACAGAGTTAAGCATCGATTGATTGCTTGTGTGATTTGTAGGAAAATGAAATTTCGAATCCAATAGAGTAGATTGTACAAGTCTCAGTTATTGTAAGATTAACTCGTGATGAATGCTGTGTATCTCTCTAGAACAGTTTTTAAATCATTTAGAATTTTTGTTTAGAACATACCTACCTGTCACCTGCGTACATTCAAATTATTGAATATTACGATTAAAGCAGACCTGCTGCATTATTCTCCGTTACAAAGGTAGGTTCTTAGCGAAAAATTCAATGTTGGAATCGGATTTGATATAGAGAGTAAGACCGCTGATAAGCCGTCGAGCATTTTTTTTTTAATTTGTCATTTTAGTTGATCTTATAATGACAAGATTGAAATGCAATTTGTTTCACATATAATATCTATAAAAAGCATTGGCCTTCTTAGTAAAGAATAGTTATTTCTTTGTTAGGCAGGCATAGTTAACTTCCTTTGAAGTAGCAAATTACTTTAATTTCTATTATAATGTTAGCTTTAAAATAAATTTTATACTATGTACTGTATAATGTAAAAAAATGTTGATAAAAAAATTAAGAGTGGTTTTTCACACTATATAATCTAAAAATAAGATTGACTAATAATTTTGTCTTTTTGGTAGGTATATAAACTTGTCTTGTCCAGCCTTCCAAGTTCAGTAAGTTTAACCGGCTCAATACGTGATTTCTAGAGCTCGAAATTGCAGAGTCTACACCACTCACTTTTACCATAGTATGTCCTCTAAGTTTCTTTGAGAATTACCAATTAAAGATGTTGAATGCGTTTTAATTTTTCTTTAGTCTATTCCATGTTTCAATTTGTTTTTTTCTTTGATGCAAATCTAAATTTTATTATTTAGGACACCTACATACTTATATCAACAATTCAACTCAATAATATCAGCAACGAAAGCATTTGATCAAATATTTATTAATTCATGACCATAGATTAAACACTTGATTTTCCAAGATTTTTGGACATGAAAAATGTGCTTTCCTTGTTTCAAAAAGTGATATTATTTTTTTTATTCATAGTCTCATTGACTTTTTGTATAAATAGATTTCCTTTTAGGATATTTTGTCACTGATTCAAAGTAATAAAATAGGCTTACCTGTGTCGAACATTTCAGATATAGAATATGTTGCTATGTTTATGGTTTTCCATTTTTTTATATCCTTTGGTTTTCAAACTTGTTCAAAAACGTGATTTATTTATATAGCTTTTTAAAGATATATACATGCATTTATTCATGATGCATGGTAATATGAAACCTCTCGATTATTTTTCAATCCATAAATATATTATATTGTAAATATGTGGTATATTAATTTGTTCAATAACTTAAATTTATATAATTTTTTTATTAATTATAAGTTTATTGGTGTCTCTAAGAATAATTTATAGCTACTTATAGCATAAGTAATGCAGATTTTTTACATATTACATTGTATTTTTTTATCGTATATTAGCCATACTTTATATATCTTATGTTTATTTTCTTACTTACTACTTATTAGTAATAAGCTAAATTGGATGGATTCTGTACTTACAAAAATAAAATATACCTCCTGCATATTATTATTTGAGAACAAACTGAATAAATATTGAAAACAATTTTTATTATTTTGTTTTTTGCATTTCACCCTTTAGCAGTTCTGACATGAGGAAATATTTTTCTCTGCCCAAAGTGGGCAGAGAAATCATTCTGAGGTCTATAATAGGAACACATAGTCTACATTAGGTATATTCGATTTACATTGATGCATCAAATTCTCTCCATGTTTACAATATGATAAATTGAATCAATCCGATGTTAAAAAGCTATTTAATTACTCGATGCTAATTTCTAGAGAAAGAATAATGTATAGAGGTTTTATCCGCCTTGTCTATGGCAGGTCTGTTTATGCAATGAGTTTAAGGGTGAATGTATTATTTTTTACATATATACCATCACATCAAATCCCTTCCGGGGTAAGCAGAGAGAACCACATTCCTGGCTTCCTTTACATCCATGCATCGTCTTAAACATGCTCTTCGATTGTTCAAGCTTCTTATGTTTCCTTTGAAAATATCATTCACATGATCATGCCATCCCTTTCTGGAGCGACTCATGCTATTCACTCCATCACTTATACTCGTGTATATTTTTTTGGTCAGTCGATCATCGTTCATTCTTTCCTTATGTCTAAACCACCTCAAGGCATTCACTTTCATCTTTCTTTATCTTGTATTCTCTCCTTATGTCCTCATTTTTTATTCTATCTTATACATATCTTTCTATTACATATTTATTAGTGATCTCATTTCTTCTTAGAGATCTTAAATCTTCTTAGCGATCTCAAATCTTCTTAGTGATCTCATTTCTACAGCATTTATTCTAATTTCATGCGTCTTTTGCCACATATTTTTTAACATTATTTAATTCAATAACTGTTATTCCCACAGTGAATATACAGAGCTGACATAAACTATGATTTTAGGCCACGAGACTGGTACAAAAAGGGAGGTGGTACGGGGAGGAATGTATTCATTGCCACCAAATTTTGGTGTCAGTGTTTACCAAGAAATTTTGCTTTCGTCATTTCTATAGATTATTGGTCTGTTTTTATTCCGTTATCAAAAAATTTTCACACCAAAAATAACAAAATATTTGACAATTTATCAGGGGTTTGATTTTATTCATAGATCTTTCTATTGCAAATGTATTATATCTAGCAATAGGCATGATGACTAATTTTGAAAAACTATCTCACGATGTTTTTACGCATTCACTGTTTTCAAATATATATACATTTCTACATAAAATAAAGGTTTAGTAGCAAAAATCGCCATTTTAAAATCAAATTTGACATTTACGCCAAAAAACGCTTGTAGTATCATGGCGGCTGCCAACCCTGACGGTGACGTCACGATATTGTAAACTGCATATCACTACTATATGTAATATATGTATTCTAGGACGATTTGTGTATTTATAATCAATTCAAAAGTGCATAAGTGTTGTGCGGTCCCTAAATGTACAAACACGACGAAAAAAAACACCTACTGAGGTATATGTTTTCGTCCCACGCGAAAAAAAAGAGAAATAAGTGATTAAATTTCGCACGGCGAGACATAAGTGTATTTTATTAAGTACGCGTTTACAATGAAGTACAGTATTTGTTCCCCCACTTTTAGCTCTCAATAATATAATATTTACCATTATTTAGGCAATAAGCATATAAAGAACTTCATTAATGTCCAAACGTCAAAATAGGCCATCATACGTTTCCCGCGTATGTTTTTAGCTTATGAACACATAATGTAGAGAGAAGAAGGAGCATATTTTATCGATTTTCGAGATGTAAGTTGTATTTAAATTACAGATAAATAAAGTACTTATATGTACTTATTATTAAGTTTTTACGTTTCGAAAATCTGATGAACAAAAGTCTTTGTTCGACGCAAAGAAATATCCGACCATCAAAAGTTCCATTCTAGTTAAGAGTAGTTAAGACAGGCAGAAAAATAACTACTATGGCTGCTATTGCTAAAAATAACGATAGCAGATAAATATAGCTTGTTATTAACACAATACAAATAACGAGCGCTATGTAATAATTCGTATGCTGCTAAAATTGTAACGATGTTTTAAAACGCATGCTTCGCGTAATCGCCGTCGTTTCGCGAATCGCTTCATTGCATGAAAAAAATATAGCTTGCTAGTTTAGTTTGGCAGTGACCAGCATCATAACATGTCGAACGTTCGTCAGCTCACCATCGCGTGACAAAATTGTAGAATACTAAAACTAAATTAGTTTACCATACGTTGCGAGCGTTCATTATTTATTTATTTATTCAATAAGAACTAAGTTACATACAAAATACAATAAACTTAGGCCCGATATTACAGTCGGCCCTCAACTCATTGAGTTTGTTAAACTCAAGATTAATGTTAAGGGGAGATTGAATCCATTTCCGTATTACAGTGCAATATAACATGTCAGTTACTAAATCTTCAATTATAGACATATTTCACTTTTTCTGTGGTTATTATCTGTCAAATTTAAATAACCTCAAATAATACGAAATACAAAACGGGACGCTACGACTTTAAATACCATTGTTTTATTATCCAACATGGTAAATTTAATTTTTTTCACCAAAATAATGCTTTTAAATGCCCATGTTCAATACGGCTGTCAGTTTGTTTTGTTGTGTGGCGCCACCGTCGATACAACTAACGCCTTTAGTGATACAACACTGAAACTACACACGTTGCCTAACGCCTCTAGTGATAGAAACTGAAACTACACGAGTTGCCTAGCAAATGACAGTTGACTCACAGTTAAGTACTTAATCTGCCAGAAACGTTGAGTTAAATATTTGTCGTTTTAGTGACATATTTGAGGGAAGATTAGGCCTAAACGGACACTGTAATACGCTATATTTTTGTGAAACTTGAGTTTAGCTCTTAAACTGACACTGTAATACCGGCCCATAGTATCCCCCGATAGGTAGGCGAGTATCTAGGTAAATTGAAACTATTTGCTTTGATGAATCCTTGTTCCATTGCTATTTTATTGTTTTGTTTTAGTTTTAAGTACCTAATTAAAATATTAATATATCAAAAACACCAAAATAAACATTGTCCAGACCGACAATTAATGCGTATATTGTATTGAAGACTATCAGAAGAATTGACGCGACCTTACTATGACGTCGTGCGCTCTGATTGTTTTTTCTCATAAAATGGCGGACTAACACATTTTGTATTTTTATATTTATAATATTATTATTCACTCCTTTAAAATGAAAATAAGTACATTTTTTAAATCTTTATAACCTATTTTATTTTTTAAAATCATAATTTCAATGATTTTTTCTTACAGTCATCACACCTATTACATAACATTCTATTTTTTTTTAATAATATTAATCATAATATGTATATGAATCATAACAATTATCCCATATGTATATTAGATTCATCATAATACATTGTGTATTTCCATTTCAACCTCATGTAACACTGTACAACTCCCACAAACAATATAATAACATCATTTTATTTTATAATCAAGCAATGAAAGCCACCAAGTTATTTATTTCTGAAACGTTAAATATTCTCCACCACGTTACAATACTCGGTGCGTGTTATAACAGATGCGTCAACGATTCAATAGAGCGGATAGCGATATTATTTGGTTTATTGTCCCAAATAAACCAAATAAATCAATAAATAAAAATAGCATGTTAAAAATAAGCAGCATATTCCATATAGCTTGTTATGAAAAAAATAGCCATTTCGAACAACACTACAGTTGACAGTAACAAACACAATTGACAGTAACAATATGGTGACGTCATGCGCTCTGATTGGTGTTTCACATAAAATGGCGGACAAACATATTTTGTATTTTTATTTTAATAATATTAATATTATTCGCTCTTTTAAAATGAAAATAAATATATTTTTTCAAATCTTTATAACATATTTTATTTTATAAAATCATAATTTCAATGATTTTTTCTTACTGTCATCACGCCTATTATCAACAAAGTAGATAAATTCTTTAAAACTGCTGTCATATGATAGGTTATGTATGTAGTCCTTAGCATAATATAAAAACACATATTTGTACATTAACGTTTTTATTTAAATATATATAGATATTAATAAAAAAAAAACTATACAAATAACCACAAATAACATTGGAAAGCTACACTTCTACACAGTAAAAATTGAGGAATAAAGATTTAAATTTATTTATTTATTGTATAAATAAATAAAGATGGTAAATTTACAATTCAGTAGCCACATTAATTTGAAAACGCACTAAAATATTATTTTTCAAGTACGATTAAGGGTGAGAAATTAAATTAATTAATAAAAAAATATGTCATTAATAAATTTTTGGTATATAAAATAAAAATTAATTTTTAAGATTGTTTGGTGAAATGAAATGCATCAAAATTAAGATTTTTGCATTAAGGATTTTCTTGGCAGTAAGTGACTTCCGGTGATGTGTGTTAATGTGTTTGTGATTTACTAAAATAAATGATTCGCTAGATTTGAAAAATTGTCTGTATATAATAGAGCTCATACAAATTAAATAAGCGCACACATAATTTTTATATTCCCACAAACAATGAAAACACTTTACACTTACAATGCCAAAACTTGAGGTTCCAGTTTGAGTCTGTCTAAAGTTTCTTGTGGCATACAGTAGGTGGGATTTATTGTCTTCACTTGAGTGTTGCCAAGTAGCGAGAGTCCAGCTAAACCAAAGAGGGTGTGGAAAGGATCTGCAATGTCTCCAGGTCTGTCACTGAAGCCTCCACTCTCTGCATCTTGACAGGCAAGTATAAATTCTTCTAGCGCACGTTTGTCTATCCAGTGAATACGATTCAACATGGACAGAGAAGCCAAAACCCACCTGCAGACAAATATATTTTCAAAATAAATAGCTTTTTTTTAATTATTTAAAGGAAAACTTTCTTTGAATTATTTTTTTTTTTAACTGCGTGTTAAACATGTACCATGTCTATAACTCTTGAGTTGAAACTTGTTTCAGAGAGCACTTCTGCTTCGTATAGAGTTCACTTACAGTTGAGTTATGTTATAAAATTTTTAATATTATTTGATATTTCTTTATCATCTATATCAAATGTTTCTCGAAAAAATTGTCACTATATGATTACTTGAAATACTTACCACGAGTAACATAAATCAGGTAATTTTTCTGGTCTTCCGTTTAATCCTCCGCTTGGCAATTGCCTCTCGCACAACCACCAAGCCAATTCGTCAGCTCGCAATGCATCCAATCGTCCACATATGGATAACAACCCAACACAGCAGTATATAAGACCTATAAAAAAATATTTGTTTAAAACAGGAAGATTGCAGCTGATATATTTAAATATTGTCATATGGTTTATTTTATTTTTGTTGCAGTGTTTATTAAATTCATTTTTAAAATTGTTTGCATTCATGTTACTTTATCAACTGAATGAATACTGCCAAATTTCAGTTAACACGTGTAACATGATATTATTTGCAGTTATAAATAATAATGATTATCTTTATAAATTAAAAATAAGAACATCACTATATTATAAGATTTATTTTCTATTTATACTTTAATGACTAAATAATTATGTATTTCTATTAAGAAAGTGATAGTTTCAAACTTCTCACAATTTATTTATTTATTTTTTTGTGGGCGATAGGGTTAAATACATATTACATTTCATTTACATACATACATACATACCATCACGCCATGTCCCTTGCGGGGTAGGCAGAGAGAACCGAACGCTACATTTTTCTATCCTGGCACGCATTCCTCGCTTCGTCCACATTCATGCATCGTCTCATACATGCTCGTCTATTGCTCACACTTCTAACATTTCCGTCTTTCAAAATTTCGTTCACATGGTCGTGCAATCCCTTTCTTGGGCGTCCCCGACCTCTCATTCCATTCCTTTCCGCTCTGTATATTTTCTTCGTCAGGCGCTCCTCATTCATTCTCCCCATGTGACCAAACCATCTCAATGTGTTCACTTTCATTCTAGTAATGACATCTTTATTCATCTTACATTCTTTCCTTATGTCCTCATTTCTTACCCGGTCATACATCGTTCTATTACAAATCCTTCTTAACGATCTCATTTCAACTGCATTTATTCTACTTTCATGCGTCTTCTGCCATGTCCAGGTTTCACTTGCATACGTCAAGGTTGGCACTACGACGGCGTTATGAATGGCAACTTTGGCATCCTTTGATATGTTGCGATCATTCATAATTGGTCCATTCACTCTGTTTCCTGCCATAACTCTTCTTTCGATCTCTTTATCGAGTCGTCCATTCCGTTGAAATATGCTTCCCAAGTACACATATTCGTCGACTTGCTCGAGCCATTCATTCTCTACTCTTATTTTACACGCTGTTCTGCTTTCACTCTTTTCAAAGACCATTGTCTTTGATTTGCTGGCGTTCATCCTAAATCCATTCTCTATACATCCTTCATATACCAGACTTACAAGATACTGTAACTCTTCCATACTTTCTGCTAATAGAACTTTATCGTCTGCATACATCAAATCTCGCACCATTACAGTACTCAATTTCAGACCCTTGCTTTCATCCTTAAGGGCTCTTATGCAGAAATCAATATACAAGTTAAAGAGCCATGGAGATAGCACGCACCCTTGTCTAACGCCATTATTTATAGACAACCACGTTGTCACTGTGTCGTTGACACAAACACATGCTTCGCTGTTCTCATATAATGACGCGATTGCGCGTATCAGTTTGCTCTTCACTCCATACACTGCTAGTATATCCCATAATTTTTCTCTAACAACTTTATCATACGCCTTTTCTAGGTCTATGAAGGCACAGAAAATTTTCTGATTTTTATCCAGAACCTTTTCTGTGACCGTGCACAGAGAAAAAATTTGGTCTATACATCCTCTGCCGCCCACAAACGCACCTTGGACATCCCATATCTTGCTTTCTGTAATCTTTCGCACTGTTTGATCCAGGATCCTTGCATACATCTTACCAACTGAGCTACATTTCATTTACAGGTCAATAATTGGTTTATTTGTGTACATGAATAAAAAGGTGCTGTTAAACAGTGCCTCTTTCAGTGAGAAAAGTGTTTCACAGAGACAAGTACAATTTGAGCACCAGTACAATTAGAAGAATAGATTATGTTCTGAAAACAAATTTACATTCTTTCATAAGTTGATTTATTTAAATATATTACCTGCATGACTCTCTGCACCAGGTCTTGAACCAAATCCACCATCAAAATTCATACAGCTAAGTACAAATTCAACAGCTTTGTCAATGTCTATTTCGTCCAACTTATGCAATAGAGACAAACACAAAACGGCACAGAAAGAGAATCTGGTATCAATTTCTCCCCATTTGTCTCCTAAAATAATAAAATGTAAATATTTTACAAATAAACAGTAACAAATTAATTAAAGTGACATGTGGGTGAACACAAGAAACATTATTTTTACAGAGAAAGAAACAAGACATTGCGATTTACTTTATTTTGTAAATCTATAGAAAATGAAAGAGAAGATGTTGGATATTGAAATCTTTGCTTCAGTAATTAATAGGTTTTTGTTTCTTTTTCTATTTTAATATTGATTACCTCCCCATATCTTAGTTGTAAAAATAAAATCATCTTTTTTACTAGAGGGATAAAATTTTTTTCCTATTAGATGGGCTGTGGCAGAGCGGTTAGCGCACTGGGTTAGTAAGCCAATGATCACTAGCTCAAATCCTGCCACAACTGATTTCGTTCACCAGAATTTATTCATCTATTACACAAAATAAATATTACATATTATATAAGCTGACTAATAACGCCCCACTAGACAAAAGCCTGTTCTGGGACTATTATTTTTACACAGTTGGGTATTTTTTTTCAGCTGTAATTTTCACAGGTTATAAATGAAGAGTAAAAAAAACATATACAAAATCGGGAATCAATCCCGGGTTCGATTCCCGATGAAGACACAGTTTTTAATTGTGTTTTCAGTCTGGATCTGTGATACGATTAATATCGTAAGTCTCCAGAATGTGACAACTTGTTATTAGGTGCGTGTTAAATTAATATAATTTGCCCGAGAAGTAATATAAAAATAAAAAGAATGAAACAAAAAAAAAATACATTTGTACAAAATATTAGAAAAAGTAAATATAAATAGTATTAACAGAAAAAAATGAGAATATACACTTAGCTTATTTATTTATTTGTGCTTAGTTTATTTATTTATTTGTGCTTAGTTTATTTATTTATTTGAGCTTAGTTTATTTATTTATTTGTGCTTAGTTTATTTATTTATTTGTGCTTAGTTTATTTATGAGGACTTGTTACGAGGACATGTTCATTCTTTACAAAAAAATCATCTCTAACTCATTTCCATTGTCATATTTAACTGGAGAGACTTAAAAGATTAGAGATCTATATTTAGCATTGGAGACATGGCTGAAGATAAGATCATTCTATTAATGTTTTATTGTTTATTTATTTCTTCTGCAGAAGGTTAAGGAAAAGAATCATTCAAGATTATCTAACCAATTTCATATTATATATGTCTCCAAAGTCTAGAAATATGTTATCAGATGGATGTTGGATAAATTAATATTGGACATATAAGTTGTTAAAAAATACAATTTTAAATAAAAACTATAATACCTGTAAAACTTCCGTCTTCAAGTTGTAGTGAAGATATATATCTGACAACACCTTCCACATCAATGGATTCAATTTCGTCATACATACTAAGGATTTGTACAGCACTTAAGGTATATAATATATGTGGATCATGTCCTATACTTGCAGATATTCCTCCGCTTTCTTTATCTTGACATTTTTTAATAAACTCCACTATTTCGCTCCTCGGTATCCTGGTAGCAAAATAAATACAAATGAACAGTCGTCCAAAGTTATGTAGGGTAAAATATTTCTCTTAGGATATAATTGATCCGACAAATACAAATAATTGAAAACCGCTTTTACCTAAACAATAATATATTTCATATAATGGCAAATATTACCTTGACGACTTTCCCATTAATTCTAATGCAGTTAGGCCCCAGTACATGCCAGACAAACGAAGAAATTCAGTCATACAATATTCATAGTCATCTTTATTAGTTCCATACGCCGCAAGATAATCACTATGTTTGTCAATTAGAAGGGATCTAGGTCGATCTTCTGCCAATACAACGTCTTTGGTAATCGACATTTTATTATACAAATTTAATTAATACTAAAAATTTACAACCGAAAACGCGAAATCTGAATTGTCAAAGTGACAATTTACGTTTATAACCATAGAATCACAGGTTTTATATGCATAGAATATTTTGCATTAGTAATAAGAATCTTGTTCCAGGGCCGCGTTCTAAATCAGAGTGAATCGCCGAGTGAATCGCTCTACCGGTGCGACCTGAAGTTGCAAAGAGAGCGACATTTGGGCGATGTTTAATGCGAACGGTACTGAGCGATGTTGGGGTGACTTAAAATTACGCGGGCGCGGGAAATTTAAAATTACGAGTTTGGTGTTACTTCAGTTGTGTCACTTTGGTCAAAAATTATAATAAAATAGAGGTTGTATATTTTGTTTTGGTGTTTATCGGATGTTTTCATTATAATAACGAGGTAATAATTTATTAATTTTAAAAGTAGTAAACGTGTTGTGACAAGTTATTCGTAAGAATTTAAGATTTTTTCTTGCGAACATATTTACATCAAAAAGTGATATTCGTTAAAAATGCGACATATAATAGTTCTGCATCCACCCAACGAACATATCTCATAAAGTTCAGCAATATTGAGGTTCCCTGTCACCCATTGTGAATGTTATGAAAAAATAATTTGACAAACTCATTTCATGAAAATGGTGAAAATTTTCGATACAAAATTTGAACACTTTATAGAATGACTTGTTAGTGAGGAGTTTAGCGTTGGCCACAACACACTCATTTATATAACTGTCTGTTCCCAGAATAAAATAAAATAAATGTCAGGTTTGTCATAAAAAGGGATACAAGTGTTGGATCAAAGACATACATACATACCATCACGCCATGTCCCTCACGGGGTAGACAGAGAGAACTGAACGCCACTCACTTCTATCTTGACACACATAGTTTTCACGAACTTTTCGTGTTTTGGGCATTCAAAAATGGCCTTCCACATTTCTTTGTGGTTGACCATTATTATCCATGGTAAATTTGTATGAATTTACATCCATTGTATTTATTTTGTATGAATTTACATTTTTTAAAATTATAATTAATAAATAATTCAATAAATTAAATTATAAATACAAATAAAACCAACTAAAACCATACCAAACTAAAAGTGTTGACGACTATGTGAAAAATTATAAATTGCCGCCAAGTAAAATGTCACTTTGACTATGCGAAAATTCATAAATCCCGCCAAAAAATTTAAAAATTTGACAGGAACGACATTCACTCTACTATTTCATCGAGCGACTTGGGCGACTTTGATGCGAGTCAACCGTGATTCCGAACGGGCAGAGTGAATCGCCGCGCGAATCGCTCGATGAATTCCGAACGCTTAGGATGACGCTCTAACATCGCCGAGCGATCGCCGAGCGTCTTTCCGAACGCTACCCATTAACTGCTAAAATAAGTGAGTTGTGTGTAGTATCCATAGAAAAAAAAATTAATAAAGAAAAATCGCAATTTATCTAAGCTATGATTCCGGTGACATTTGTTGGTTTCTGACGTGTCTCTTATTCGAATTATTTGCTTGTTCAAGTTTTACAAATATAAATAAAACATGGATTATTTCAAGTCAATACCAACACACATTGATTACGCTGGACAGGCTCGTGCAGAACAATTGTACAGATTTATCATCACCCTGTTCAGTATTGTCGGCCTGGTTTGGGGTTACATCGTCCAGCAATTCTCACAATCTGTTTACATCCTTGGAGCCGGTTTTATTTTGGCAACAATATTGACTGTACCACCTTGGCCGATGTTCAGAAGAAAACCTCTACAATGGCAAATACCAGAGAGCCAAGTGACCAAAAGATCAACTGGGAAAAAAGCGAGAAAAGATTGATTTTTATTTTTGATTGTTTAGGCTAATTTGTTTTTTGGTACATCATATTATAATACATGTGTTTTTTCTAATATATTCTGATTCCACTCCAATTAAGATATTTTTATTTCATTAGTTATACCTCAATACTCTGAATTTTTAAGCTAATGAAGAAATCCAAAAAATGTAATTTTAATTAATGAATTTTGGGCTCGACAAATAACATAATGCAGACAACAGTTTTATAAAGTATTATTGCAAAAGTCAGATAAAAATCGACATGCAATATGTCGTCGAACGTCGAGCTATTTTGTTGGTTGATACAGATTGGAGCATTTTTCAGCACTAAAATTGTTTTGTGCACAGGTGATATCACCATTTTTTGGTAAATTAGGTACTCAATGAGAAGTATTTATAAAATATTAAAATTAGTTTTATTATTTTCTACAAAGACTTTACAATTGACAATTTTTTTATGTTGAGCACATGAAATAAAACAAATAATTTGGGGTTGAATAAGCTAAATCTATGTGGGACCTCTTTCATACATTCGTAAAAAGCAAAACAACAAAGTTACAAAAATTGCTTCTTTGACTTGTGATGCAACGCATCCTAATATATTTTTAAAAAACATAATAATATTTTATTCATTGTGTGTCACATCAAACATTATTGTTGAACATAGAGTTAATTTTATGTAAAAAGATAAATATTAATTTTTATCAATAATTACGTGATTTTGTGGATTCATCATTATTTGTCACTTTTTACAAACTCTGTTTCTAACACTTTTCTTTAATTCAATTATGAAATCTTTGTTTTTAAGGTTTTTCTCAAAATTGACATTAGAAATAAATAAATTAGGAAACAATGCTTCTGGGCTTCGAATGTCCGCTCTGCGCCCCCACGTGACAGGCTCAAGAATGTTGTCACTAATATAAAAGCTTGAATATTTTTATATTTGCATATACGCAAACATTAGATTTATTTCCCTGTCGAGAGTCAATGATATTTTGAATATTATAGGAGAACCAGGAACTCAAGGCACCTACAGGGCTAACGACCTCTCATCGGCGTGTTTACGTTATCACTTTATGCGCTTGCACAACGTTCACCAATTGTGCCTTCTTATTGAGTTCCCTATCATTCCAAAAAAAAATTGGATCGATAGGGATATCAGTTGATTCTGGTTCTCTTATATTATTTCAACTTCGTCTCTATTGAGATGTTAAAAATTCGACATAAAATATACAATATACCACAGTAGGTAACTACGGTTGTTAATATGAACCCTGAGTACTAGAGGCTTTCGGAAATAATAGCTTTCAAAGTTTTTAAAATTGCTATTTTAACATGTCAGTTATAATCTTATAGTATAATGCGTGATTTTTTTTATATTTACTACGGAAGGCTATTAGAAATCATGTCTACCATTTACAGACATGTTGATTGGTGGAAACCCCCTCACAGACACCTTTAAAGTTCAATAAATTGTAAGTAAAGGTGTCTGTGGGGGCTATCCACGAACCAAAGGGTCTGTCAATGGAAGACGTAATTTCTAATAGTCTTCCATAGTGAATATTGAAAAAAATCATGCTCTATACTATGACTGGCATGTCAAAATACCAATTTTCCACAATTCAAAGGCTGTTTTTTGCAAAAGCCACAAGTTCTCAGGGTTTCTTCGTATCCAATTGTTGTTTTCTGCTGTGGTATCCTTACATAGAAAAATGAGCCTTTATATTATGTGTTAAATGTCTATAGTGAGCTGTTTTTGCTTTATGATCTATCAATGTGACACTATAGAAATAAATAAAAACCAATCACTCATATTTCATTTGCGTAAAAAAATATTTAAATGCAAAAAAACTGTCATGCTAATAGCATAAGTTACTTAAAATTATCGGCAAATAAAACATAACAAATTTAATTAAAACATATGACTAGCACGTGGTTTTTTTTTTGTGAGTGTAAAAATACTTGATCACACTACAAAATAAGAAAATGTGGGTTTGTACTACTGTTACAATCTTTGACGTGTCTTAGCTGCCTCCAAGATCAGTAGCCACTTTCTTCTATCCAGAGTGGCAGTCCTCCAGTTCACTTCGAGCACTCTGCAATCGAAGCTTCGGCTTTCCCACCCGTCTTCTTCCCACTGGATTAACAGTCATAACTCTCTTTGCTGGCTCCCCATCTCCCATTCACTATACGTGGCCGAGTTATCTAAGTCGTGCGATCTTGACAATACGTACTGCACTTATATATCACCATACAGCTGATAGAGTTCGGCATTGTGTCTTCTCCTCCAGACACCGTTCTCACAAACTGGACCATATATGCGTCGCAGGATGCGCCTTTCAAATATGTCTAGGGCTGTTTCATCCTGCTTTGTTAAACTCCACGTTTCTTATGCATACAAAAGGACAGGTCTTATTAGGGTCTTGTAGAGAGTGACTTTGGTCTTCCGTGAAAGTAGACGGGGTCTAAGTTGGCTTGTAAGTCCAAAGTAACATCTGTTGGCTGCCACTATCGGCTTACTTATCTCATCCGATGTTTTTATTATTGACCTGTGAACCCAGGTATGTAAAATCTCCCACAACTTCCACAAAACATTTGGGTTTGTACATTCAATAAATAAAAAAAAACATTTTAAAATCAGAAATATTAAAAAATGAACATTAAAATTATATTATATTTTAAAAGTATTTAATCATTAATTAGTGAACATACAGTGGTACCTCGACTTACGAGTTTAATTCGTTACGCAACCTTGCTCGTATCTCGAAGCAAATTTCCCCATACAAAACAATTGAACTACCATTAATCCGTTCCAACCCCCAAAATGTCAACCCAGTTTTTTTGTTACGTGGTTTTGAATAATAAAAATGTATTTATAAATGACAAATATTTACTGTACAAAAACAAAAAAGAGAATGTAAAGAAATAAATTAGACATCCTCACTGGTCTTTGCCTTTTTCGCTACATTTTTTTCACTTTCACCTGTAGGCCGTTTAGAAAAAAAACATGTCCAAGGAGATTTGTTTCCGTATGATGAACTGTAACTCTTGTATCTATCAGCCGACCTGCTAAACCGAACTCGTATCTCGAATTTCGCTCGTAACTCAAAGCAAAAAATCACTCGCTCGCCGGCTCGTATCTCGAAAAACTCGTATGTTGGGGCACTCGTAGTCGAGGTACCACTGTAGTTATTTTTAATTATGAATATGTCCTTTATCAAGAATGTTTAAATCTTTATACATTCCCAAAATTAAGAAAATGCTTATTATTGAATTCGGTCAAGGCAGGGTTTGAATCAATATCCACTAAATTACTAATCCAGTGCCCCAACCCTTTTGCCATTGACAAATCTCAATTATAATAATAATCAAAATGGTCACATTTTCATGTTTGTAAGGTAATTCGGTCAAGGCAGGGTTTGAATCAATATCCACTATATTACTAATCCAGTGCCCCAACCCTTTTGCCATTGACAAATCTCAATTATAATAATAATCAAAATGGTCACATTTTCATGTTTGTAAGGTAATTCGGTCAAGGCAGGGTTTGAATCAATATCCACTATATTACTAATCCAGTGCCCCAACCCTTTTGCCATTGACAAATCTCAATTATAATAATAATCAAAATGGTCACATTTTCATGTTTGTAAGGTAATTCGGTCAAGGCAGGGTTTGAATCAATATCCACTAAATTACTAATCCAGTGCCCCAACCCTTTTGCCATTGACAAATCTCAATTATAATAATAATCAAAATGGTCACATTTTCATGTTTGTAAGGTAATTCGGTCAAGACAGGGTTTGAATCAATATCCACTAAATTACTAATCCAGTGCCCCAACCCTTTTGCCATTGACAAATCTCAATTATAATAATAATCAAAATAGTCACATTTTCATGTTTGTAATCAATATCCACTAAATTACTAATCCAGTGCCCCAACCCTTTTGCCATTGACAAATCTCAATTATAATAATAATCAAAATAGTCACATTTTCATGTTTGTAAGGTAAATTTCTACTTTAATTTTACGGTGGTCTAAAAATTGATGATTTAATGGAAATTTCATAAATATAAACATACTAGGGTCTAAGGCAAATACATCATATGTATGTACATCTAAAAATTATACCTATCTAAAAACCACTGACTGAGACGGAAGAATAAAATTGACATCAAAAATATATAGATTTAAGGACAATATTTTCTAACATGGTTTTAATTGAAAAATCTATTTACTTATATCACAATAAATATACAGAATGAAGATATTCATATATATTTCTATAGTAAATCAACAATAACGTACATACGTATTGATGATGTATTAAAACTATATTAAATATGTGAACTGATACCTACTGTTGATAATCGTTATTTGTACACAAAAATGTAATAAGGATGCACAACACCACACATTTTCAATATTTCAAAAAGTACAATTTTAAATCATGTTATATTAAATTATTACAAGTTATTGCTAATTTTCCTGTAGTGACAATATGTACAATCATAATATCTGGCCTTGAAGCCACAAAGCAGTCTAATAAAAATGATTAGCACTTTTATCTCCACAGATATTCATTGTCTCATTAACATTTATGCACAATCTCATAAATGATCATCTTATTTACAAGTGTCTTACATCTCCTTCTTTCAAAATATTGTTTACATGGTCTAATATAATATTCTGTGTCTATAAATAAGATATACTCAATAAAATCATATTTATTTTTTATCACCTTCCGCTGGAAACAGTTCAGTCTCTTCAGCCTCTATTTTTTCCTTTAAATTTCTAAATTTTTCCATGTCACTTTCTTCTTCTAACAACGAAGAAGACACTTTGTGTCTTTGAGATGAACCACTCGGTTCTTCTTTTGACCCGGCAGGCTCTTCATTGTTGGTTCTTGAAGTTGGGGTCTCATCATTGGATGTTGACAGAGGGAGTCTTGCTTTGAAGCCTAACATCTGATGGAGGGTGATGAAAGCAAACACTCCGGAAAGCATATAGTTGAGGCGGAACAAAGCCAAAGGAGTTGCCATTATAACAACAACAGCAGTGACATAGACGATTTTCTTGACTGCATCATAATACAAGCTAAAAGAAAATAATTCAATGAAACATTTAATTCCATTTCAAAAATAAATTTTTGAAATGGAATTAAAGATTTATTATCAGAACGTCCGAGGTCTTATAATACAAGCTAAAAGAAAATAATTCAATGAAACATTTAATTCCATTTCAAAAATAAATTTTGGAAATGGAATTAAAGATTTATTATCAGAACGTCCGAGGTCTTAGAACAAAAACACATACTTTTCTGAATAATGTACTGAGCAATAATTACGATGTAATATGTCTTACAGAATCTTGGCTTAATGAAAATATTTATGACAATGAACTTTTCGATACTAGATACAATGTTTTCAGAAGAGATCGAGATTATAAAGATACAGGTCAAAAGCTCGGCGGTGGTGTGCTTATTGCTGTGAAATCGAACCTGTCCGCTAAACAGAATAGTGAATGGTGTACTGGTGGTGAGGATATTTGGGTTGGAATTCAGTCAAATAGTGGGTCTAGTATAAATTTATGCTGTGTATATTTGCCACAGGGTAATAACTATACTAATATGTTGAGACTATTTTTCGATAACACTTCTGATCTAATGTTAAATTATCCTGACGACACGTTCATATTGGTCGGAGATTTCAACTTACCTAATATCACCTGGATATGCTCCAATGCATGTAACTCTTTATCTCCCTGTAACTATTATGACGCTACTAGTTCTCACTTTGTTGATCTTTTATCTTACAGCACTCTAAAGCAATATAATGGCATTATTAATGCGAATGGTAGAATATTGGATCTGGTTTTGGCTACTAACATATGCAATACTATAGAATGCACAGATCCATTGATCAATGTGGATATCCATCACAAACCCCTTATCATAACATTTGTTGCGGATACTGAACTCTTTGTGAAGGACCTGCCGAGGATTGCAAAACTCTTTCATAAGGCAGACTACACATCTATTAAGAAACATCTACTGGGTGTAGACTGGGAAGCACAATTCGTCACTAACAACGTGGATCAGTCCACAGAAAATTTTTATACCATCTTAAACGACTGCGTTACAAGATTTGTTCCGACTAAGCATATAACGGGGTCAAATAAATTCCCAAAATGGTTTTCAAAACCCCTTATTAAAGTGGTCAAAGAAAAACTGAGAGCTCACAAAAGATGGAAAAGGACAGGATTACCACTTGACTATGACGAGTTTGCACTACTGCGAACTAGACAGAAATCCTTGCAGATAGAATGCTATAATTATTATATCCAACAAACTGAAAGGTCTATCTCAAGTGACCCAAAGTTCCTGCATAGTTACATTAAATCTAAAAAACCCCAATCTTCGTATCCACTGAATATGTTTTACGATAAAGTAACTTCAAGTGACACAAGAATTATTTCTGGACTCTTTAGTGACTTTTTTCATTCCACATTTGTACGGGGCGCAGCCGATTTGCCTGATGTTCTATGTAAGAGTGAATTAGATATTTATAGTATACATTTCGAATTATCGAATGTGAATAAGAAACTTAAAAGTCTAGACTTAAATAAAGGGCCAGGCGCGGATGGTATTCCTTCACTTTTCATTAGAAACTGTGCTGATGAGCTGGCAGACCCATTGTGTAGACTTTTTAAATTGTCATTCAGTTCGGGTGTTTTTCCCTCAATTTGGAAAATGTCATTTGTCACACCTATTTATAAAGCTGGTGATAAGCGTAACATAAAAAACTATCGACCGATCTCTAAGCTATGTGTGTTCAGTAAGGTGATGGAACAGATTGTGGTCGAACAGCTGATGCCTTCGATAAGTCCATTTCTTATGCCTAATCAACATGGATTCTTTCCGGGTAGATCAGTCGAATCAAACTTGCTAGAGTATACGGAATACATTTTAACGTCAATTGGAGGGGGGGGACAAGTTGATTCCATTTATACGGACTTCTCGAAGGCCTTTGACAAGATCAATCATAACATATTAATACATAAATTGCAGAATTATGGTGTGCACGGAGACCTATTGAGATGGTTGTCGTCATATGTGAGAAATCGATTACAAGCCGTTGCAATTAATAATTGTAGGTCGGAATTCCGTGAATGTGTTTCGGGCGTGCCGCAAGGTTCTCACTTGGGACCAATTCTATTTAGTTTGTATATAAATGATGTATCTAGCTGTTTCCGCTCGTCTAACTTCCTCGTTTATGCGGACGACATGAAAATTTTCAAGAAAATATGCAACCGGAATGACATAATCGCATTACAAGCAGATTTAAATCGCCTTTCTGTATATTGCTCAAATAACCAATTATTTCTTAATATTGAAAAATGTAATAATATCACCTTTACGCGCTCCAAAACCCCAATTTCTCATGAGTATACAATTAACGGAAAGATTCTTATTAGAAAGCATGAAATTAGGGACCTTGGAGTTATTGTGGATACGAAGATGACATTTAAAAGCCATATTGACTATATAATAGACAAGGCTTTTAAACAATTGAATTTCATAATTAGGGTATCAAGGCCGTTCAAGTCCACGGGTACTCTAAAATCACTGTACTGTTGCTATGTCCGTAGTTGTATTGAATATGCGTCTATTGTATGGAACCCACATTACGTCACGCATATAAACAGATTGGAAAATATACAAAATAAATTCTTAAAACATTTAGATTATAGAAGCAGACGTTCTTTTGTTGATCCCGCACAATCAGCCCAATATCATAAATTAACTACCTTAGAAGCCCGGCGAACTGTAGCTGACATGTCTTACTTATACAAGTTGGTGAACTGTATAACGGATTCTAGTGAGTTATTATCTAAATTAAACTTTCATGCACCAAATAGGCTTACTAGAAAGACTCATACATTTAGGCCACCTAATTGTAGTACTAATTATGCTCAGAACTCCTACATATATAGAACGTGTTGTAACTATAACGTGTTCTTTAATGAAATAGACCTTTTCAATAACTCCTTAAACGTATTTAAATGTTCAATTTCTAGATTACTGCTTCGTGGTTAGGTGGTGTACGTGTGTTCCCCTTTTCCTACTTTCCTACTCCCTTCCTCAAAACTACTTCTTTTTGTAAATATAATAACGATTATACTTGTAAACTTAATTGGTTCACATGTCATATTATGTATGTTAGTAAAATAAGTAAATGTAACTGTCTGTTTACATAATAAATAAATAAAATAAAATAAAAATAAAACATACAAGGTTTCAAAATTCAATCAGAACAATGTTTTATTCATTTACTGTGTAAATAATTATAACTAAAAATATGTCTTGTCTCAACATATGTATTTATGACCTAACTTTACAATATAGAAAGGATGATTTATTTATATACGTATATATTATTACCTAGAGAATTAACTGTACATTTGTTCCTCTAAAATAATTATATGTTGCATAAAAAGGCTTTGTCTTATTATAATATAATGTTTTTATTGATTCTTTTCATTTTAAAGTAATGTTAAAAGAAAATTTTGCATATATTCTTTAGCAGACTCGGTCATAGCAAAATTAAAATGTGATATGTTTTGAATTATTATTATTACCATAATAAATTGTAAAGATTTCTGAAAAAAAAATCTGAATATAAATAAACATACATGTTAATTTTAGGAGCCTCAATCTGCCATAATATTGCGGCGCTGGCACACATTATTAAACTCGGAATGAATGAAGGATCAGGATTCAAAATCTTACTGTACCTAAAATTCACAAAAACATACAAAATTAAAAACAAATATTGAAAAAGAATTTTATAATGATATACTTAACATTGTCAGGGTTGACAATAAATTAAACTTCATACACATCGGTACGAGTATGTAAAAACATAAAACAAATGAATAAATAATAATATAATTCAGGGAGACTTCTTTGTCACCTCAAGTAAAAGGATCATAGCTTTCATTGTTTCCGAACCAATTTCTCAATAAATGGCATTAAAAAATATTTCATCGTCACTCTCCATAGATGGTGATGGTGTGACAATACTTCATATCTGGATTGAAAAAGGAACTCAATAAAAAGGCATAATTTTCACGAAAAACCAGCTGATGACAGGTCGTAAGCCCTGTCATCAGCGTGTAGGTGCCGATCTCCCGTTTCTCCTATAATATAATTATAAAGTTTATTAAATTAAACTTACTTGTAATTATGAGCCCATGTAAGAAGTGTTGGAACATTTAACAACGTCACTATAAACCACAAAAAGAACATTGCGAAATGGAAATGCAATGGACTAAGAGAAAACTCATTTTCTTTTATGTCTTTTGACAATGTCTCATTAGTTGATTGATTTGCTTTGTCTGTTTCCTTATCCAAATTATTCACTAATGCGACATCTTTGCCAGATAATTTTTCAGGAATGGCAAGTTGTTTCGAAGAGTCTGTAGTGTTACTATCTTTCAAGTCACCAGATGTTTCGTCTTTGGAAGAATCTTCCTTCTGTTTGATTGCATGTTGTTTGTCTTCTTTACAACTATCTTTGTCATCAATTTCAACGTCTGCGGCTTTTGAAGTTGAAGCTCTATCTTCGAAAACAGTTGAATCTTTGGTTTCGGGAAGAGCAACAACTTTCGAATCATCACCAATATCAGCCTCTTTCATGTCCTCTTTTGATGATGAATCTTTTACTATGTCTTTTGTTTTGGAACTCTCAGAGTCTTCATTTACTAAAGTGCTTTTTCCTCTAATTTTTTGGGTTACTTTTGCAATTGTTTTGTAAACTAAATCCTCCAAATAATCCTCATACATTTTGGTTAGCTAAAACAAATATTAAATTGCCATATTAGATAATGCCTTCTATCTGATACAACAAGCATTATAAAGACTGTTTACACAGACGTTCACTAGATTACGTTATAAATCAACCAGATTTGTTTCATGTGGATAATGTTCATTCAAATAAGCTCATTTAAAATGTTGATAGACAAAACAACCAGCGTGACGATTCCGTTTAAATTTTAAAACTTAATAGTATGTAATATGATAAAATTTCACATGTAAAACTGAGAGAAATTGTAAATTTAAGGAAATGAGGACATATAATCACTTAAATCTTTTTTATCTACTTGTCATAAAAAAAAGTTTACATATTTTTCAAAATTAATCAAAATATAATTAAAACTTACCAGGAAAAAATAGAAGGCAGCTCCTGTAGTGAGAGCGACAGCCCCACAAGAAGCGGTGGCTAAGGTGATGAGAATAGTTCCTCCAACACCAGGTGCTTTACTTAATCCGCTCGCTGCCCAGTCCCATAAACGGAATCCTCCACCACGACCCACGGCCACTAACCTAGAATCCAGAAACAAAGTAATGATTTTAAATTCAACATACAATTTTTTTGAATTTGTAATGTGAAAAAAAATTGTACATGAAAGAATAATGTTATCACTATGTGACTACAATAAATTGCCAAAACAACTAGAACATATAAACGAAAAGGCATTCCACCGGGAACAGAAAACTAGACTTGTATTAAGAACTGAAGTAAAGTGTTGTTGTACAAACGACTACCACATTACAATGTTAACTATAAATTTTGTCATAAGCCAATTGCCTTCATTATTAATTATTTTGAAATTAAAAAAAAATGCAACAGCTAGTGATAAAATCAGTCATTTCAAATGATAATTTTGTCAGCTTTTGTGGCTCATTTGATCAGATATATGACATCTGAGCCAAAGGTCTCGGGTTCGATTCCCGGTGGAGACACAGTTTTTAATTGTATTTTCAGTCTGGATCTGTGAAACGATATACATAGTAAGTCTCCAGAACGTGGCAACTTGTTATTGGGTGCGAGTTAAATTAATATTTGAAATAGTACCTGTAAGTTGTCCAAGAAGCAATAAGAAATAAAATAATTTTCAAGGTTTACCAGAAACAAGTTATAAATTTAACATGGGATTTATATAAAATAATAGTGAATATTTATATTTTTAAACTAATTGGAAGGTGCGGGCAATGGACCAGGTGGAATGGCGGAAAGTTCTCGAGGAGGACAAGGCTCATGATGGGCTGTAGCGCCATTGGTGATGATGATGAAATCAGAAAATGAATCAATAAATTACCTGAGTAATATTTTATGAGCAAGTTGTCCGGAGAAGATGAGCAGACACCACAACACAGCACCAAGAATATGCATCATACCGAGGGCGATCACAAACAGGAGCAATGGCAACAGTAAAAAGTTTTGTGACGTTGATGCTCCAATCTGCAGTGCCGGTGCAATCTTAGCGAGTAATGGAACAGATCTGTAGGAGAATTATCAAAATTAACTCATAATTTAAAAAAATATAAAAATGGTTAAATAAAAAAAAAACAAAACTAGCATTCAACCCCTTTGAACCTACCAGCACATATGTAAGGGCTGTTGGGAAATAATATTGCGTCCATATTATTTCATAATACAATCTTCTTCTTCTTATATTAGATCGAAGATCTGTTTCTCGAGAAAGCTATTCCTGTGAAGCTGAGGTCCAGCTATCCCTCCACCTTTTTGGTGGTCTTCCGGGGAGGCGATGCCCTGGTGGGATTTCGTTTGCCGCTACGGATGAGATTCAATATGCGTCCATCCTGTTGACATGGTCGCTGCAGAATCTTCTTCTAGATCTACTCCATCGTATGATGTCCACGGTCTCACAGGTCCGCCGAATGTCGTTATTACGAATTCTGACCCTAAGCATCTTCCCTGTGATAATCTTTAAAACCTTCATTTCCGATGTTCGTAGAAGGTTTTTAGTTCTGGTTGTGTCGGCTCTTGTCTCCACCGCATATGTCATGATTGGTCTAAAACATGTCTTATAAATTCTGACCTTACTATCCGTTATTATGTATTTGTTATGCCAGATGATATTTTTGAGACATCCTGAACTAGCGGCTGCTTTATTGGTCTGTTCTCTAACTGTTGAGTATAGGTCACTATGGCTCGAGATTTCCACACCCAGATATCTGAAAGTCATAACTTGCTCCATTGGAATGTCATCTATTACCAGCTTGTATCTTCTTGGTTGCTTGGATATTGTTAAACTCCTCGTTTTGTTTACAGATACAATCATTAACACATATTCTACACATACAATCATAAGATACATAAAAATAAACAATAAAAAAAAACATATTGCCCTTCACCATTGTGCAAGCACTCGTGAGTAAAGGAGACATTTAAAAATCATAAGAAACAAAAATTATATCTACAAAATTATTATATATAGATTTGTGAATATTTAAAATATTGATTTTAATTTTTTATTTTATAAACTTGCCATCACGCCATTTCCCTATTTAGAGTAGGTAGAGAGAACCGAATGCCATACTCTTCTAATTTGATATACATGTTTTGCCTCAGGAATGAAAAGTAGAGGTCGGCCAAGAAAGAGTTGGCACGATCACATAAATGGGATTTTGAAAGATGGAAATGTTAGAAGTAAGAATAATAGAAGAGCGTGTATGAGACGATGTATGGACGTGAATGAAGCGAGGAATGTATGTCAAGAGAGAGGAGTCTGGCGTTCGGTTCTCTCTGCCTACCCCAAATAGGGAAATGGCGTGATGGTATGGCCTCATTTACATCCATACATCGCTTCATACATCATGGTCTCTTATTATTCTTACTTCGTAAGTTCTTTCTCTAATTTTCTTTTGAAGTTATTATTTATTTATTTGTAACTTCCAGTACATATAATTGATACACTGATGGGTTTATTGCCAAACGGAAATTCCTTCCAACCAACCAGAGTTAATGTAATTATACAATACAACGTGAACTATGTGCATGTGGTCTAAAAAGTGTACCACATGATGTACAATAAAACTTACACAAAAATCATTGTTCCCAATCTAGCCGACAGTATCAAATAATACGGCTTAACATTCTCTCCACACAGAGCCGAATGGAACGAACTTCCCACCACTTGCCCTCCGTTGCTAGATGGTTCCATGGAAGATGCCCAGTGACGGAGCACCAGAAGAGCCACGGCAGCAATATAAGAAGGAAGGGACATTGTGTAATGACGAGAGAACTGTCCCAATGCGTCATAAGGCGATGCCACAATACTAAAACAAAAATTTATGTGAATAGAGATAATTAAAAAATGCCAACTGAAAACATCAGAATTCATGATTCAGTTACTTAGATGGTACTGCCTCCCTGACCAGCCGGCTGGTTAAAAATTATTTGACCAACACCAATTTAGTTATTTTATTTTAATACTTTAGTTACTTTTTTTTATATATAATGCAACTGGCTCACGCCAGTCGCAATTATAACTACAAACAAACCTAACCAACCTATTTTTACCGAACTTTTGTAGGTTAGGTTTAAAAAATCGGTGTACATCCTATGCTATCCTGGCTGGTCAGGGAGGCAGTTCCTACTTAGATATCGGATTAAGGTTTAAAAAAAGAAGATAATTATACAATGTTGAATTTTATGTTTTTGTCTATAGTGATATTAAACACTAGTTTTTGTGAACTTGGTTTTTCCAAAGGCAAAGGTTTTTGGGCAAAGCCAATACAGATAGTTGGTATTACTTACTGATTAAATAAAAAAAATGTCAATAGTAATAATTAACTTACCCAACAGAGTAAGTACACATTGTCAATAGTAATAATTAACTTACCTAACAGAGTAATTACACATTGTCAATAGTAATAATTAACTTACCTAAAAGAGTAAGTACACATTGTCAATAGTAATAATTGAATTACCTAACAGAGTAATTACACATTGTCAATAGTAATAATTAACTTACCTAACAGAGTAATTACACATTGTCAATAGTAATACTAATAATTAACTTACCTAACAGAGTAAGTACACATTGTCAATACTAATAATTAACTTACCTAACAGAGTAAGTACACATTGGTTCAAGCGTCAATAAAAGACTAACATGTTGTGTGCTATTTTTTGTATTTGGGTTTCCTTTCATCAACCGAAGGCGCATCGGATTTTTCTGACTCTCGCTAAAATAATAAACATAATCAATTTCTATAAATCTTAATAATGCTCATTGTGTAAGAGTAAAAAACTTATAAAGTTTTTTTTTTTTTTTTTAAGATATTTATTTTTTTAATAAAAAGTAATACATTGTTCTTTTCCCGCCAAACTGCAAAGCAGTTTTTTGGCAGAGCAGATTCTCTCTTTCACACAATTTTATAAATTTCACATATAATTATTTCAATAAACTAATCTCAAACAAAACAAAAATTTGAAAGAAAAAGAAAAACTTGAAATTCGATAGAAAAAAAAATTGAATTAAACCTTACACATAATATACATTAGATATACCTATAATTAATCAACAATAATAATTTAAAGTCTAACGAACGCTTGAATTCAGATAAAGATGTTTAAGAGTATTTTTTATAGTAACTATTTTCGTTTCGTCAGACTTTAAAATATTTCTTATCCTAGTGAAAATGTTTTTGGAAATAAAGTAAACATTGATGATTGTTTTGAATTTTGCTGTTCAATAAAAACAATAATTAAATTATAATCCTTAAATTTTGTAGTATGGAATGTTTCACAACATAAATACTCAAAATGATTACTACATATTAAAAAAAATTCTTTGGAAACTACAAGGAATGAGGCTAAAAAGTTTACTCACACAACATAAATGTCCTACAATATGATTTATACAAGAACTCAATGAAAATTATAGTTGGTGGATATTGTGCAAAAAAGTTGACTATATCCCTGGTTTTAAAGAGAGCATTAGATTTAAAGAAAACAATTTTGCACTTACGTGAAAATATGATAACATTCATGTCCATCGGCCCATGGAATAGACATCTTTACACTAGCATGGTTGGCCCCCTGACACGCTCCTTTCGGTTCTATGTACAGAATGTACGCCTGGTAAAGCATTTCAAATCCTGGAAGACTTATATTGTACTGTAAGGCATTGGGTTGGGTCTCCGATATAATTGTACGTCGAGCCACATTATACATGGCCGGGATGTTGGCTTGAATATTTCGTGAAGCTTTATTATAAGTATCAATGTTCACCTTAATCTGTAACAAATTTTATTCATAAAAGATAAAAATCACAGATGACTGTTTATAACTTATTTGCAATCTTCTGCTTTGGGATTGGTTGGCAGCAAAGCGATGCATCTCTTACTCCACTCTGATCGGTCTTCAGCGACTCTCTTTACTCACGGCGGGGATGCCCTCTGCCAGTTGTTCCCTCGACCATTCCCTCCAAGATGATGTGTAGGAGATCCTCGTGTCCATGTACACATGGCCTAACAATTTGCATGCCTTTTTGAAATGGTGTTTAACGTGTGCCTGGTATCTTCAATTTTGCACATCATTTGTAATATAGTCCCACTAAGATATCCCAAATATTCGTTGGTAGGTCCATATCTCGAAGGCCTCTAATCTTTTACAGTGTCTTTCACCTATGCACCATGTCTCACAACCATATAGCAAAATACTCCACACATAATGTATGTCTTTACTAGATGTTAAGGTCCATATTGTTGTACTCGAAGATCTTGGATTTGTGTTAAAGAGGAGTTTTGCTTGGTGGATACGACCCTGCCTACAGTTAGTACCTTAGATTTACCCTTGTTTATGTTCAGAACAGACTCCATAATTTCTAAGGTTTCTTTTATTTCTTCTTCACTATAATTTGCAATATAATTTCTTAAATGTACTTACTAATTATGTCTATTAAATGGAGGTGACAGATTCTGAATTCTAAACAGAAATCAACCAAAATTTGAACAGCCATATACGGAATGACATTTTGTAACTGTAAATTTCGTCAATTTTTGACTTTGTTAAAGAAAGTTTTGTTAAGCAATTTTGCAACATTCTAGTTTCAACTCGTAATACTTTAATATACTAAACATATCACAATTATATGCAAAGAACGCTTGTACATACATATATAAAAACATAGACAAACTTGACTCTACGCAAACATCTAGACCAACTAGACAGACCGAACAGGCTAAACTCCTAATACCTAGACTCAAGACAACTTTTGGACAAAGAAATTTCCTGTATTTTGGAGTCAAATTATACAACGAACTACCTTTAACACTTAGACAAAACAGTAACCTGAAAATATTTAAGCGAGACATTAAAATTTGGATTAAAAAAAAGGGCAGAGACTATATTAAAAATAAATTAATCACCTGAACTCATAAAATACTCCCATAGTTACTAACCAAAACTGAAAACTAATAGGAAATCTATACACTGTCTCAGAACAGGTTTCACCTAGTGAGGCAGTTTATGACAATAGTAAAATATCTGGTAACTATTATGTAACCTAAGTTAAATATATTATATTGTATTAAAAAAAAAAATTTTCTTTGTTACTAGATTTAAGGAAAATTGTATTTTATATCTAAAGTAATAAAGCAATCAAAATGTTAGTGTTTGTGTGTGTGTATGTGTGTGTGTGTGTGTTTGTCTCACGCCTTCTGAAAAACCAAGAGCATCTAAAAATCTAATTTATGTGCGAACGTGTACCTGTATACCTGATGCAGTGTCACGCTAAAAATAATGCGATAAAAATGCTGAATTTTAAAAATATTTCAATAATTATTTTTTTCATACAAAATTTTCCAAGTCGTATCTGTCAAAAAAGTGTACATTTTGCACGCAAATATCTGTTAGTTTAAAAGTTAGAAGTAGGTATTTACACAAAAAAAATATATTTTGAAGTATAACTTAGCGTTTAAGTGAAAAACATGGTGAATATTTGGTATAATTATAATGTTTAACTTATTTTTAAAGTAAGCCTTTTGTACATAAACGCCGCCATTTTAATATCTTTTCATACAATATTTCATTTTCCCACCGAATGAATATGTTCTTGAAAATAATAAACCTTTGAAATAAATGTAATTATGAAATAATAAAATGAAACACAAGACATTACGGCAAGTTTTAAGACATATATTGTAAAAATGTGTTATTTATTAGTAAAGATATAGGCATAATAAAATTGCATAATTTGTAAATAATATTTGATTTTTCTGACAATTTTCATTTTTATGGCATCGAACAAACCAATGTAGGTACCTACATATTCAAAAAATGTATCCGAACCATTCGATATTACTTACGTGTTCGAATCGTTTCCATGGCTACAGAAAGAATGTGATATTCAAATAAAATTTGTTAGGAATCGAATTTATTTAGAAGGTTGTTGTAGGTAGGTACCTACCTAATACTATTTACTTACAAATCAACAATAATATACCTATACTGATTTCCTATAGGAAAATTATTTTATTTATTTATTTACCAACCGTTTGTCCGATTATAATGAAACTTTGGTGAATTGTCGAGCGTATGCCCAGGATGGTTTTTGGATTTAAACTTTTTTCTTATTCTTCTTCTTCTTCGTGTATTTGGTCGTTTTACCTATGAAGGGGGAGTATCCTGGGAAAAGAAGGTCCGACTGTCCCTCCATCTCTTCACAGGTCTTCCAGGACGGGTTCTGCATATAAACTTTTTTCTTCTTTTTCTTCAACGTGTACATGATCATCTTACCTATGAAGATGAACTATCCTGGGAGATGAAGGTCCAATTTTCCTTCCATCTCTTCGCAGGTTTCTGGATTTAAACTTTTTTCTTCTTCTTCTTCATCGTCTATTTGGTCATTTTACCTTTGAAGGTGGACTAACCTGGGAGAAGAATGTCCAATTTTCCTTCCATCTCTTCGCAGGTATCTGGATTTAAACTTATTTCTTCTTCTTCTTCTTCATCGTGTATTTTTGGTCATTTTACCTATGAAGTTGGAGAATCCTGGGAGAAGAAGGTCCAACTGTCCTTCCATATCTTCGCAGGTATCTGGGTTTAAACTTTTTTCTTCTTCTTCGTGTATTTAGTCATTTTACCTATTAAGTAGAGCATCCTGGGAAAAGAAGGTTCTTTCATCTCTTCGCGGTTCTTCCAGGATGGTTTCTGGATTTAAACTTTTCTTTAACCGACTGATGGGACGGGATGTAATGAAGGGAAGGGAGGCACTAAAGGTCCTGAAGGGACGGGAGGTATAAAACTGCCTGAAGGGACGGAAGGTACTGAAGGGCCTGATGGGAAGGGACGTAATGAGGGATTAAAGGGACGGGAGGTACTGAAGGGCCTGAAGCGGCGGGTCCTGGAGTCTAATTCTTTTTCTTCTTAATTTTATGTAGACCTTTAGGGCAGTTTTTTTACAAACTATTTCCTATTGTCTAATTCATCTTCTTCTTCTTTTATGTATACATTTGGGTCATTTTTTTATAAAAATTATTTCCTTTAGTCTAATTATTATTCTTCTTCATTTAAGTACGTAGACTTTTGGGAGAGTTTTAATACAAACTATTTCCAATAGTCTTATTCATTTTCTTTTATGTAGACCTTTTGGTCAGTATTTATACAAACTATTTCCAATAGTCTAAATATTCTTCTTCTTCTTTTTTGTAGACCTTTGGGTGAGCTTTTATACAATCTATTTCCAATAGTCTAATTCTTCTATTAGGTATATGTATTTTTACTTATTTTATGTAGACCATTGGAATAGTTTTTTATACAAACTATTTCTTATACTTATTTTTCTCTTTTTTATTTAGTCTTTTGGGTTAGTTTTAAGTCTAATAGTCTATTGTGCAGAAATATTACTAACGATATGCACACTTGATGAAAATACATATGAAATGAATGGGATATGGGATGTGACGATATAACCTGCACTAGAATCTTTTCAATACTTTTGTTTAATTAAATCTAAACCATTTATATCATCCTATTTTGAATAATTTTCAACACCTAATATTTAAAGAATGGGGGTTGTGGCCATTACTGAACTCTTCACAACATTTATATTCAAATTAAAAACTATTTACTATAGTTCAAGTCTTCTTCTTCTTCGTTAATGAAGACTTTCAGTCAAATTGAGCAAAAATATAATGCACACTTGATGAAAAAATATAAAAACGAATGGGATGTGACCAATACTAGATCTTTTCAGTACCTACGTTTGTTTAATCAAATTTTAACCACATCCCAACATCCAAAATTACTAAATTTTCAATAGGTACACATTACAATTTGTTTTCGATGATAATATTTAAAAATGGGGGTTGTGGCCAAACCAATCTCTTTACAACGTTGATAAACAGTCATATTTAAAACCATTACGCATAGTCCATGCGAGCAGAAATTGTATAAATATTATAGGTACTTCATTCACACTTTATAGCAATATATAAAAAAGAATGGGTTGTGGCCATCACTTGAACATTTTACAATACTTAAACTCAATCAAATTTCAAACCACTTTTCATAGTCTGATATTGCAAAATAATTGGGTGACAATATTATAAAAACGATTGCTTTTTCTTTCACAATTTTACATTCTTGGCCAACGGCGGGACATAAAAGCTAGTAATAAATAAATAAATAAATAAAATACCAGGCAAAACCAAGTGACTTGCGACTTTGCTATGGAGATTAACAACTTTTTAAATATAGAAGCAAAATGTAAATTTTATATTGCAGTGGAGATTTTAGCTTTGGCCTAAACCCATTCATTTCATAGTACAATGGAAAAATGATACCAGTAAAAGAATTTTGCATGCATTTTTTAAAAAAAATAATGAATATGTTAGACAAGTACATATACATCTTCCTACATTCTCTAAATTAAGCATAAATGCTTGTGCTAGGTGAACGAAATTGGTCAAGGCAGGATTCGAACTCGCGACCACTGGATTACTAGCCAAGCGCGCTAACCGCTCTGCCGTCGATCGAATATTATGTACAAGATATGAGAAAATAGTTTTTACCGGTTTGTCAGTTGGTGACACCCTGACGATAACATGAGACCAATGAGGGTACGATAAACGCAATGATTTTAGATCCAACTGAGCGATTCTTCGTTTACCAACTTTAGACGGAGTCCATTGACTGAAATGTGAGAGATGTCTGCCGTTCTTACTGGAACAAAATGATAAACAATTTTTAAAATGTGCTACAATAATTCATTTTGATGATATATTTTCACTATTCAGGTCTTCTCCCTCCATGTGTCATTCTCTTCTGAAGACAGGTGGCGTCTTTCTCCAGTCTTTATATATCATATTTATTTACACAAGGACAAATTCAACATACCATATTCTATGTTGACCGTGAACGTATTTGGCTTGACATCCAAAAATCCATTCTTTGTCCTCAGAATCTACGACTTCAATAGATGCCATTTCATAATCTGGCAAATTCAATAAACGTATCATATAATACCAAGTTCTGAAAAAAACAAAAGCAAAAAATTTATTGTAATTGAATTTCATACATTTTTCGTAATTTGTTCCAGCCTTTCCGGGAAAAATGACTATTTTTACGTAACATGTATAATATTTTCAATCAATAAACAAAAGACCAATAAAATCGGAGACTTAGGTCACTTGTACACGTTTACCTTTAAAGATACAAAAGAGAAAAGCAATTGTGGTTTCATTGGATTTACGAATCCAGGCCCACGAGCACAGGCGACCAGAGTACCAGTCAGAATAGGCGAGCCACACGGGCTTGGGACCATGTATGCGGGCTTAAGAGGCGCCTTTATGACTCGAGTCAATCTCACCACTCACCCACCAACCTCCAACTGATACTCCACTACCCCGCGCAACCAAATCCAATAGGACATGGACAATGTTGCTTTTACAACCCTATCCCGAAGTTCTTTTATTTTTTGCCTAGGGAGACATAGGTCTTTAAAATAGGAATATAAAGCCTTTTTTTAATAAAAAAATGAATATGTCCTTGTTAAAAAAGTACATATACATCTTCCTACGTTCCCTAAAATAAGCATAAATGCTTGTGCTATAGGTGAACGAAATCAGTCGAGGCAGGATTTGAACTCGCGACCACTGGATTGCTAGCCCAGCGCGCTAACAGCTCTGCCATCGACCCATCTTTGCGGGCAGGCCTCTCGACCCCACCTCTACAGCATATATATTTGTGCTAAAGCCAGAGTGCTTTTGAATTGTTTTAACTACCGGTTCCTTGTAATTGTTATTTATAAAAGCAAAGTCTATGTAAATTTACAGAGTAGCAAAAATAATTTACAACTTCGTAAAACTAAATTCGCCAGATTCTCAAGCTTACCAACACAAAAACACAAAAGGAGTTATGTTTTTTTATTATAGATCAGACTTAAGAATTTGAAGAATCATGGTTGAATTTTGTCCTCTGCACTATCACTGTTGAGTGAATTATTTTAACTTATATTGAAATTTATTGTAAGGTAACTTTTGTATTGAAATCATAAATAAAAATTAAAAACAGAGGTATAAAAATGATCTGTCTTTGAAAATAAAATATTTACTTTCTAACTCCGTTTTCATGTACGACACTATAAACTCTCCTATTGTCTTCATGCCACTCAGCATCCGGTATGAATTCAGCTGAAGTGTTATGATAATGTTGATTTACATACTGACCGGACTGAAACATAAAAAAAACATTAATCATAACAATACCTGTTTCAAATACTAAAAATATTTTCATCTAATTGCTTTACTATAACTTTGGTTTCCAAATATGTATATGTTTTTTCAATAAACTAATTACATTCCCATCATTCAGAGTTTTATCTATGTGATCAAGCATTGCCTTGTATTCCTTTCATCGGTCTCTCATATTTTTATTTATCTTTTATAATTGCGAAGTCAGATGTCAGTCATTCATTATTCCTATGTATCTAAATCATTTTATTGCATCAATTTTCATCATATTTACGATATACTCCTTTTGAATCCTGTCATATATTGTTTCACCACAATTTCCTTTTACAGACTTAACTTCTACTTTGTATATTCTATTAGCATCTATTGTCAAGGCAACGTTTCATTGATATCCATTAAGATTAGTACAGTTAATGTCTTGTGTACAACGAGCTTTGATGGTCTTAGAATGTACACTTTACATCCTGCCATCACCCTCCTTTCATTGTCCTTTAATAATTTCAAATAATTCAAACCTTTAAGTAATATTTCCCCATATCTATGATACGAGATGTATCCGCTGTAATTTGCTTCGTAGACGAGTCAACGATGGCAAAAAAGAACCGATTCAGAACCAGAATTAGCTGTTTACACCAAACTATACTGAGATGATCTGTAGAGAGCCAAACTCCCGGTATGGATGTTGCCTAAAAAAATAATAAATTAAACAGTACCTTTTAAAAAAATAATCAATATAGCCTTACAAACACAGATAATTTTTTTCATAGGAGAAACCGAAAAATCAGGCTCCAACAAAATTAAGGACCATTAGCTGACTTACTAACATCATGATCATTGTAGACAGCAAATATTTATTTATGCAATACATTTTGACTGTTTTAACATAAAATAGAAATTAATGAATGTTTACAGAAACTAATAAGTTTTAAGTTAATTCACTTTACACAAATAAAGTCAATATAGTTTGTGCTGTACAGGACACAAAATTTCATAGTACCTACGCCATATGGTATAGGATCAAATACATGCTTACATACAAAAACATCATGACGAAACTCATAGTATGCACTCTCTACATGTTTAGAAATTGATCTAAAGGAAATTACAAAAAAAATTTGAAATCTAAACTCTCCATTGTTCCATAGTAGTGGATATTAAAAAAATATTCAAATTTTCTAAGGTAGGGGCATTGGCGTTGTGGAAATTCATTAAAAAAATATATAATGATATTAAAAATAACAACAATAAGAATTTTTATAGCTTCATTCTAAGGATGCAGATATTTCGGTCTCATGTTGCTCTACAAAACAAAGTTGTTTTCAACAAAGAGCCTTTGCTATGATTACTGCATTTCAGGTATAATATAAAAAAAAGACAATTCAAAATAATTACCAATGCATTAATATCGCTGTGCGACGAAAGCGTCATCGAAGATGGCACTTGTATGTCTCTCATTCCGCCTCCGATTGACACAAAAACTTTCTTGTGCCACGGATTAGGTGCCAAGTCTGTCGTATTTAAACTCTTCATCTCCCACTGTTCATTTATCCTGTCGTAGAACCTGTCAAAGTACACATCCATGTTGATAACGGGAAATTCGTGCGGAGATGCGAGGGTCAGTATTAAATTGACAATGCTTTTGTTTTCGGGATATGTAAGTAAAGCTCTTGCTATAACTCCACCCTAAAAAAAATCAAATAGAAAAATATGCATTCAAATAAACTAAGACACAAATGTACACAAAAATCCTGACGTGTTGAACTCAAGACGTGTTGAACAGATTAATTAAAACAACATAAAAAAAATGGAAAACTTTTGTTATTGAACTAAATATTGCAATAGAGTTGATAATGGTAAAAATAACGATAGATTTTTATGATAGATACATACCATTGAATGTCCAATGACTATCACAGAGGCTGGTTTATTTTCTAATCTAAAATTTGACTTATAAATATTTAATATTGCTTGTAAACAGGCGGAAGCAAACTTAGTTTGGCCTTCCAAAACACCTCCAAATAAAGCTGACATTTCATCATTAAAATCCACTGAAAAAAATACATATCTTGAAGTTCTTGATTGTTTTAAAAAAGGAATATGTCAGTATATTTATCTATGGACAATAATTTAACGCTTTATAGGGCACTTTTAGGGCTTTTACAATAAAAAATTATTATAAATATTAAGTTCATAGATACAAGTTTAATTAAACAACAAATTAATTCCATTAGCAATCTATATATATTATAAATAAACAAATACCATGTTCCAGATAGTGTAGGCAGAGAGATCCGAACACCAATCATTCCCATTGTCAAACAACCATCTCTTTTTCTTGTTTTTAACTTTGTCCTCTATCAATATCTCATTTTGTCTCATTCCACATATTTCAGTCTTATATATTGTGTTTTCAGTAGTTCATTCTTTCAATGTAAACATTCTTCATTGTCTCACATATTCATTTTTAACTTGATAACACATCATTGAAATTAAAGAACTTACCAGTAAAATAATCGAAATGAAAATTATGTTTTGAAGAAGAAATTGCTTTTCGTAAAGCAACCGAAGCAAGAGATCTGACTTGTTTATAACTTCCAACATTTCCTGGCAAGAATAAAACTGGGATTCCATCAAATCTAAAATAAATATTGTCATATATTCACACTTTTTTCTTTAACTTCACCTGCATGTAGGTACTGGAATTTTTCAATCGACTTTTAACTAACTTCCCGACCAGTTAGAGCGCTAAAACTTTCAGAATTTGTGAATTCCCAATGTCAATGCATGTTTATAACTGTTTTCAGCTTGATTCATTTAATATTTTGATATAATTTTTAAAAAAATATTTCTAGTTAGATTTTTAAAAAAGAATGAATACGTCCTTGTAACAAGTACATATACTTACATCGTTATACATTCCCTAAATTAAGCAAATGCTTGTGCTATAGGTGAAAGAAATCGGTCGTGGCAGGATTCAAACCTACGACCACTGGATTACTAACCCAGCACGCTTACCGTTTTGCCAGCACCTATCTGTGACTACTATACACGTAGCATAATATTCAGGTGCTATTTTTATAAGCATATTGTTATTAGATCGACTGTACTGGAATGTTGCAATCAATTTTATTTAAATTTAAATATAAAAAGGGTGTCGTTTGGTGTCGTTATTTTTTTTAAGGATTAATTTGTTTTGTAATACATACAATAAAATCTGAGAAACCTTATTAAGTAGGCTATATAGTATGTTTTTAAAATAATTTCCCCAATACCCTCAAAAGATAGGTCTTTACAATAAGGAACAATTTGTATGTACATACATCTTTATTCTGTTGCATGAGTTTTTTTAATTTTGAATTTGTTTAATACTTTTCTTGTAAAATTAGTTTTAGTAGAACCTTTTTTTATTTTTTTATTGTAACTTAAAAACTACAAGGCCTATGAAGTAGATTTTAACTTCAATCGAAAGAGAATATGAAAATCTACCAGCTGAATAATATTTTAATAAATATTCTCGATATTTAAAAAAAAAACTCTAAATTTGACCATTTTTGCATATTTTTTCGTATTTCATACATTAGAAGGTAATTTAGTGTGCATTTTTGCGTACATCCGTATGCCCAGGGTATACAAGGGCCTTAATAAATTATTTTTTTAAAGTAAAAGGCCCTCATATCAGCTAATCAAGCAAATGATATAATATGCAAAATAATTTTACTGAGTAAAATACCTCATTTTCCTAGCCTTTTCAGTGAAACGTCCTTCGCTGTATGCATACAAGCCGTACTGTGGATATTTACCATTATCGGGCACTTTTAACCTCTGCAATTACATAAAAAAGCATGAAACATACAAAAATTAAAAGTGAAATGTAATTTTTATTTGATACGTTGCTGCATCATAAACCTGATTTACTAGCTTACAATCTGGTTAAAGTGATCAATTAAATAATGGACCCTCTCAAGCTCATTTCATTGAGTTGAGTTCCATATCTTATGTTTTAAAGGTTTTTATTCCAAAGATTATATTTAAAAGTCGACGATACCAAAGAAAAAATTGAGAATATTTTAATAAACAACATATTCTCTAAAAGAGAGATAAAAAAAGTTACTTTATCTGAGCACAACATCGTATTTGAATATAGAATTGAAACGTACCAAGGAAAATTAAACGACATCATTATAATATATATTGGCGGGTACCTCTATTTAAGTTTCATTATTTCCAAATCATTAGATTATAAACTAGGTCTATGGAAAAATCTGATTAAGGTTTAGTGTCTACATAGGAGCAGCGCATCAAAAGGATTTTAGAATGCTTTATATATGAAGTCATGCGTGCACATCGGATTGTCAGCAACACCAATGATGTTGCTAGGAGACAAAAATCCGATCCATACACTGCGCCTATGTGGACGCTAGGCAGCCTCCTGAGTCAAATTGTAAACCCTGTTCACTTTCGTAAAATGCTATTTTTTGTTTGTATGGGATTTGACGTTGGTTGTAGAAAGTTTTTCTACAATAACAACAAACGTCAAATCATATACAAAAAATAGGGCTTTGCGAACAGCGTTTACAATTTGACTCAGGCCTTTTAAGACTGGATGGACTGATGACCATATTATGTTACTAAGTATTTTCAAATGTATGACTCATGTATGAAAAATGCATGCAAACATGAAACATAGATTAATTTAGGCTTGCTTGATCACAAACATTCATACAATTTACACAAAAATTATATTTAAAAAAATGTTTTTTATAATTTCAAAGAATTAAACTTACAACAAACTGCGGATACTCAAACATGTAAGTCATTTCACATGCATTTTCTGTGTCACTCCAAAAATTATTAAGGATCCCAATTAAATATAAACCGAATACAATAACAGATAAAACTTGAAATATACTAAAAATTGCCATTTTCTAGCATTTACGTAAAATAACATTTATGTCATTTAACCTTAAATCATAGATGAATATGATTCAAATTTTGACGTTTCTTTAAACTTTTTCTATATGCAAGGCTTTTATGGTTTGTTCCATTTTCGACTTTAACTATGATTTTCGCCGTGACATAGAGGTAAATCCTTTGACTTATTTACTGACGTCTTGGGTTCAATTCCCAGCAGGAGATAAATTTATTTGAAATTATTTTTCATGGAATTATTGCGTCTTTGGGATGAACACATTAAAAGTTTAAAGAAATGGCTATTTTAGCAATATAATAATTGTTACTTGCACAGGTTTCAAATAAAATAATGTTCATAAATTAATAAAACGGTGAATGTTTTCAACCTAGGTATTTTGTTTCAAGTGAAAGTCATTATTGTGTAAATCACAAAAATTGAGCAACTTTACACTACGCAACATTTTAATATTCATCTTGGGCCTACCAGTTTTGAAGTAACTTTTTTCAAGATTCTAGCAGAATTACTTTGATGCCATCGGCTCCTTTTTAGTGGCAATTTTAACCTAATTAAAACAGAAAATTGTATAACATATAGGTCTGTACTATTGTTCACGAAGAATGGGTGGAAAGTACTTTTTATGCTGTCCGGTACGTCTTTTTATCTGTAGTGAGACGGTCAGTTGGCCTGCGTCATTATTATTGTGGAATCCCGATGCTCAATCACCGCGCCCATGTAGACATCAATCCCTTCTGTGAGTGTTTAAAAATACAAACCACGCCGATGCACCTGGGCATCATTATGTATGTGAAATGGATAAGATCCTGTCGCATGCTGAAATTTTCCTGGATCGATATAATATCAAATGTTGAGGTTCCCAGGAGAGCAGATGTCGAATGCGAGCTGGTTAACATAATAAAGCGACGAAAGATATCATATTTGGGTCAGGCAAAAAGTACAGGCTGCTCCAACTGATAATGAAGGACAACTGATAATACTGGCAAACGTTTGAACCTTTTAGTCGTGGATTGGAGCGGTTTGTGCATGTACCAATCAAGCAAAAAACACAAATTTGCACAAAAATACAAATTTTCAAAAATGTTGCCGCTAACTATATCATATTTTGAAAATGTAGCTTCCAGTTGAGTCGGATTAGCTGTCAAAGTTGACATTAAACGCGATAATTTAAACATAAAAAATAATAAATTGTGTTCAAAATCAAACAAATAGGTAAAAATATGTTGACACGTGATACCCTCCTCCCAAGAGGCTTGGAGGTAGAGCTCACTTTTCTTTAATGTCAAAAAATGGAATTTTATATTCCACACATAGTCGCTGAACGAGATTGATAAAAAAACTAAACAAAAATTGAAGCCGTGGTCTGACGATACACAAATGTCAAGTGTCAGCGCACAAACGTCAGACGGCACGGTCATGTCACAAGATAAAATGTTGAAATAAATAAAATTGTCAATAAATTAGGACATCACAAATCAGGATAGATACGAGTCAATATTGGACGTCACAAATTTACATAAGTTCAATAAAATAAATTAATAAAAAAACAAACACAGCCGAATTATTGTCACACGGAGAAAAAACAAATTGTCACATATAGGTATATAGTTTTCTGGGGCACACATAACTTCCTCTTCTCGGCCATGGGCGTGCTGATGCACCGCCAATGCCGGAATGGACCGTCGTCGATGGGCGAAGGGGCAAGGCTATCGGCGAAAGCAACCTCGGGTCCCAGACACTGGCAGATGCTGGTTGGGTGACTGGCGGGAGCGAACAGCGGCAGCGCGAATCTCAAGGAGATGCAGGCCGTTGCTCCAGGGTCCAGCGCGACCCAACAGCGTTTGGAACACTTTCCAAACTCAGCACCCGCTTCGGTCCAGGAAAGCGGCTCTCTCGCCGAGTGGTTGTGCGCCGATCCATCTCGGCACTCCAGGTGTCACATCCATGGCTGCCGATGTGGAGCGAGCTTAACCGACACCCACTGGTGCGGTTTGCAGCTGCTCTGGCCACAGTGAGCGCGGTCCGTGTCGACACAACGCGTATCTAATTTCGACTGTCAAAAATCTTTCACTCGTAAATGTCACATTTTGGAGGTTATCGTTATTATTGTCAAATTTCCTTTCTTACATTTTAATTTTCACACACTATTTTACCATAAATGTTTGTTTGTGGTAAGCTGATTTGGCGCCGAATTTAAATAAAAATAACGCGAACAGGAGAGGTCGCGTCACACGTATAAATTATTTGAAAAATGTGATCAAATGGATTGACAAATGTGAATACAAAATAAACTTATTCATAACCTCAAATGGTCAAGGTGTTGAGAAAAATTTTCCTGCAACCAATTTATATTCAATTTATAAAGCAACTCGCTCACGCGACTTGCTATTATCATTAAAGACTAACTAAACGTAACCGAAAATTATACGGGATGTAATACAATATGACAACGAAATAATCGTATGATGTGTACATAAATCTCCACTCCCGTTAATTTTTCGGTTAGGTTTAGTTAGTCTTCAATGATAATAGAGACTCGCGTGAGCGAGTTTCTTTATAAATTGAATAGAAATTGGTTGCAGGAATAATTTTATCAATACCTTTGACATGAGGTTAGGAAAAAGTTTATTACGCATTCGCATTTGATCACATTTTCAAAGTACTTAATTATATTTTTCAACATATTATATTTTTAAGTAATTGTATGATACCAACTATTTTTAATACTATTTATTATGGTAAAATTAAAATGACTGCACTTTCCACTTTCTTAGTTTTCTAAGCTTTAGTGAAATGGTTGAGGTTGCATCTCATTCTAAGTCATCACCCTATTATTATATTTTTTGAAATATTATTTTATTTTAACTGGCAGCACGCAGCACAATTTAAAACGTCAAAATAAAGTAAAACTGTCAAATAGCGCAATATATTAAATATTTCTTTTTCATGAATAGTACTCTAATCAACTCTTAACTAAATAACAAATTTTAATGAACACTAGTTTTTTCAATCACATTCGAAATGAACCTAATGTTAAGCGCGTTAATTATTGTTTATATTATTGCTATTGCCTTGTTTAATTTTCACTTAAAATTGTTTTCGGTATACGAATACTTTTCCCATTTACTCGAGGACCAGACAGACAACAAAATTTATGATTATATCATTGGTATGAATACTATTATTTGATATATTTGTCATTTTTACATAAAACAAATGAAAGCTAGCAAAATTATTATTGTATGATGTGTATATTCTATCAATAGTTATTTCCATTGATGAATTAAAATTTAAATTCTATTGATAGTAAGAGCTACTTAAATATATAAATATAGGTAAATCAAACATTTATATATATAAAAAAGGAAAAATGTAGTGCACATTAAATAAATATTATTTTGTGTTTTTCAGTTGGCAGTGGAACAGCAGGTTCTCTTATTGCTCATCAACTATTTAAACATAAAAATGTTAGTTTTGTAGTTCTGGAGGCAGGCGGATCTGGTAGTCCATTATTAAATCCTCCAGCTTTGGGACCTATGCTTCAACAAACTATACATGATTGGCAATATAAAACAGTTCCACAGAATGGGGCCTGTTTGGCAATGCATTCAAAGGTTCTTATTTTAATATATTGTTTTTATTGTATCATCCATAGATCTATCAAGGCATCAGTAACAGTTTGAATGTACAACACAAAATTTTTAATTTACTTTCAAAAAAGATCCATGTTATCATTTAACATTTCATCAACACTATAAAATAGCTTTAAATTTTTAAGAAATTTCATTTTTCAGGCAATTTATTGCACAGCCAAATACTAAGGCAAGCAAAGCAGGCAAAATATTAATGAAAAACAGCCACAATTTTGAATTCATAAATATGACTGACCACCGGGATACAGTTGGTAAGTCGTTAGGCTCATGTACGCTGGGTTCGATCCCCAGCAGAGGAGAAATTTATTGATTTAATTTCTAACGCAAATATTGCTTCTCTGGGCTGAAAAATCTGGGCATGGCAATAAACTAACCACTTGTGTAGGGTGCATGGAAGTGTTAATTTTTTATTTAAATCTTCTTCTTCAATGGCTCTACAGCCCATATCGAGCCTTGGCCTCCAGCAACTTCCTCCTCCAACCTCTCCTGTCACCTGCTGCGACCCTCCAGTTTGGCACATTCAGAAGCTGGGATGCGTCCCTCCCAATATCATCTTCCCATCGCAGCCTCGGTCTCCCGACCTTTCTTTTGCCACCTGGGTGCCCCTCTAAGACTCTTTTTGGTACCCGTGATGATGGCATTCTCTGAACATGCCCGGCCCATCTTAGCCTGCTTAGTCTTATATGTTCAGACAGTTTGGGTGCTTTGTAAATGCTGTACAACTCATCGTTGTATCTAATTCTCCATGTTTGTCCATCATTCACGGGTCCCAGGATTTTACGCAGCACTCTTCTCTCAAAGATGTCCAGCATCTCCGCAGACCTTATTGTCAGCGTCCAAGCCTCACACCCATATGACACAACAGTCCTGATGATTGTTTTATATAGGGTTACTTTTGTCTTTCTATGGACACTTCTAGACCTGAAAACCGATAACAGAGAGAAGAATGCTTTGTTACCTGTCATTATTCGTCTTTTTATTTAAATATGAATATGTTATATACCTCCATGGGATGAGAAAATGCTAAAGACACAAATTTACGCTCTGCGCACAAGGAAGTCTGGCTCAAGTTACAATAATCATACTATACCTATAGCAAAATTTAAAACAATGAAATATGAATTATAATTAATAAAATATATTTTAATTAGTAAAATTCAAATGAACCCAGAATTAAAATTTAATATACTAAGCCGCAGTTACCTACAGTTGGCTAATAATAATAGTTTAGGGATTTTTATAGTACCGTTTAATGATTCAAGATCATTCCAAGAGTGCTGATATTTCAGTTTTGCGCTGCTCTATGAAACAAAGCCTTTAATGAAAGTGCTTTTGCTTTGATAGGACTGCTCATACCAAAGCATCAGTCATAGTAAGCCATTTTGTTGACTTTATCCAATTCCTTTTAGGAGTTGTTACTCTGTGATTCAGACGACTTGAGTGTGAGATGTCTCCCAAGTAGCTCTTAAATGTATTTTGGTACTACATAGGTTGTTCAAGGCATCAAACAAATTTTGTATTCAACTTGCTCTGGACACTTCAACCAGTAATTTATTTAGTAGTGGAGTTATGTGATATCTTTTTTCCAAAGATAAGCCATGCTGCTGAATTAAACACCATCTATCGGGTACTTGTGATAGCTGCAATAATAATTATAACTTATACAAATGATGTATCATTATTTTCAGAGTTGTATTTGGCCAATGGGAAAAATACTTGGTGGATCAGCAAAACTAAACAATATGTTGCACGTAAGAAACTATTTAGATGAAATCGTTCCATGGTTTGATAAAATCTACAACATTTCTACGCTGAACAAATATTTGAACGATTTGGAAGAATTTGATTTACCTTACGAGAAACTTAAATTTAAAACCAAAATTTCTTCCGCTATTTTGGAAGCGGCGTCTGAACTTGGATTTTTCATTGCCGATGGAAATGAAAGGACAGGTTTCTTCGAACCCTTTGTAAACCAAAAGGATGGATCACGGTGGTCGACGTCACATTCATTATTAATGCACCGTAAACCATCGAATGGTAAAATAATTACAAATGCATTTGTTCATAAAATATTAATCAACTCTGAAGATAAAATAGCTCGTGGTGTGACGTACGAAAGATTTGGGAAAAAATCAAATGTAATGGCTAACAAGGGTGTCATTATAAGCTCTGGTACTATCGGATCGTCAAAGTTGTTGATGTTGTCTGGTATCGGACCCAAAGATCACCTCAGTCGCGTGGGTATTCGAGTCTTGCAGGACTTGCCAGTCGGCGAAAATTTGATTGATCATGTATCCACTGGTCTCGATCTAGTCCTGTTTAACAAAAGTTTCGATTTTAGCTTCGAAGATTTACTGAATCCGATCAATGCATGGAATTATTATGTCAGAGGAGAGGGTCCATGGACTGCTTCAGGTTGTGAAGCGATGGCGATTTTAAAGTCTTATGATTTTCCATACAATATTCAAACTAACAGTAGTGATAATTTACCGGACTTGCAGTTATTGATTTTACCAGCGGGTGTGTCAACCGATTATGGGATGCATTTAAGAAAGTTGATTGGAATATCGGAAGAAAATTGGAACGTATATTTTTCTATGCAGATTTCCAAAAATGCTATAACAATTATGCCGATAGTGTTACATCCCAAAAGTTATGGTTATGTTCATTTGTCTACCTCTAACCCGGACGATCCTCCATTAATTGATCCAAAATATTTCTCAAGCCATGAAGATGTTGATGTTATTTTAAAAGGTATTGATTTGATTAAAAAGTTGGTAGAAACAAAAGCTATGCGTAATATTGGAGCATATTTTAATGATATCCCATTTCCTGGCTGTCAAGATCTTGTATATGACTCAAGAGATTATTGGGAATGCTATGTAAGACATGTTACTTTAACGGTATATCATCCTGTAGGAACATGTAGAATGGGATCAGCTGACGACAAAAATTCAGTTGTGGATTACAATTTCAAGGTCCATGGACTTGAAAAATTATTTGTTGTAGATGCGTCGATATTTCCATCTTTACCAAGTGGAAATCCAAATATGGCTGTGGCTCTGATGGCAAAGATATTTTCAGATATTTTATTGAAGCAAAATTAAGTTTAGGAACAGATGGTACAGTTTTTGTGATATTATGTAAGTACATTTAAGTTTCATTTCAAATTATACCTATAGTCAAATTTATTTATTGTATATATAATTTAAAAAGCACAATTTTTGACATACTTTAATGATTGTTTTAGTTTGTAATTGTTATATTTTTGTCTACAAATTACAAGCAATTAATGTTTTGCTATAATTGTTTTATATAATTTTATAATTGTTTTTTTGTACTTAATTAGCCATAAGAATGATTGTCATTTTTACACCTTTTTCTTAATTTCACCTGTCTGTACTAGAATTTTACAATTAGATTTTTAACTAACTTCCCGACCAGTTCTGAAACTTTCAGAGTTTATGTGTTCCCAATGATAATGCATATTAAAACTGTTTCCAGCTTGATTCATATGATCAAATTGAACAATTTTGTATTTCTGAATTGTGACCGCTATACGTGTTGTATAATATTCAGGTGTTTATTAGATTGATTCCACTTATCTGTCTTGGATGTACTGGAATTTTGAAATTGATTTTATTTTAATTTAAATTTATTTACTTGTTTAATATTACTAAACTATTGAATATATTACTATACTGTTAAACTAAGTCATCCTGAAGACTGACCTTATTACATTATTACTTTAAGTTGCTTTACATTAAAGTATTTTTCCAATTCATTCTGATAATGATCTAAAAAAAATGCTTGCCTGAGTTAAACCTGGCCCCACTACAGTTTGGTTTCTGTTAATTTCTATTTGTAATATATTTTTGCTCAAACTATTTGTACTTTATTTTTTATTATTTTGAATTAATATGTTAAACCTTAGTTGATTTAATGTTAATGCTTATCTTAGGCAGGTTTGTTTCAACAAAAGTAACGGTAATAGTATAGTTAAAATAATTTGATTTCATGAAATTGTTCAAAAATACTTCGTTTGACGGCATTAGATTTCAATGAAACACCAAAAGTTTTGAACAATTTTATGAAATCAAAGTATTTTAACTATACTTTTACTTTAATCTTTGTTCGAGAAATACAGAGGTAAAATCATTTATCATTTAAACATATCATATTTTTAAGTAATACAAAAGTGTTACAGCGTAACGTTAACTAGCCTAAAACGAAAATATTTTAGGGTTTACTAAAATATTGTTTTCATTTTTGGCTGTTCAGGCAGTCTGTATAAACTAATTAAAATTCAATTTATTTTTTATATACATTTTATTAATCCATAAATCACCTCTAATTTTAAATTCTGATGTACATTCTGTATAATGATATAATAAAAATATTGCGTATATTGAGCAATAACACACACAAACAGGTAAAATAGACAAAATATTTGAATAATTTCGTAATTATTTAGGCATTAATTGTAATGTGCGTAATACTTTATCTAAAAATTTCATTATTTTGCAGTTTCATACTATTATGTATATTCAAAATGACTAGTATTAAAGAGTAATTTAATTGATTTTCCCATCAAATTATATTTTTTTTATATCAATTGAATTTAATATTTCTTGTCAAAAAAAGTCCTTTTTACATTTGAAATGATTTTAAAAGAAAAAAAATTAATATATTATTTTTTCTCTAAATAAGACATAGATAAAAAAGTATATCACTTTGGAATTAGATAATAGAATTAGATGAAGTTAATTGTTTGCCAAAATATAGACTGGTATAAATGAATGTTAGTATTAAGTTTAAATTTTTAGTAATTTTTTCATTATAATTGTGCATTTGATGACATTATCAGAAATGTATACATTTACAAAAAAACAAAGATTAACACAGTACTGCGCTATTTACATTATCATTATATTAAACTAAGAAAGTAGATATTAATTTAGCTAACTCTTGGCATAAAAAAACTTTTGAAACTCTATAATGATAACTCTATAATGAAACCTTTATTTATTATAATCAAAATGATCTTGCTCATTCGCTTATGTCAACTACAAACTAAACATAGCTTCTGGATTTTCTCTGCTATAGATCAAACAGAAATTACTACTGTAAATGTTGCCATAGAAATTACTACCGTAAGCAATTTCATGTTAATGTGTCTTCTAGAAAAAAATCATAATTATTATATCTTATTTTTTAACACTGTCAACAGAAATTGGCGTTTGCAAATATTCAAACTTAAGGTGTGGGAAAGTAAAATAGATGTATGAATTTCTAAAATTTAAAAGGAATTATTAGAACTTTGTTTATATTTCTATTTTATAATGGAGTTTCACCAGAAACTCTCTATAGACAAACATTTTTAATTATTTATCAAGAGTTAGCCATTCTATTTTTTTGTTCTAAAAACACAAATATTTTAAAAGCACTTTTTGACTAGAATCTACATAAAACTCTATCATTAATATATACAAATAAGTAGATGGACGGAAGATTTATACAATTAATCAATTGTTATTTAAATATTTCAAAATACTATTTTTATAATTATTACATTATTTTCTATGCATTTGTTAAAAGAGTTTATTCTTAAGTTTTATTTTTTTATCATGATTAATACATAAAAATATACATCACAATAGGCACACTTAGTTTTTTTTTTATATATAATTATGTATCTATGTATATAAAAACATACAAATGTGTAGAAAACAAGAAAACATTTTTAAAGTTTATGTGCTTTGGTTCCTACATTAGTCTTAATATTTTATAACTTTTAATATAATTTAAATTTTTTCTTTATTTATTTTTAAACTTCTTCTACATAATATATTAGACACTGACGGGCTTCTTGCTATAAGGCAATTTCTTCCAACCAACCAGATCACCAATGGCTCAAAAAAATTTATTCTCTTTGTTGAACTTTAACGAGGAACCTATCCAAGATAGGAAAAAATGTAACCTACAGTGCAAATTAAAGAGAGAATCTACTTTGGTTTATTTGGTATCAAACTTTGTAACAAGACATTTTGGTCATTTAGGGTTTATGTCCACATAAGCCCAGCGGACAGCATCAGATGCATTTTAGTATTTCATATAAAAATTAATGCGCGCGCATCGGATTGTCGGTAATAATGATGTCATTGCCAGGAGACAAAAATCCATCTGTCTGCTGCGCCTCTGTGAACGCTCAGCTTTATCGTGACATTCCTTATTTGATTACAATTTATATTATTATTTTTTTTTTGTTATGTGATTTTTGAGTTATTTATAAACCTGTGTTTTTCAATTTTTTCCATATTTGTCCCTTTTTGATAAACTTGATTTTTTCATTATTAAAAATAGTTTTTCTTTCACTGTATTTAATCAATCGATTAAATTTTATTTTAAATGATCTCATGTTGTCAAATAAATTGAGATTTTTTGTAAGTACAAAATGCATTGTTTATGCAATTACTATATTTGATATACATTACAATAATGTACTAGGAATGATGTGATGTCTAATAAGGACCACATAATGTATAACATATTAAATATAATTATTAACTTAATCCATCTACACAACCATTCATCTAAAAGGCACCAAGATAACATGTATACAATAATACTTATGGTGTTCATATTTTTTTGATATGCATTATATTTAAAATATTAATTTTATTTACAACCTTAACATTTGGGACGGATCAATTGTTAGGAATTAAAAACAAAGGTATTTGTTAATTATCGGAGCTTACCGCATTGCAACCAAATATTTTATATTCCATTAGGAATAATAATTCATTTGTCCTTACATAATAAGATATGACGGTTACCAATATTTGACTTTGATAAAAATAATGAACAGTGTAACAAACATATGTAAACTCAATTTATAATGTAGCTCGTTCTCATGAGCTAAAATAATTTTACACTAACTTATAATGTATAAAATATGAGGGAATAATGCATTTTTATTACAGAATCAAAGACTAAACCCCTTAAAATAACAAGTACCTACTCAAACAAAACATTCTCATTGCAATAAGAATATTTTGCTCATATGTTTCTTAGTCAAATTTCATTGTTTCATTACTTCTTAATTACATGTTATATATTTTGATTATCAATTTATTCTTGTGCTATGATTTTATCTAGTCATACCATGTTAAGACAGTTAAAGAAATATAATAAATCATTTTAAACATGAGATTTTTGTGTTTTAATTAATAAATTTTCACTATATAACCCCCAGAACCAACTTGATGGAATAAAAATAATTTGTACAAAATATTACACACCCATTTGTTTTTCAAAATATTACTATTATCTTTGCAATTTTAAAACAAAATTTCATTCGCAAATGTTGATCAAACCTGTGGTATGTTTGATTTAAAAATAATTTGATTTGTTCTGTAATTTGCATTTTATTGGCACACATTTTTAATACAGTGATGCAAAGGAAAAATGTTGCATTGAAATTGCAACTTTACAAACTCAATTCATTAAATTTAATAGATCTGCTTGTGAAACTGTGGTGATAAATACCAATTTAAGTTAAAAAAAAACGCAAATGTAGTAAACACAACTTTAATTTTAAATATATTTAACTATATTTTATACTTAAGTAAAGATGCATTAAAAAATCAACAAATTACTCACCAGTTTTTATTTACAATATTTTAATTCATACGATTTATGAATAAATTAATATTTAAATATAAGTTTCTTTTCCAGTAGAAAAAATTATATTTTGAGCTAAATTTGAGCACTAAATATAATTAAGTTATGGACGGCCTCAATTCTTTATGTAATACTTATGTACCCTCATATGATTGAGCTTTTAAGAATAATACTTTTACATAATATACACATAGGGCCTTACTTACTATTTGCAATTTGTGTTTAAGCCAATACTTACCAAGTTTTTTGTATGGCCAAAACTGACTTAGCATCGGATTAAACTCGTAGTTCAAATAGTAAGTAAGGCCCTCACAGTTTAATTTTATATGAAATATTCTTTCTTATTGATTCTTGTTTTACAAGTCTATTTGTTGGTTTATTATATAGATTTACTAATACTGAATTCTATTACTGACCAACATTTATATATCTAAACTAAAGAATAACAAATGTTTCATATTTTATATTGCCATGAATACTATGGTTTAAGGTGTTAAAAACCAATTTAACACCAAATACCAATTTAATATATTGCTTTTTTATTTCTATTTTGACAAAATATTGCTTAACATTTTATATTAGGTAAGTATATGCATTTGTTTTAGTTACATTTAACATTTTTCTTATAACATTAATCACATAATGGATTGAGCTTCTTGTTATTCTTAATTTTGTGTTGAGATGAAAATCAATTTATTTTCTTTGTTTTTGGGCGATATTACACACTGATTTCAATTTCTACATTAAGTAGACGATTTAAAATAAAACTTAAAGATTAAATTAAATCATAGGTATGAAGCATTACCTCATTCATATATAATTCCTTCATATTGTTGCTTAGACTTTAAAGTAGGCACTTTGATGAAACTTTCTACAAATAAATTATGCGATTATAAAAATTTAAACATGTGTATTCTGAACATGCCTATCATCAAATGATTCATCTTTCGTTGTAGAACAAGTATGAAATATTCATAATACTTCAAGAAATGCTTTACATTTTTAAATCTTCACAGTATTTCTTCAATGTCACATACTTATTACCTATTCACTTGAGATACGAGTCTAGTAATGAATCTAGTAGATCTGTCTGCAAGTCTTCCCATGGTGCAGATAAAAGGAGCGATCCAAATTCCTCTTCGGGAAGCACCGGTTCAACAATCACATTTGCTCCCACTTCTGACTGCAGGGGGCTAGACAAAACAGGCTCTAAGCCATCGAGGCTCAAATCAGGAAGATTGCTTGTTATGTCACCAATGTCCACGTTCATGTCTTTTACAGAATCGTACATCATCTCATCTCTGAGAGGCTCGTTGCCCTCTTTCATTTGAATGTCGTTGGTTGCGTACATTTCTGGACTTTTTTGGTCTTTCGGTGCTTTTGGTTTCTTCTTTCTCAGTGGTCGGGGTGAACTCAGTGTTCTGATGTATCTTCTGGACTCTTCCAATCGCGCCAAATCTAACTTCCAGAATCCGCCTTTGCCTGGCTCTTGTTTGGATCTCGCTACTTTAACAAAAACTTTGTTTAGAGATAGATTATGTCTGATGGAATTCTGAAACGAAAATAAGTTACATAAACTTTAATTTTATTTTTTGAAACATACCTACACATAAAATTTCAGGAGTAATGTATGTAATGTAGGTGTTATTTTTTTATAAATAAGCCTGGGTCTCATTACTATATATAACTTTAAAAACCTCGTCACTTTTGATTGGATTAATGATTCATTGACACCATGGTACTTATTCTATTAGTACGAGAGAAAGCAACGTTTTTAATGAATCATTTATGTATGGCTGGTCTTTTGATATTTCCTTTCTTATTGAATATAGGTATGGAAAAGATTAGTCTGGGACTTGGGAGCGGTTGCATTTACCAGTGCACATCCTATTTATAGGTGAAAATTTAATATTTCAATAAAATTTGTACTTGTATGTTTTTATGTTAATCATCAGTTCCTATAAACTCCTGTTTGCAATGAAACATTGGTGATTTATTCATCGCTCACCCGGGAAGATTTTTTAATTTTTTTAATTTCACATCTCACAAATAAATTTGTACAAAATTAAAATTTAACAAATAAATGATCTACTAAGAATTTATTCAACGGGGAGTCACAGGAAAATCTTTGTCTGGGACGAAAGGAAGTGAAGAGATGGAAGGGAACTGCAGTACCTTCTGTCATATCCCTTCCATCTGATATCCATTCCATCTGTGAACACTCGTTTTATGCTCCATTTTTAAATGAATTCCATGTACGCAACATAATAAATTCCTTTGTGAAATGTCAAATAAACCAATAAAAATTCAGAAACCTTGTCGGATATGCGCTAAACAAATCACTAAGTTTTATTGTAATCAGATAAATAATATAAGAGCACATAAAGGACATACAAAGAAACAAATTATATTAAGATCTGCAATTTTCACATGTAGAAAGGGGATGCACACTGGTGAATGCAACCACTCCCAGGTGCCAAACTTACCTTTTTCATACCTTCAATAAGAAGGAAAATATAAAAAAAAACAGCCAAACATAAATGATTTTTTGTTGATGTTCTCTTATACTATAATAATGGTGTGCTTTGAAAACAGCACTAATAAAGAACACTGTGCATTTTGCTATATACTCCGAACATAACTTGAAGTTGTTTGGATCACAGATAATATAAAAGTAAACTTGTTTGAATTAGGTAAGTATTAAATAGCCATAGGTACCTATATAAGTTTAAAAATCGAACAGTGCTTATTTTATTGATATTTTTGAATTGTGTTAATTTAATATCATATAATATACCTAACATATTTAGTCGAGATAAAATTTTGTGAATTAATAAAAGCACATTTTTTTTATTTAGAAAAGTTGGATTGTATTTATTTCTTTAAAATTTATTGACAGCATATTGTTTTTTTAATATCCCGCCCATTTTGACATTAATATGTACAGATATGTACAATATTTTATGACGTAAAATTGCGTAATATCAAAGATAATGAGAGATGAATCGTCGCCTAATTTACACAAGTTCTCAAACATTGATAATATTAAAAATATCAATATTTCATAATAATATCGATCATACTTATAAATAACCTCCATTCATTTATTTTAAATTACGAATGGTTGTCCACAACTATTTTTATTTACTAGTTGCATGTAACACACGAGATGCTACTGTCGATGGCAATATTATGAATAGTTGAAGAATACATACCAAACTACAAACCCTGAAATCCAAATTCTTGGATAAATTAAGATATTTTGTGTTCTACACAAAACGTGTATGTCAAGTTAGGATAGAGTGGAGCTCAGCCATTTTTACAAGCTTAATAGTAAACAACTTAATGTTATAGTTTTCGTCAAACTTCTTGAGTTATTTCGCCGTGGAGAGGAACGATTCGCACATATACCAACCAAGCAAAAAGACACATTTGCGCATTGCGCGCCCAAGTCTGGCTCAAATTACGATAGTTATATGTACCTATGTATGGAGATTAAGTATGAAACTGTTGCGAGTCCCCGTAGATATTGTATATACTGCCATACAAATTGTATGAAACGATATCGTTACTAAATTAAATTTTTAGAAAAATTGTTAAAAAAGTTATACTACTATAATGTATGTACTTTATATAGAAAATTAAATTATCTAGTTAGAGTGTTACAGCGGATTTCGATGTTTTTTTTAAATTGGAAATTAAGGCAGTTAGACATAAATTTGTCGTAATAAAATGTTATCCTAAATAAAAACAGTTTGAAAAACCCTGGAACTTTTTCATAATAATAAATTTGAAATATTGTATTAATCTATATGTACACAAATTTTCAGGTTTCTAAATTTTTATGGTTTTCGAGTTCTATAGAAAAATTAAATAAAAATTCAAATATTGGTAACTCGTGACTGGAACAAAAATGAGAAATTCTGAGTATATAAGTTTTGTAGGCCTATAACTTTCTATATTTTCTGAAATTTTAGGCTTTGTCCACTAAGCGGATCAAAAGTTATAAGGAGGGGAGGGACACACATACAGACACACTAAATTTTCTACTCCGAATTCTGAGCTTATCCACATATATAACATATATGCTGCGAAGCCTCTTAGTTGGTGTTTTTTTACTTCAAAGTAGAAGAAACTATGAAAAATATAGACCTGGCCTTACAATTCTCCCGGATCTTGGCTTGAAACTATGTCGATTTTAAGAGAAATAAATTCTCGTGAACAAATCGACAGTTGGATTATTGCTAGTTATTATTTTGATTGTTGTGTAAGTGATCTATCATTTTATTTTTACAATTTACTGAAATTAAAATACTTGACTATTATAATATCATATTGATTTTGAGAATAGATTCGTAATGAATTCCTTCTTCTTTTTTCTAACCATTATCCTTTTTTCTTTATCCACACTCCTTCACTTAAGTATACATTTGAAGAGACTATTTTAGTAGCATATTTTCAATATCTTCTTCTTCTTTTCCTCATCCTTCTCCCATATTCTCAATATAAATAATAAAATAAATAGTAAAAAGACATACACAGGCACACATAAATATAGAATTGGTTCGTATAAAAATCGTCAAAAGTCCCAAAATAATCAAAATTTAAAATATGCCTAAACCAACAAAGAAAAAAGATAAAACGCAATATGCAATATCAAGCAACGAGAAAAACATACTGTTGATAATATTATATTAAACTGTAAATATTATATGAACTGTAAATTGATAATAAATAAATTGTTAATTTTTTCACAAGAATAGTTAAATATTGGATCATTTATAAATTTAGTCATAATCTAACTAGTTTCCAGTAAGATGATTCATAAATTTCGTTCGTCGTAATAATGTAATATGAATGGATCAAAACAACACGCAGTTTTTACCCTAGAATGACATGAAAGGCTAAAATTTGTAAATTTTTTTATAAACATTTAAATGAATAAAAAACATTTATGTATCGCGAAATATTTTTTTCATTTATTGGCATAAAATATTTTTCTAAACCTACGTACAAAATTTATAAAATACCCATTTCAATTCCAGCGGTCTCTTATCTTAACGGAAGTCTATTAATTTTCTATTAGTATTGAAAATGGTTTTTAGTTACAGGTGTATTACATTACTATTGTAACTCGCTCTCGCGAACAGCATTGTATGTCCGGTTTAAATATGTTTTTTGTACAGTAAAAACTACTGTGAAATATATCTGTAATGGTATGACTCTGTAACAATGGTGATATTATTTGGTAAAGATTACTAAATAATAATAATTCAAGTGCGATGGTGCAGTTCAGAAATACCCTAACATTTAAAAAATATATAACCTACATATAATCCCAAATAAGTTTTTTTCTATTAAAAATATCGTTTTGCGTATTGTGTTTTAAGTAAATCTTTTTAATATTTTGTAACTATATGTTAATGCACATATTATATGTATTCGTTTATTTTTTGTCAATCATTGCTATTTTATACTTATCAGTATTTCCTCTGTTTATGTTTAAATTCATCCGATAAATTAATATAATTAAAAGTTTATAATATCTACCTGTGTTCTATTGAGAAACTGTTAAATTACAGAAATAACCGTTCTATTTTTTGACAAATTAATATCTCAATAGAGACGAAGTTGGAGAATTATAGAACCGGGAAATCAAGGCACATACAGGGATTATGACCTGTCATCGGCTGGTTAACGTGATCACTTTAAGCGCTTGCGCAACTTCCAACAGGGGAAAACATCCAATTTTTATTTTTTTATTTTTTTTTATTTTTTTTATAATAAAAAATGAATATATCCTTGTTAAACAAGTACATATACATCTTCCTACGTTCCCTAAAATAAGCAAATAAATGCTTGTATGCGTATACATACTTATATATAAATAAATATGCAATCATAAAATATTCGATCACCGTTTTGCTTCTAAATTTTTTGATCTACGCCGTCAGTGTCGAAAAAAATACGTGTAATACATATTATTATGATATTTAATTGTCACTTCCGGTTCATATATTCCACTGTTACGGTTGAATAATTCTCACCCCCTGCATCTAAATTGTGTTTTTGATAATCGTAACCCTAAAATAAATTATCTTTTGCCGAGTCTCAACAACTGTTTACAGTCGTTCAATAGAGCTGTATTTGAAAAATACACATGTTCCATTACTACATTGATGCTTGTTCATTTGAAGGAATTCAAATGTGAATATGTACCTACATTCAATATTGATGATAAAAGTGTGTTCTGATTTATACTATGTAGCAAAATAAAAAAAAAAACTAAGCAATTCTTACTAGCGGGGAATAAGATATTTTACCTGCCAGCTGGGATCAGCTCCTCGATAGTATTTGAAATTATCTCTTATCCAAGAGTAAATAGCTGAAAGAGTCATTTTATTCCCGTTATATCGCATCGCTAGACAGATAAGCGCGCAATATGAATATGGAGGCTTTTTATCACTGTCGGATTGATACTTCTCTACATTTTCTAAGAAATCTTCTTGACATTTTAATATCATTTGCTTCATTTTGTGCAACTTGGCGTTTTGAATCAAAGGTTTCGGGGGAGGTTTCGGTGCTTGAGATGGAATAGGTAATGTTGGCACTGCCATTATGTTCGTTATATTTTGCAACCAATTCAAATTTGTTAGATCTGTTTCTCCGGAATGATCTAAATTACACGAATCTGAGCTGCTTTCGTTGGAGTAGGACGGTGTATCCAACTCGAAGTCTTGATCCGACATGTCGGGTATAATAGTCTCGTTCGCAGCAATCTCTCCATACTCGCAATATCCTTTACCACTGTCCTCGTAACGACAGGTATTGTCTTCATTGAATGACTCCTCCAGAATCGATCCATCGAGGATCTTTACGTCACTGTCGTATATTCCCATCTCGGAACTTTGTGTAATGTATTGTATCTCTATAGTATGAGATGATTCCGGGACAAAATGTGTAGCCAAATCTTGGCATTCTAATTTGAACGTGCTTTCTTCCAACATCTCACCCGACGTGGGAGACGAATTAGACGTGATTAACATCGTTAAAAACGATCAGTTAATGGATTAATATATATAAATAACGAATTCACAAGTTACAAGATCACAAAGAGATACATAATCAGTTCACCAACGATGATTTGCATTATTAAACATTTGCGACGCACAAACCGATATATAGGTCCTCCGCTAATTTATTTCCCGCGGTTTATAAAATTTCGAATATCCTGTCCGTTTGTGGTGCACTTTTTTCAAGATAATAACATTTGGTGCTGAAATATGAACCGGGTAAATTTTCGACGTCGGGAAGATTGCGATGGCGTGGTATGGCGCCTGCGGGTGAGTTACTGGACCGGATCGATTGTGGCGGACAGCGGTCGCGTCCACTGACCACTAGGTGGTATACTCAGAAGCTAACCACCCTCACCCCCCATGCGATGGGTGGTTCTCCCCGTGCCATAACGATGGACCCATGCTTATAGTTCACTCCGTTAGCTTTGCCACCCGCCACTCGATTGAACAGTGAGGGGTCTCTGGCGTGGCTCGGTTCGGGACTCGGCAGGTGTAGCCGACACAGGTGCTATGGCGTCCAATCGATATCCCTACCCGTTGAATGGAATATAAAAGAGTCGGGGCGGAGCGTTATCTACCACCTCGCCTAACGCGGGGTCTCGATTCTTTCAATCAAATGGATTGTCATTTTCCGGCAATATACTTAATTGGAAAACGGAAAGCGACGCGACCATAAGTTAACGATCGGATCGACACACTATTAGATGTTACGTTTAATTTTCAATAAAAACTTCTTTTGATTTCTCTTCTTTTGACTAATTAGGAAAATCTTCATAAATTTAATATTTTATTCAATAAGTAATTAATTATTATTCAATATATAGGTGTAATTATTTTTATAGGTGTTAGACTGTTTTATTTCAAAAAAGTCTCTAGTATTACAAATATAAACTTCTGACTCCTATTAAGCCACAAGTCCCAGGTTCGATTCCTAGTAGAAGCATAGTTTTTTCTCTTTGTTTTTTGTTTATATTTTGAAACTATCATCTCATTCAATGTGTGTATACTCGGTTTATTTATTTAAATTAAATTTACTATATCCCTACCTACTAATTATCTTTTCAATTCCATAACGCCTCGCCCCAATTGCGGTAGGCAGAAAAAAAACGAATTCCGCATACTTCTGCCTTGGCTTAATTATTCGCTTCTTTTTACTCCTACACTGTCTTATACACAATGTCCTTAGGGATTGCAATCCGGCATCAATTTCAATTCGGCCGGATTCCCATCGATCTGGCCGAATACGAACGGATACGATCGGATTGGTTTCATCAAACTTATTTTTATTTTTCATTCAAAAATCAACAGTATGTTACCAAGTTTATAAAGAAAAATGTATTTTTTTATTAAATCTAAATTTTTAGACTGTTTCCTGTTTCACTATGAATCTGTTTAGTAAATGGCGCAATTACTACAAAACACGACTTATAAACGTATAATTGTTGAATAAACTTAGTTACTTTTTATTATATTTTAAACCGAAACAAACTTAATTCGCAACTGGTTTTGAAAAAAGGATTCTAGGAAACAAAAAATGGCCGAGAAGGTCCTATTTATTTGCTTCTATAAATTGGTTTCATTTATATTTTTAACTCACCGGATCCAGCCAATTGGTGTCGGATCCGACCAATTGGTACAGATCCGGTAGACGTCTAATGATTCCGGATTACCGGATCCGGTTTTCGGGTTTGCAATCCCTGAATATCCTGTTATTTCGATTTCTTACGTTACCCCTTTTCATGTTAGATATTGGAATGTATGAGGATGTATAGGTATGTACTTGTTACTACAAGAACATATTCATTCTTTTTTTTAATTGATATTGCCATTTGGCAAATGATTGTCGGACATACCGTCATTTCTCAAGGCCCTTGTTAACGTCTATGACCTTAGGCATAAGGGATGTACACAAATATGCACACTTATTATCTTCTAATGTATTAAACACGAATACATATTGTGTATCACCAAATCTGTGATCTACTTACAATATTTTTTGGTGGAAAATAAGTAAAAATTAGATATATTTAATAGCAAGAAGAATAATTGAAAAATTAAAAAGTACTTACTCATTCGATTGATTTTCACATTCTCTTTCGATTTAAGTAAAAATCTACTTCGCAAGCCTTATAGTTTTCTAGTAATTTGGTTATTTTTTAGTAATTTACAATAACAAATAAAACATAGGGTTAAATTAAAACTAATTTTACGAGAAAAATATTCAACGTAATTAAATTTCAAAAAACTCAGTTGAAAGAGTAAAGATGTAAAAATAAAATGATATTTTATTAAAAAGATATTTGTCTTTTGAGGGTTTTGGGGAAAAGATTTTCAAAATTTATTTATTTATTTAAAACTTTTTCAGCACATGTGCATATCTTCTAATGGCAATATCTTCCAACCAACCAAAATATACTATTTGGTCTTCTATAGACAAAGTAGATGCCAAATGTACTGAAAATTAAAATATACAAAGAGAGCAACTAACAACATCTAGAGAAACAAGCATCCATTAAAAAATAACCATTTCTTATATTATGTCGTTATTTTTGTACATTTTGCACCAGATAGCTGATTTAATCAAACAGGTACATAAAGATATAGGTAATTATCATCTTACAAATATAACATAATTCTTTCTCACTATACAATCCTTGCCCATTATTTCCATACTTTTTTTTATTGATATATAATGACATTTACAATTCAAAGATACAGTCAACCATCGAAACCCTTAATTAGCGTTTATCTGAGGTTGACGAATTCAGTTTGGTAATTTTAATTTACATAAGTAATTCATAATACGATGCAGGTTTTGACCTACGACAGCCGGTCAACTCAAGGAGTATACTCCTAAAGCATATAGCTGTCGTCATCGGACCTCATCATATACCTTTTTAAGTGGGTAAAATATTTAGGGCATGTAGTGTATATATGCAAGAGCTCATTATCCATATCATTTAATATTTTTGGCAGGAGATATTCCCATGTTCTCATGCCATATGCATTTAACTAGGTACCTATATTATTTTTATTTAACTAGGTAGAACTACCTATATTATTTTATATTCACATGTTAGTTGTATACCAAACACGTAAATTATTAAACCCTTCATTATATATATATATATATATATATATATATATATATATATATATATATATATATATATATATATATATATATATATATATATATATATATATATATATATATATATATATATATATATATATATATATATATATATATATATATATATATATATATATATATATATATATATATATATATATATATATATATATATATATATATATATATATATATATATATATATATATATATATATATATATATATATATATATATATATATATATATATATATATATATATATATATATATATATATATATATATATATATATATATATATATATATATATATATATATATATATATATATATATATATATATATATATATATATATATATATATATATATATATATATATATATATATATATATATATATATATATATATATATATATATATATATGTTAAATCTAAGGTTTTCGCGAGTACAAAATATGTTATTATTAAGTATTTTGGGGATAACCCGCGTCAAATTATGATTCCCGAGAGAATCAGTCGTCTGCCGACGTTTCGTCTGAATCACATCAGACATTTTCTAAAGGCGCCTTGTTAATAAATTTTCGTCTCGAGGGATAGTGCACGCACGTCCGTTCGAGTCGAAAGCTTACTACCAAGTGAAAGTTTGAAAGGAAGCCGCGTCAAGTGTCATTAAGGATAGCCGACTCCGAAAACATTCAAAACGAATTAGAGTATCTTAAAAACGCGCTACGAAATAACGGTTTTTCTAATTTTACGATAAATAATGCAGTAAAAAATCAAACTAATAAAAATTTTAATAAAAAAGATACGTCAACTAAAGTAAAGCCACTCTCCATTGCATTTTTGCCTTACATAAAAGGCACTACAGACAAAATCAGTCACCTACTTTATAAACATAATATTCGCACCATTTTTAGAACAGACAACAAAATTTCATCCTTTTTAAAAAGTCCGAAAGATAAAATACCATTAGAGTCACACGGCATTTACGAAATCCCATGCGGTGATTGCTCAAAAACTTACATAGGCAGGACAAATCGCAGAATCTCGGCGCGCGTCTCTGAACATCGCGTAGATGTTAAAAACCGGAAACTAACTTCATCTCTTGTAAATCACTCATTGACCGAAAATCACTCCATAGACTTTGAAAATTCAAAAGTAGTCGCGAATATTAACAATGAAACATTTAGAATTTACAGGGAAGCAATCGAAATATATAAAAGAAGCAACAGAATAATGAATAACAGGGACGATAGCATTCGAATCCCGACCGCATGGACAAGTGTACTTGAAAACAACATTTTTAAAAACCATAGTAATCAAACTACCGATATTTCAAACAATAGTCACATTAAAAACATTAGTAAAATTCTTAGTAAGCCGAAAACCGATAATCCACCTGTAAACAATATACCGTTAAGTACTAGAGTCACTAGAAGCCAAACAAAACGCAATAATGACGTCATTGGGGAAACCCACCCCTCCACTAACACTTGACGCGGCTTCCTTTCAAACTTTCACTTGGTAGTAAGCTTTCGACTCGAACGGACGTGCGTGCACTATCCCTCGAGACGAAAATTTATTAACAAGGCGCCTTTAGAAAATGTCTGATGTGATTCAGACGAAACGTCGGCAGACGACTGATTCTCTCGGGAATCATAATTTGACGCGGGTTATCCCCAAAATACTTAATAATAACATATATATATATATATATATATATATATATATATATATATATATCTATATATATATATATATATATATATATATATATATATATATATATATATATATATATATATATATATATATATATATATATATATATATATATATATATATATATATATATATATATATATATATATATATATACGTATGAATGTCTACAGAAATATTGAAATAAATAAATATTCGTCCGACCGCCATGGCATCGGAGTGCATGTCGTTTCACATAATATGACATCCTGCTGATTGAGGAGATATTTATGAAAAAAATGTGCATCACTTATTAATTCTAGCTTGTCTAGTCTGTAAACGCAGTAAATATAATATAAACTATCCAAGAAAGTGTTAGTTATCACTATACATTTTTTTTGTAAGAGATTCTTTACCGGCGTATTGTGGATATTATATTATTTTTTCGATTTATAACAGTTGTTACTAGAACATTCCGTCGCTAGATACTGCACAGCATTTCCATTCCCATTTGCCATCTGGCATATTGCATAGCCCCTTATTAGTAATAACTATTTAGTAGAAAGGTACAGGTACTCATATACCTTCAATTCGATAGGGGTTATATATTTATATTATCAGGGCCGGACCCACAAAATTCGAATGCTTCAGTTGCGTCTGGCGCAAAAGAATCTGGGGCCTCAAATACAAAGAAAATAATACGAAAGGATAACAAAAAGGAGAAAATCTTAAATTTTCGGCTTCAGATAAGTATTATTAAAATTAAATCATACTAGTTGCATGTAACACATGAGATCCAACTGCCGATGGCGATAGTATGTATAATTAAAGAATACGTTCCAAACAATTAACACTTATAAAGACAAATAATATTTTAAGATATTTTGTTTTCTACATAAAACATGTAGGTATATATGTCAGGATGGGATAGTATGGAGGTCTGTCTGTTTTTCCTACCCATAATATGAAAACATCATGATGGTATGTATGCTTGGAGATTAAGTATCAAACTATGTCTTAGATATTGTGTATAGGCCACTGCCATACAAATTGTAAGAAGCGGTGTCGTCACTAAATTAACTTTTCATAAAAATTGTTAAAAAAAATTGGGATGTACTACTACAATGTTAGAAAATTAAATTATCTAGTTGGGGTGTTTCAACTTTTATCAATATTTTTTAAAACTTTGGAAATGTAGGCAGTTAAAGTTTTTCTAAATGAAAAATGTTTCAGAAACTCTTGAATTTTTTTGAAAATATAAGTTTGAGATTTTTTATTTGTCTATACTCATACCAATTTTCAGATTCCCGGACAATTGGCCGTAGCCGATTGGCCGTGGACAATTGGCCGTACGCCCTTTTTACCGTATGGACAATTTATCGTGAGGACAATTGGCCGTGAGGACAGTTGGCCGTGAGGACAATTGGCCGTGAGGACAGTTGGCCGTGAGGACAATTGGCCGTGAGGACAATTGGCCGTGGGGACAGTTAGCCGTGAGGGCAATTGGCCGTGGGGACAGTTGGCCGTGAGGACAATTGGCCATGAGGACAATTTATCGTATGGACAATTGACCGTATGGACAATTCACCGTGCGGAAACTATTTTTAGCATCAGAAAATTTTTTCTTTCTTTTTTCGTTTGAGTAAAATAAATTGCGTGAATAAAAAAAATGTTCGTTTATGGCGACGAACCGATTGCCTTATTTTTTTATTTCAAGATACTAGGAGAAATCCAATATGTCGACAGTGATTAAAACGAAATTTTACAAAATAAGCGGTATTTATGTAGTTCTAATTTGCTATATTTTGAGATATAAGAAGACGTCTGTTTTTAGACTTCTTCTTGTTCTTTTTTTCATTTTTCCAGATGGATATCGATTTATACTAATAAGAAGGTGTAGATTTCGAAACAATTTAAACTTCTTTGTTTTCTTTTGAAATGATGAGAAACCAATATAGCGGCCGTGATTTAAGGATGAGTTTTCAAAGTGAATGATTATGTTGGGTTTATCGAGTTTTAATTTGCTACATTTTGAGATTTAAGAAGACGTCTGTTCTTAAACTTCTTCTTGTTCTTTTTTTGATTTTTCAAGATGGATATCGATTCATACTAATTAAAAGGTGGAGATTTCGAAATAATTTAAACTTCTTTGTTTTCTTTTGAAATTATGAGAAAACAATATGGCGATTACGATTTAAAGGTAGTTTTTCAAAATGAATTGCTTCATTTTCAGATTTAATTTGACGTTTTTAAAATAATTTTAAATACCTTAAGTGCGTTCGAATATAATGAATATTTAGATGGGTCGATGGCAGTACGGTTAGCGCGCTGGGCTAGTAATCCAGTGGTCGCGAGTTCGAATCCTGCCTCGACCGATTTCGTTCGCCTATAGCATAAGCATTTATTTGCTTATTTTAGGGAACGTAGGAAGATGTATATGTACTTGTTTAACAAGGACATATTCATTTTTTAAAAAGAGAAAATCGAAAAAGTGAAAAAAAAACAAGAAGAAGTTAAAGAACATACGTCTTCTTAAATCTCAAAATGTAGCAAATTAAAACTCGAGAAACCCAACATAATCATTCACTTTGAAAACTCATCCTTAAATAACGGCCGCCATATTGGTTTCTCATCATTTCAAAAGAAAACAAAGAAGTTTAAATTGTTTCGAAATCTACACCTTCTTATTAGTATAAATCGATATCCATCTCGAAAAATGAAAAAAAGAACAAGAAGAAGTCTAAAAACAGATGTCTTCTTATATCTCAAAATATAGCAAATTAGAACTACATAAATACCGCTTATTTTGTAAAATTTCGTTTTAATCACTGTCGACATATTGGATTTCTCCTAGTATCTTGAAATAAAAAAATAAGGCAATCGGTTCGTCGCCATAAACGAACATTTTTTTTATTCACGCAATTTATTTTACTCAAACGAAAAAAGAATGAAAAAATTTTCTGATGCTAAAAATAGTTTCCGCACGGTGAATTGTCCATACGGTCAATTGTCCATACGATAAATTGTCCTCACGGCCAACTGTCCCCACGGCCAATTGTCCTCACGGCCAACTGTCCCCACGGCCAATTGTCCTCACGGCCAACTGTCCCCACGGCCAATTGTCCTCACGGCCAACTGTTCCCACGGCCAATTGTCCTCACGGCCAACTGTCCCCACGGCCAATTGTCCTCACGGCCAACTGTCCTCACGGCCAATTGTCCTCACGATAAATTGTCCACACGGTAAAAAGGGCGTACGGCCAATTGTCCACGGCCAATCGGCTACGGCCAATTGTCCGGACACGCAATTTTCAGGGTTCTAGCTTATATGTTTTTTGAGATGTATGGAAAAATAAAGTAAAAATTCAAAAGTTGATAACCCCTGAGTGAAACAAAAATTCAAAATTCTGAGTATAAAAGTTTTGTAGGCGTATAACTATATATTTATATATTCTGAAATTTTAGACTCTGTGAATTGAGCGGACACACAGAGACAGATAGGTACATTAATGTTCTACTCCGAATTCTGAGTAAATCCACATATTATGGAACATAATGCTGCGAAGCCTCTGCGAAGTTGGTGTTTTTTTACTTCAAAGTTGGAAAAACCGTGAAAAATATAGATCCTGCATACAAATCTCGCGTATCTTGGCTTGATACTTTGTTGATATGTTAAGAGGACAAAGTTCTCTTGAACAAATCGATAGTTGGATTAATGATAAAATTACAATTACTTACATTTTTTTGTTTAAATACTATTATAGCAAAGTAAGGTATAGGTTTATTAGGATGAAATTAGTTAAAATTTTCCACAATACAATAGCTTCAACGTATGAAGATAAAATACATACCTAATATAACATAATTATTTATTGATTCCTTTATGTACAAAGACGGGTTTATTTTTATAACGAAATCTCTTTTAAGCAACGCGAAGTCCCGAGTGGATTTAATTTTCAAAACAATTTTCGAACGAGGAATGAAGTGCGTCAGGTGCCAAAAACTGTTAGATCCGGCCCTGGTTAAAATCATCAAGTGTTGTATATTTTGAGTGGGTTTTCTAGATAGTAATTCGTTATTAAGTTTGCTAATCCAACCATGTCGTACTACATTTTCGACATTATCAGCAGTAATTTTACAATAATGATTATAATATTTCGTTCATACGTAAGGGTTGGATCTATCCAAATGTTTTGTGATCGAGACTATAGTCATAATATTTACAGGCAAGAGGTCAGCAGTCCTCAAAAAGAGAACGGAGAGGGATTTTGAATACGAGAGAACGAGAAAGAAATATATTTTAAAAATATACATCGCATTCTATTGAGTACCTACTTAACCAATACAATTTTTCATCCTATTCAGAATGTTCTATTAGTTATGGATGAACAGATTATCTAGATATTTGACGAAAAATTTCACCAAAAACTGTTAAAAATACGTTAATATGTTATAAAAAAAAATATAAAAATACTTGGTTATAGTTCTATTGTTTTATATATAGTTCTATTGTTTTATGCTTGGTTATAGTTCTATTGATTAACGTACAATGGAGTTCTATCAAGAATTGTCGATCGACAAACTAAACTTTGTTAAAAATACGATTAAAAATAATAAAGGTACGCATTATATATACGTAGGTATGGATCATCCGAAGCAGGGTGGCAGAGGACCTTAATTTCTTAATATCCTTGTAACCGTCATGTAAGTTCAGCGATATTGGGTGACTCAAAAGTTTAGACTTTTGTGAAATTTCAATAAATATCGGATTTCAGACTAAACTAAGTACATCACTGTGACAAAACTATTTTACATAAGCAAAAAGCGATGCTTATTGCTTATGTAAAACATCCAGCAAGTTATCTAAAAACTACTATAAATTTCATATAATATATTTTATGAAATTACAAAATAATGAATGCAACAATTATATTTTTATAATACAGATCATTCACAAATTTTAGACGGTTATCGATGTGATTGTTTTTTTTTTTTACTAATTTATCAATTTGTTTTTACATCAGAAGAAATTGAATTCATGTTTTACATCCTACAAAAGTAATATTTAGATTTTTATCGATGTTTTAACGTTTAAAAATTTGGGAAACAAAATTAATGGCGCCAATTTTGTTCCTATATAGTAATTAGGTACCTAATGATGTTTTTCTTACGTGTTATTTTAAAGTATGGCAGCATTATAATAACTGTCACTGTCAGTACTAGTACTACTTTCTGTCATGTGTCAGTGAAATGATATTTTTTGCTTTTTTTTATTGAATTACTGTGAAATTTTGAATATAGTTTTTACACTTATACTCATGAAATAAAATAAAATCATGTTAATGCTGCTCGAAATATAAGTAAATATTTATAAAACATAGTGCTGTTTTATATGCTTCAGTGAACATTGTGAAATTTATTCAAATTATTAAAAATGCATGAAGAGAGAAAGAAAAATGCAATTTATGAATTAAATTTAAAGTTAGGAAATGACTTGAAAGATTTGAATAAAATTTATGAAATACGGGCAGAGTTATTGGCTAAGAAAGAGGAGCTGGAAAAATCTGTAAGTTTTGTCTTTCAAAAATGAGTACCTATTTATTTTCTAGCTACAAATATTTGTCAATGAAAATACTAAAAAATAATTTGAAAAGTGCAAATAATGCATGAGAATGGTATTTTGGTTGTTACGCTCAATTTAAATTTGTTTTATGGGTGTTTCTCTGTAAACTGGGCAACTCATTGTCTCAGGCCTATATTATACAAAAAAATTAGATTATTATATATTTCATAGTTAATTATAAAAGATAATTACCTAATCTACATGTGCTCAGCATACTGCATCCATTTAATTTAACGTTAATACATAAAAAATGTGTTTATAATGCTCAAAAAACAGTCCCCTGGTGTGTCACAACACCAATTTAGTTCCTTTAGATTCAATTTATTTTAAAAATAAATTTAAGAATCAATTGAGTTATTTAATTATTTGAACAATATTACATGATTTTTAATTAGACCTGGTTATTTTTTCTTAATATATGTTTATAAAGCTAAAAAAGGAAATTAAAGTTTGTCTCAGCATTTTGTGGACAGTCCCCCTGTCTATATTTCAAATTGCACACCTCGTAGTCTACAACTTAAATTATTGCGTTTATACATGTAACCATGCGAAAACAACCTGAAGTTTGCATGCTTGTCACCAAAAGCGCGTATACGCCAATTTATTTAGAGCTGCACGAACTTCGCTCCGAGAAATCCGTGTGACAACCGGCCAGTCAACAGTCCTCTGGTAAGAATTATTTTTATCTCTTTTATATCTATTATATTTATACAATTTAAAAAATATTTCTTGTATTGTATAAATATTCCCTATTTATAGCAAAATAACAAAACTTATTTGTATTTTGTGCTATCATTCAATGAAGTCAAATTAAACAGTCCCCTGGCAACAGTCCCCTGCACTATAAAAAGGCAGGGGACTATTTCTGCCTCCAGGGGATGGTCTTTTAATATGTTTATCATTGTTTTATTTATTTTATTAATATATAGAACCAACTTTTTACATTATTTTAAACAATATTTTAGTTTATATATTAATTTATATACCTTTTTAGTTCTTTTTAGATACACATATCTTTTGAGAATGGTCCTAAAAAAAAAACTTTTTAAGGAAGAGATTTTACAATGGAAAAGAGAAGTCGAGTGAAAGAGATATGAGCGTAACAAAAACGACCCACAGAAAAAGGAAGAAGAGAGAAAGAACATTTAAAATATCTCAAGAAAAAAGAAAATGGAAGTAAGAAGCTAGTTAAGGATATGACTCCACCAGAAGCAAAGAAGTAGTGGAGAGAGCATTGCAACAATTATCGCAATAAGAAAAAAGTGTCAAGAAATGCAACAAGCTCGATTGAGAGAAAATATGCCAGATTTGGAAGAAATTATCAGCTTTATACAATGGAAGGATTCTAAATTATTATAGTCGAATATTTTTATTATTGCATATGCGCAAACATTGGATTTTTTTCCCTGTCGGGAGTCAAAGATATTTTTTAACAGATTTTTAATTATCTCAATAGAGACGAAGTTGGAATATTTATTGTAGGAGAACCGGGAAATCAAGGCACCTACAGGGCTTACGACCTGTCATCGGCTGGTTTACGTGATCACTTTATGCGCTTGCGCAACGTTCACCAATTATGCCTTTTTAATGAGATCCCCAATTATGCCTTTTTAATGAGAATTTGGTGAACGTTGCGCAAGCGCATAAAGTGATCACGTAAACCAGCCGATGACAGGTCGTAAGCCCTGTAGGTGCCTTGTTTTCCCGGTTCTCCTACAATAAATATTCCAACTTCGTCTCTATTGAGATAATTAAAAATCTGTTAAAAAATTATAATAGTCATCAGAAATAATAAAATATTATAAAAAATACTGTTAATTTTTTATAACTTTATTGTTCAATTATTTCATTCTTAAATTATAGAGTTTAAGAAAATATAAAAAGACTTATTTTGCTACTAAAACAACATTTTTCATTTAAATTATCAGTCCCCTGTCAAAATCAACAGTCCCCTGTATCGATTTTTCAGAAAATGCTCAATATTTCCTAACCTATTAGAAATATTTTTGGTTCATCTGCTATTTATTATTAACCTAGTAGATATATATTCTTTTAATAAGATTTGTACAATATATAAGCAAAAAAGTGGCCTAGACAACTTTCTTAGAACAACTTGCCCAGTTTACAGAGAAACACCCTTATGTGTGACTGAATTTCACCGTGTTATTTTTTAGTAAAATTTTCCACACTTTCTTTTCATTATATTATTTTGTAAGTAGGTACTTGCAACAATTGAATTGAAATTTTTATTTTGACCATTTCTTTGTTGCATTTTTATGCTCTTTTAAATATACCAAAGTATATTTTATAATTCAATATTTCTGCTCTTTTAAATATACTTTATAAATCAATATTTTTCATGCTAGACTATTAAATATACCAGATATAAAAAAATTAAATAAACTTAATCATTCAATATTTCTGCTCTTTTAAATATACTTTATCAATCAATATCTTTTCAATTTTTTTTTATTAAACTTCAGTTATCATTAGCTAACTGTGAAGTTCCATCTAAAGTATCAGCTGCTATATCTCGCGCTGAATCTGCATCAGATCAAATCAAAGATTACCGAGAAAAGGCACAGACAACTTGTAAAGAAAATGAAGACTTTTTGGAACAAATCAAACCCGTTACAGAAAAACTGGGCGAATATGTTGATCAGATAAGGAAGTTCGAGACAGCAAAGGAATATATGATAACGTTAGAAAATGTGAATTCAATATGGTATGTACCTAATATTTATTTATTGTATACTACAGGTTTTTATTTTATCAGTTCACTTCTAAATTAATGTTGATTATACAAGTAAAGTAATGCATAGTTTTTACTAGTTCAATCATTCTTCCAGTGTTTTTCAACCGGTGGTTAAAATATTTTTTACTTTTTTGATATACAATGTAACTTATGTTCTGAAAATTACCATTTATATGCTTATAATGATGTTGATTAGCTGGACATAGTTTCTCAATTAATTATAATAGTTTGTTTTTGAAAATTTGCTGTATCCCCTTTTCCAAAAAAATAACGCAAATAATTCAGGTCTCTAGTAATGGGTAGTCTATGGAAATTCATTTTCAGGTTGATTGGTAATGTAATACGATCATGATTTTCAATAAATAAAATGGAACATTTTGAATTATGGAATAAATTAATTTACTTAATAAATTAATTGTGTCAGCCTTTATTTATTTAGGTATATTGCTCCAAAACCATAGGTCCCAGGTTCGATTCCTGATGGAGACACAGTTTTTAATTGTGTTTACAGTATTAATTTAATTTTTTTTAATCTCTGGATAAAACACGAGAATATGGCAACCTTGATTTGAGAAGCAAGAAAAAAAACTAAAAAAAACTTTATGGTTCTTTGATTATAACTGTATTCAAATGTATTTAACGAGTGGGGGAGTGTCCTGTAAGTGAACTGTCACACTCTGGGGTTAGAGTTTTTTTCACATGACAACATCACGAAAACTGAAGATAACGTCATTTGATATTTCAAAAGAACGTCGATAACTGCAAAACCTGCATTGTCTTTATAAAATGATTTGGAATATTTTCCATAGATGCCTCTGCTATGCATATTTTGAAGTTATTTCCCATAGTGTTTTATAGACCATGGCGTTGAGGATTGTCGCCAAGCATTTAATGAAAAGTTATTATGGACGTTGAATAATGAATTAAATCCCCCATTTGTTCATAACATTAACTTGTAAATGTACATAATTTTAGCACTGAATTGAAAGCATGCACAGATTCAGAACAAAGTGTTTTACTTTTGCAACATTTGTATGAGTTACAAAGTAAATATAGCATGGGACATAGAGGAACTTATATATCTGATACATCACACTACTGGTACAACATTCTTAAAGATAAATTCTCCAAGTAAGTATCTACATATTATACTTATCATTTACTGTCTTATCTCTTTCTTTTGGTTTATGTTCATCCATCCCTGTCCATAACTCAGAATTTTTCAGCTCGTCGTTCGAAGTACAATCAGCAAGACTAAGACTCGAATGCACAGTCCTAGGTACCTAAATACTAACTCCTAACCTCACTGGAGTATTTAGTATTCTTAAGTTAGCAATTGCGTTGCAGAGACATCCCTAACTAAATACTAAATACTACGCCAAACTTAAGGTCGATGGCGTAGAATTTAACAATATTGTGTATGATGAAAAGAGATGGATAGCTTTCTATGGGCTTAGACTGAGGTTTAAAATGTTTTTTTGTCATAACAACACAAACATATGTAACCAAGCTCCATAGAATTATAATAGTATAGAATACTCTTTAGCCTGCAGTAAATGAGACTGCTTTATGTTGACTAATTTGGTCAGCATTTTGCTACGAGCATTCAGTTATCATTTGGCCTTCTGCTGATACGTTCTCTAAATAGGGAATTTTCTAACTGCTTGCAAAATTATTTACGGAATGGTTAGAAAAATAGCAAAATTACTTGCTAAATCATAGCAGAGTCATACATATATTGACACAAGCCGGCCAATAAAACGGCTTCACTTTTTCAGCGAGGTATTGTATGGGAATGAGTATTCTATAGTTTTAATTATTATTCTATGCCAAGCTCACATTGACAGCTCGATGTCACCATTTTTCTCGCTGAATACTCTGTTTGGTATTTGATTTGACAAAATTACTAAATACATATTCAACGAAGCCGATAAAATCATCATCCACCGAAAACATCTCGTATTTTAGTATTAAACCACTCGTAAGGTTCCTCGCGATCAACCTTACTTTTTGACAGTTTGCAAATGTTAGTTTACGCCAACGCGCATGCTCTAAGTATTTAGATATGTCTCTGCTATGCAATTCTCATACAAAAACTTGGTAGCATTCTCCAGTTAGGAAGCCACGTGATCTCCTAACTTAAGTGAGCAACTGTGAAATGAAAACATGGTTAGTATTTAGGTAGGACTCTGCATTCGGCCCTAAGTGGTGGAAAAGATAAGGATTAAGGAAATTACCTTGCCTCAATTTACTATTATTTATAGAACTGGTTCACTTTTTCACCACATTCACAGTGTGTGATGATGGTTTTAATTTTCAATTCACTGAAGTTAATTAAATTATGCGGATTGAGAAGATAATTTTTCTAAAGAGGGGTGCAGTGTTTATCCGTAGGTATTATATACTCTTTGGTGTGTTTGTCAACATGACAATTATTATATGAGAGAAAATTTTTGAAAAAATTACATGCAACAATGTTCCTTTATTTTAATACTTCTTCTTTTTTGCATATAGCCGGTAGGTAGGTCATTTTTAGGCCAAGGCAATAAATGGGATAGAAAAGGAGGGTAGAAAAATGGATAAATATCGTCAGTGGATTCTTGAAACCTGCTATGTGACCAAAATACCTAAATTGAGATTTTGGTACCAAAATGATCGTCTCGTCAAGGCGCATCTACCTATGAAACCCACAGTGTGATATTAATGTGTTAAAAAAAGTTATTAAAGAATTTGAAAACTACTATGTGCAACATATCCAATTTTTGGATTCATGAAAACTATCATGTGATCAAATGACACATAGCAGTTTTCATTGCGCACATACTTTGAACCATGGTTAATCAAATATCACATGAAACCTACCATGTATCACTTGGACCACATGGAAGGTCGCACGAACCACCTATTGCTAGCAGTCAGCGATACATTGTAGGTTTTCATGGAAACAGAATATTCCAATTCTCGTGGAAGGTTGCCATACTTATGACAATAATGGCATTATAAAAAAAAATTCAACGTACAGTAGTTCTGAATTGTTAATGTTTAGAATATAAAATGTGATATATAATAATTGGTGTTTATGGTGGCAATAGTGAAAGCAGCGTCGATTGTTCATGACGCCGACGATGGGATCAAGCATAAAACGTGTAGGGTGGGGACGGATAGGACCCATTTATGATACACCACCAGAAGAGTGTATCCTTCTGGCAGTCCGGCTACACCCAATTGCAAAGTAATTGTAAAAGGGTAAAATATTACAATGTCTTCAATCAAGCTTCAGAAGTTCTGCAGAATGTGCTACTCCTGGGACGTCAAGAACCATCTGGCTGACAACATCGAGAACTTTATACACAGCCACTAATTGAAAAGCTCCAGTAATAAAATACTAATAGGAATTACATGTATTTTTACAACTCTGGAATTACATGTATTTTTACAAAGAGTGCTGCTAAGGGAAGTATGAATGTGTGAAGTATGAAAGATTAACCCAAGGGCACTGCCACAGTTTCGATGACGTCCGCCACCCGTCATGCTTGTGTCCAAAGGGTAGGCGACAAGAAGAGAACGGAGTGCAGAGTTGGAGTATGGAATGTGAGAGTAGGTATGGAAAAAAGATGAATGATCTGTGTGAAATTGTTTTACAAAAAGAAATTGATGAGCTATGTTTGAGTGAGACTAAACGGAAGGGTTCGGAATGAATGATCAGGTGTATAATTATCTTCAGGTGTAAAAGAAGACGAGTAAGCTTCGAAGGGTGTAAGTATTATTCTAGCTCAACGAATGGTAGAATGCATGGAAGAGTTTAAGTGTGAAAGTCCCAGGCTTATGTGGATTAGACTCAAAGTAAGAATCACTCAGGTGTGTCTCTTAACCGGGTATGCGCCTGTGAATTCAGATTCAATTGAACAAGAGTCCTGGGAAAGTGTGACAGAATCATTGAATAAAAGGAAAGGAAATTATAGGATTATCCTGGCAGGAGATCTGAATGTATGGGTTGGGGTCCGAAGGAGAGATTTTGAATCTGCCCTCGGGCCTCACGGTGGTAGCAGAGTGAACGATAATGGAGAAAGATTGTTGAATGTATGTGTGGAATGGGATCTTTTTGTGGCTAATACTATTTTTTGCCACAAAAAGATTCACCATTATACGAGGGAAAGAGGCTGTGAAAGATCAATTATAGATCTTGTGTGCGTGGACTCAACTTTGAGGAAGGCAACGATGGACACTAGGCTGTATAGGGGCGCAGAGCTGGAGACAGATCACTATCTGCTTGTCACCAAATTACATCTGTTCATTGGCTGGCATAATAAAACAACTCAAATTGCGAATATTTCAAAGAATTGTATGAAAGCGTTCAAGGTGACACAGTGAGACAGAGGAAATGGGTTATTGATGAGAATGAAAGAGATGAAATAACCGAAGAAGAGGTGAAAGAAGCGATTAATCACGCGAAAATAGGCAAAGCCGCTGGAGTGGATTGTATGGCAGCTGAATGTGGCGGTAAAAAAAAACAACGGAATGGTGTATCTCGCTTTTCAATAAATGTTGGGAAGCTGGGTACACTCCGTCGGAATGGAGAAATGCATTTGTAGTTCCTCTCTTCAAAGGGAAGGGATCGAAACTCGACTGCAAAAACTATAGAGCTATCAGCTTGTTAAGTTCGGTTGGCAAGATTTATGCAAGAATTATTGACGAGAGAATATGCAAGTTTACGGAATGCAAGATATGGGATGCTCAAAGTGCGTTTGTAGGGGGCAGAGGATGTATCGAACAAATTTTCTGTTTACGCATTCATAGACCTAGAAAAGGCATATGATAAAGTGGATAGAGAAAATTTGTGGGATATCCTATCAATGTATGGATTTAAGAGCAAACTAATACGTACTGTTGCGTCTCTGTATGAAAATAGCTTGTGTTCGTGTCAAGGATGCGTTGACAACATGGTTCCCTATTCATAAGGGGGTGAAGCAAGGCTGCGTATTATCCCCATGGCTATTGAATCTTTATATTGATCACTGCGTAAGAGCACTAAAGCATGAAAATATAGGCCTGACACTAAGTACTGTAAATTTACATGATTTGATGTATGCAAATGATATAGTGGTGATTGCTGAACGACGACTGATCAAAATAATATACATGGATGTAAGAGATGGAGTGAATAGCAGGGGCCGCCCCAGAAAGGGATTGCATGACCATGTAAAAGATATTTTGAAAGTAGGAAGCTTGAAAAATCGACGAGCATGTATGAGACGATGCATGAATGTAAAGGAAGCTAAGAATGTGTGAAAAAATAGAAGAGTATGGCGCTATGGAGTAAAGGATATGGTGTGATGGCATGTATGTACAATATAAAACCATAAATCTGTACATAAAATATTTGTTACATGTAGATAAATATAGATTGGTACATATTATGCATAGGTACCCTGTTGAAAATTACTATTAATTTATTATTATTATTTACAAAGCTAATCATTATTTGATTGCAAAACATTTCACCTAGGAACACTGAAACTTCTATCTATATTTACCACGAAACCTCCCATGTGCTCACTTGGTTGGCACAAAAAACCTACCATGTGATAATATTGACACATGGCAGGTAATCAGAATCAGATGAAACCTACTATGTGTCAAAAATACAGCAAAATCTCGTATTTTTATAAAAAAAAATAGAAAAAATATATTTATTTTTTTAAATAATAATGTAATTTGTTCTTTTACACAAATTTGCATACTTACAATTTAAAAAAAATATATATTAAAACTTTTAAACAGTTTTATGTGTTTCCTGTAAAATTTTGTTTTTGCCACATAGCAGATTTCAAGAATCCACCGACGATATGTAATTATGTGTGTGTGTATGTATGTATTCACCATAGATTTTTATTATAACATACCTAGATGTAGTACCTTGTGCAAAAAGTGAGTTATGGAATATCGCGAGTTTGACGTTTTGGTTGGCAACATATTTCAGTTTTCCTTACATTTCAACACATCCTAGATAAATGTTCTCTAAATTATTAATAATTAATGTTTAAGACAAATAAATCCGAAAACAATTCACATTAGTCGTTATTTTCTATAGAAAAACGATGTGGTCTGGAACCAAAACGTCAAAAATCCCCCCTGAAAAATGACTCACATTCGATTTATACAAAATTTGCTAACTACGACATCTAGTGTATTATATGAAAACCTATGGTATCCACCCATCTTTGCCTTACCACTATGGAATAGTCTAAGTCTGGATATTGCGTCGTCTAACTCACTTTATATTTTCTAGAAAAAACTAAGGAACGAATATCTCTCCTAAAACACCTAATCCTGATTTCTTCTCCCTGTTCTTTCCCAATCTCTTTTTGCTATGAAGTTTCTTTTTATTTTTAATATTTATAATGTATATTTTCGTTGTTTTTATTTTCATTTCATTCATTTGTTGATGTACATATCTCATTTTGTCATACATTGTAATCTAATTGGTTGGAAGAAATTGCCTAATGGCATTAAGCCCGCCAGTGTGCATTAAATTTGTTTATATTATGTACAAAAAGATAAATAAATGTTTTTTAAAAGATTTTTTTACACCAATTATTTAAAACAGTTGGTATTTTTTTTTCTTTCAGGGAGTTTGATGATTGTTTAAAGCAGTTACAATGGCCTTTTACTTCTCAAACTATGTCCTTAACAACAACAATATCACCAGAGGCGTTATCAAAGTTCAAACAATTATCTCAGTATCTTCTAGAAATTCAAATGCCTTCAACCGTTGTCCATACATCACAGACTGTTATTCAAGATATGAGCGGTTGGTTGTTTTTACTTTTTTTGTACAAATAATTATTTAAATATGAACAAAAATATGGAACCTGAATAATTGATGAATATAACAGCGCCCAAATTAAGATATCTTTGCCAAACCTTCAAGAACCTTATGTGTCTCAAGTTAGATAAATGCATCCAAAACCCACACTATGAAATACATAAAAATAAATTAATATTTTTAATAATAAAAATAGAAAACTTGTTTAGAATCAATTCCACTATTTATTTAAGACTAAAACCTACAACCGGTTTCGTGCTTAGCACATTTTCAAATATTAATTAATTTAAATGGAATTCCATCAAGAACTGACTATGAAAAAGTTAAATCTAATAAAATACATACATACACTATAATGTAATTTATAAGTTTTACAACTCATGTTTTGACATTTCATTTTTGCAATAAATGTATATCTATAGAAACACAATTACTTTTCACTAGTATATTTATGAAAATTTATAATTTCATAATTAGTTTAATTTCTTCTTGATTAATTACCGTGTTGATATTGACACACTATTTTAGAAGTACGTACCTATATAGATTGTTTATTATATCCATTGTGTATTAATATTCTAGAACAAGATACTTGTCTTCCTGTACGTCTTATGTTAAAACCTCTGAAGAAGAGGTTTGCATTTCACTTTTCTGGTAATAGAAAAACAAACAAACTGGATCGACCAGAATGGTTTATGACACAAATTCTATCTTGGCTACGAGATCATCTACCTTTTATTGATAAACATTTACAACCTGTTGTAGATGCCTTGGATATGGACATAGATATTCAGGTATGAATATTTTTGTTTGTATTTTTATGTTCATACCATTATGTAAAATTTCATGCAGTGAAATTATGACTATCAAAATGTATTCATTAGAATAGTATCATACCTTCATGCTTTATATATTATGTAGATTGCATTTATATATAATATATACCTTAGTTAATATGTATCATTAAATAAACTTACTTATAAATGTTGCTGTGATTTTAATAACACAATCATCTGGCTTTCTCTTGACTTAAAATCCGATCCCAATTATATATTTTATACCAAGAACCTACCTTTGTAATGGAGCGGTAGGTATGTTTAAATCATAATAATAGATAATTTGAATGTACGCAGGCGATACGTAGGTAAGTTGTAAGTGAAAGTTCGAAATTTGGAACGGATTTGAAATTTGAGAATAAGCCAGAAGTAGCTGTACTCTTGAAACTCGAATCCGATCCTAATGTCAAATTTTCATTTAGAACTTACCTACCTGTCACTTGCGTACATTCAAATTATCAACAATTATTATTACTAAAACACTATTCTCCGTTACAAAGGTAAGTTTTTAGCGAATCAGATCTTATTGGGATTGGATTTTCAGTGGAGAGTAAGGCCGCTGTTGACACAATTGGAATTTATAAAAGATGAGAAACAATATAATATTGTTGTAAAATCTTGATCATTCAGTGAAACTTGTTATTTAAATCAGTGTCTTAAAAATTAAAAAAATCAATTTCAATTTACACTATTTGTTTCTTATATCAATACCTAAATCTTATTTATTTGCACTAATTAATACAATTTTTCTTCCATCTGGTTATACAATTTTTATTTAGTCTCATTTTTTTTTCAATTTTTACATAACATAAATTTTCGTTTTCAGCATGATTTCACATGTGGCCTATTACGATTAGTTATCGATCGACTCTACCTTCTCTTGTCTACAATTCTCTCTGATGATATTCTCTTTTCTCATGCCGTTGATGAGTGCCTTGGGTTTGAACGGGAGCTCAGAACTTTGGTGGGAGATATGCCTCCATCTAATAAACACACATGTCCTAAGGTGACGTCTGTTTTGACTGATGCAAGATATCTTCAGCGATGGCTGGCAGTGGAAAAAAAATGTATGTTTTAATATTTTTTCTTGGTTTTTGGTGTTTTATTATCTATTGAAGTAGGAGCAAGACCTTGAATATCCGGTTTCATGAAAATTCTTTAATAACACTTTTTTAAATCCAAACCACAATTTTTCGAATATCAATTGTTCGAAAGTATATTATTCCAACTCATATTTGTCATATTTGTGAATCAAATTATTTTTGTGTTATTATGTTGTCTCCTTTTGTCATATTTGTTGCCAGTGAAAAAATCAGGTGTCTTCCTAATAATACTATTAAAGATTTAAACAAAAAAATGTGCAAGTAGCCCATTGCTTTATTATTATATTATATACCACATGGCTCCTTATGTTTACATCTTTTTTTGAATGCACATCGGCTACAAAAACCGAGCCTACCCGTAATTTGGCGGGAAAATATTGTTATCAAAGGTACCAAAATCCTTATAACTACGTTAGTAAAAGAAGGATAGAAGAATTAAAAATGAGGCAGTCTTCAATTTTTTTTTTATTATTCACTATGAATCATTGACATAATTAATAGTTACGTACATAGTTATGTATTATAGAGATCAATGGTCTATGCTTCTTACTCTCATAGTGTTACCAACTTGACGTCGTAAAAAATCCAACAATTGTAATTTCTGATTTCTGTAGAATAAATGCTGTAGAATTGAGATCACTAAGAAGAGTATGTAATAGAACGATATATGATAAAATAAAAAATGAGGACATAAGGAGAGAATGCAAGATGAACGACTGACCAAAAAAATATGCATGAGTGTAAGAGATGGAGTGAATAGCAGGGGTCGCTCCAGAAAGGGATGGCATGACCATGTGAATGATATTTTGAAAGAAGGAAATATAAAAAGTTTGAAATATCGACGAGCATGTATGAGACGATGCATGGATGTAAAGGAAGCCAGGAATTTGTGAAAAAATAGAGAAGTATTGCACTCGGTTTTCTCTGCTTACCACATTGCGACATTGCGTGATGGTATGTATGTAATTTCTGATAAATGTGTGTTTGTAAAATTTTGAGTCGAATAATTGTTATTCGAGTAATTGTGAGTCGAATAATTGTCATTCGAATAATTATGATTCTAATAATTGTCTTATGAACAATTTTCTTGTCACTGATTATCATTGTACTGCGACCATTTATGATCTATTGTGCTCATCCAGTTTTAGATTGTATCTCAAAAGTAGTTTGATCTCTTGGATGAAACGCAAAACCTTGCTGATTGATATGCCCCCATGTGTCTTGGACCTGTAATTATATCTATTATATGTATGGTGTAAAGTTGCATGATAATATAATATATATTGTAGTATACAAATTACTTATTTTATTACAATTCACTTAATTTTAACTATGAATGAGTTATTAGATACAACTGGTTATAAAGCAATCGCTTCTTCCTCCTCAGAACATATGACGACTTGCCATCATTATCAATGTTATTTTTTTTTCTTTTCCAGTTGCTATTCAAAAAATCGATGAGATGTTAAGCGGCGATGAATGGCTACAAGTGTTGGGAGCTTCAGATGACACTCAGACACAAGCTGAAGGCGTCCCTCAAGGGGCTGATTGGCTCGTCTCACTTCTTCAAACTGTGCATGATAGATATTCTGTTTTACCACAACCAGGTCACAGGTGATCACAAGATATATTATATATTTTATTTAATACTTGAGAGTTTCTATTTTTGTTATTTTATGCAATAAGGTCGCCACATTTCAGAGCTCAGTGTCTTGAAACCTTCTGTAAATTATTCAAGACTTCTTTGTTTTGCAGAGCCAACAATTTGTGTGCCCTTGGAATCATCGTGTATCATAAAACAGCACAATACAAATTAGTATTGATATTGATTTTTATTTAATATCATATTATACACTAGAAGACCTGCACGGCGATTTCTTTCATGAGAAATATGTAAAGCAGCAATCACTATTTTGTATTAGAGCATGCTCAGGTGTTCTTTTCTTATCATTTTAAATAGACCAAGAAACAGTCATACAAAATTTCAAGTCCCTTGGTATCATTGTTTCATTGCTATGGTGGGTTTCGTCACAGATGCACAAACTGCCAGACATATTGTTTTATTAATCTGATTATGTTGTTTCCGTTGGTTGATTTTAGGTTGCAATTTTTGGAACTGCAAATAGAACTGTGCGAAGAACTCCGTGTACGTTTGACTCAACTGATTGGAGAGGAACTATACAGCAGTGATAGAAGCGGAGGTGAAAGTGGAAGAGGACTTGAAGGGGGTGCACCCAAACTATTGTCTCTGCTAAACGTTGCTTATTATCTCAAGAATGCCTTAATTCATTGGTCTCATTCTGTTGTAAGTGTCAAATTTGAATAAAAAATTTTTAAGGGAGGTGTCCAGATTTTTTTTACTTATAAATTTATTCTAAGTTTTTCTTATTCAATTCTTTAGAGTTATCAAAATTTTTACTGTATTGCTATGTCAACCTAACCTAACCTAAAACAAAAAAAATATATATAAGTTAAATGATATTGGAATTAACTGAATTGAATGAATTTTTACATATAATTCTTTATAACCTTAAATTTATGTAATGTTTCTAATTTTGTTCAGCCATACCTTCAACTTCACTACTACAAGAAGCAATTTCACTACTTCACAGAATTACAACACATGCCGATTCCTAATTTAGATACTACTCCTACAAGAGCACAATCTTCTGATAAACTGCCTCTTAGTAGAAGTAAGTATTAAAAGCATATTATTAACAAAACTTATTTGGCTCTAGACTCTAAATCATTTCTTTTGTAACAATCAATCAATGAATTATTGTCTATCCATCGACATAGATGAATCCAATAACAAATTAAGCATATTCTAATTTACTCGCTATTCATTTATAATTTTTATTTACTAATTTTTAAAGCATCTTAAATCGGTTAAGTTATTGATACCTACAAATCGTATCTACATATCGGACATCCTAAAACATAGTGTATCGTGCCAAATAAATTATTATTATTATTGTGTATGTACAAAAGTATTACATAATAATTATTAATTGTGCAGTTTGGATACTATTCTGTTGATCACTTATTGAATTCTATGTAATGCTCATTCAATTTTCAGGCAGAGGAGGTTCCATATCTTTGATGCAAGTGGAAGCAGAGGCCAGAAAGTTGGCGCAATTGGAAGTCGAACATTTACAACACGAAACTTTAGCGACTGAAATTGTTTCAAGCGACCCTGACAGTCAGGTTTGTACTAAGTCTCAGTCGAATTTACATTCTGTCTTATTCTATAATATTATCGTACAGTGATTTATGGTAATTCAACCATATAATAAATAAATATGCGTATTCAAATGCTATACACAATTTATTAAGTCAATACAATAAGGTACAAATAAAGTAGATGGGTTGATGGCAGAGCGGTTAGCGCGCTGGGCTAGTAAGTAACCCAGTGCTTGCGAGTTCGAATCTTGCCTCGACCGATTTCGTTCACCTATAGCACAAGCATTTATTTGCTTAGATGGAAGATGTATATGTGCTTGTTTAACAAGGACATATTCATTTAAAAAAAAACTGGTAAAAACGCACATAACTTTCATAAAATGGCAGTAATAAAATTTCTTATCTATAAAACCACAAGTTGAGAGAAATCTATTAACAATAATATCTGAGATATCGGAGAGCCTTCTCTCTGTTACACCTCATTATATATTCTATTCGAACTCCACCTTCGTAAGACTCCATAAATGGATAGCCTAGTCTTCACACCATTTCTTTTAAACATAACCTACAAAACTTTGGTAAAAATACTAATTTAGTTATTTTTTTAATATTTCAGTTACTTTTTCTAATATATAATGCAATTATAACTACAAACAAACCTAACCAACCTATTGTTACCAAACTTTTGTAGGTTAGGTTTAAAAAAAATGGTATGAAGACTAGGCTATCCTCCATAAATACCTAATCCTATAAGCTATACATTTCTGCCAATCCGGCGTATCGTCAATATATTACACTGTCTCCTCTTCAAATCTGCTAACTACTCCTTATATTTAAAATTTAACTTTTCTTACGAACTAAGCGCAAACTAAATAATCCGGCGTATGTAACTTCAATATATTACAATTATCATCTTTGCGAATACTACAATTTTCCGGACGACACAGTGTGGGGCATGAAGGTATAATACACATGTCGGGAGTTATTTAAAAGATATTTTTTTCTTATCATTTCAGACAATGTTTAAAAAAGAGAGTGATCCTGATGCCGGCGTGTTTGAAGAGATTCCCGGTCTTCTGGAGCGACTTATTGACAGCACCTGTACATTGATATGTGATGACTTAGTTCTGGAAGTCAAAGCGGCATCTAGAGATTACCGCAGTCAAAAGTAAGTTCAATTCAAGAAAAATTCAATTAACGTGTTAAGTCAATCTTTTTTTAAGTTAATACTGCTTTTATATGTGTATCAAGTAAAGGGTCCAATGCAATAATGATTAATGTCCTCTCATTATTGTTTCGAGATAATTTATTGATTTTGAATGTTTTAATCAGTAAAAGAAAACACGGCTTTAAATCAAGAAAAATATTTGCTTGTTTTCTTGAAATACCTACATACTTAATAGCATTATTACTATAGCATACTATTGCAAAATTATTTTGGCAAACTAATTAAAAAGTATTTTATATTAGACCATACACCATCCCGGACAATAAAGACGGTTGTCCAAATAATTAGTTTGATTAACTTTTCTTTCTTAGACATTTGATGTTTATTGTAACATTGTTTCGTGTCTGACCTTCAATACTTTATCAAGAAGTGATATAATATTATGTAGGTAACTTACTTACTGGATTATCCCGATTTCATTATCCCGTAATCAAAGTTTCTTCAAAACATCACTTGTTCTGCTTGTACATTTTCTGTTCTTCACATTCCTGTATTTTTTCAACATTTTCTGCCATACTAAAATTACACTATGTTAATCATATTACCTAACCTATAAAATGGACAATCGTTATTGCTGTGTAAGCATATTACTCTGAGCATTCTATCCCTGTACCCGTTGTCTTGTGACTATAAGCGATATAAGTGTTTGTGATGAGCCCTAGTGATGCATTGTGTATAAAGTGTTTGATTGGTGTACTTAGTTTGTATTTGAGAAATTATAGACATTCATCAGTAGACCCTTCAATCGATAAAGACATAATCAACCAACACAATCGTCCTGTGATGATAAAAATCTTTATAGAACATGAATCAGTTATTCGATTTTTATAAACACAGACAAAATAATAACATATACTATCCTTAAAAATGTAGAAAATATGCCTCCAATTCTTCGATGAACTCTAGACTGTTTAATTTGTGTGAATAGGATAGATACCGTGAAAGCAGAAAAATATTTAGGTCATACTAACCATTCATTTTGTATAATTTTTCATTCATTTTGTTTAGTGTCTGTCTCTTTATTATTTTTAATATTCATAGATGGCACTGTCTACCTGAAGCGTCGGATTGGCGCTGCCGCACTTTATCGGGGGCTCTGTGTGGAGCTCTTGGGGCACTTGGATCCAGACTACTTTGCCTGCATTCATCTTTGACACCGCAGCTATTTGCTCCGCTCACCAGAGCTGTTGCTCATGAAATTGACAACTTTATATTTGAGGTTTGTTTATTTTCTTTTCTTTTTTTAGTTGTATTGAAAATTGAAAAAAATATAATTACACTGTTCAAATGATTTTGGGGTACACAAGCACTGAATTAGTGCAGTGTATTGTGTTTTATTTATTGAAATTATGTACAGTATGTCCTATTCTGATTCGTCTAAATTTATCCGTCTGAATTTTAGTATATGAGAAATGTCAAAAAGTTGACTGCATTCATACAGGACTAATTTCGTCACACCGCGTGGACAAAATCCTTTTATTCACGGCCGCCCGTTGGATACAGACGTTTTCGTACTCTGAAACGAATCAGAATAAGACATAGTAAGTGCACAAAGTCGGGTTTATTATTCCAACCAATCAGAGCAACATGAATTCTCAAAAGTAAAATCAGTACAATAGCATTTTTTTGTCAGCCCTCCTTCCTCCAGTAATGGACATAGGCCTTCCCCTGAGACCTCCACAGCTCCCTATTCTGGGCAGACCACATCCATCCGCTTCCAGCCACTCGTCTAATATCGTCAGACCACTTTGTTTAAGGACTATTTCAGAACCTTCTTTTACCTGAAACGGGCAAAATAGCCGCCTAGAACGGGAAAAATAGCATTTAGTACCTAAAAATATAACAATAAATAATGATGAAAAAAGAAAAGAAATACTGATCATAGTAATGCGGAAAGGAAAGAAATGTAGCTGTATTAGCTGTATCGGGGTCACCAGTTTGGCTTTATGTAGGCTCACTAGTTTTGGAGGTGGAAGCTGATATGCAAACCTGTCGGCAGGAGCCGTAACAGATAAGAGGTGGTAAGGTCGGTCTGCTGGACGTGTAGGTATAAACCTGTCTGTCCGCCTTTGGCTACATACAACCAAACGATATCTCACCTGCCTGGTTCGAACCTGGATACCGTCTGTTCGGAGTCTCCCGACAGCTGGGCTACAGAATGATCGACCAAGCAACTGCGATACCGTATACAAAAGATTATTAGATATTAAATATTAAATGCAACTCAGGTAGAAATAGATGACAGATTAAAAGATGCAACAGGAAATATAACTTACTCGTTTATTGACTCTAGTTACAGTGATAGTTATTAATCGAATATAAATAGTACTAAATTAATTCAAATATAAATTTAGTTTGCGGTCTTTGAACGACGACGAGCCGGTCGGGCAGCGTAAGGACGAGGCCGGAGGTCTGGATGAAGAACGAATGGCTTCGAAGCTCTGTGGCCTTCCTTATATAGGTGAGCTGGGCTGCGCACGGCGCAGGACAAAATGGCGGCTGCGAGCGTTGCATAACCGCGTAGCGCAATTAGGTATTGCGCTACAGAAGGAAGCAGATGCAATATTCAGGAATTATTTAATAATCACAGACTTCAACTAATCACTCCGAAGACGAACACTGCATACGGACATAGACATTATCAATACTCGGCTCCAAAGATACTAAATTTAGTTGCTAAAGACATAAAGGACATACAGTTAATGAAAAAAACAAAACTAAAACTAACAATTCATATGTGGCTATATAATAAAGGGATTAACTATTGTCAGCAAATTCTCAATCCTTAACAACATATACAACAAATCTCACATAGTGAAACATAGACTGCACATTGCACAATATTACAGTTTATTTTGATTTAGTAATTAATATTATGTAACTAGTCTACCACCTCGGAACAGGCCTGGCCTAGTGAGGTGGTAAAACCAACCCATATATTTGATCTGTAATAATTTTAATTTTTCTGATATTTATTTTTTTTTGTACTTATATTGTAATTTTGTATTTTTGGTATCAATAATAAAAAAAAAAGTATAGTTTTTTTAGATTTTTCTTATGTATGTATTTGTATGGATTAAGATGATATAGTTTCATCATTTGTGTGCATATTTTTTACTATTATTTTTATTGATTATTATACTTGCATCAAATACACGTTATACTGTGTTATTTGGATTGGGATAGCCAGAGTTTTTTTATCCACTTTATTGATAACTTTTATTGGTGTTTTCAATACATATTCTTTGTTTAATAAATTTCCAGGAAGTGGTGATGGAGTGTCTTTGGGGTCCTGGGGGAGTACAACAATTCCAGTTTGACATGACAAGAAATCTGATGCCAATATTTGCTCAGTACACAACAACGCCCGAAGCTTATTTACCAAAGTAAGTATTATTTTTTGTACTGTGGAATATCAGCCTATATGTTTATTTACAGTTTAAATTTTCCTTTTACAAACAATAATATATGTACAAGTATTGAATACAACATCATATAAAAATAATTATATTGTAATAGTCAATTAATTATGCAAAGCAAGAATAAAAGATATACACTTATTAATTACACCAACATAGATAACTAGTCTCTTTCTATGGTTCTGAAATAAAAATCGCCTCAGAGATTGGATTTATGACAGGTATTATGGCGGACATTCGGACCTGGTTGATCTGTTTTGTGTGAGGCCATATGTTTGTCGAGGTAATAAGGTAATAATAGTGCAGAAAGTTGAAATTGTGTACCTACTTAGTGTGGAACAGGAACAATCACCTGGTTCATAATTGTATATAATTGTCGATAAAAATTGTAAACTGCTAGCCCACGAACAGGATTTCCTAGTTGGGCAGCAGTAATCTACTTATTGTTGTCATTATAAATCTGGTGTGATAAAAGGTAAATAAATAAATAAAAAGGTAAATAAATATATGACATGAAAAAAATTAAATAAGATGTTATTACTTACCTGAATGTCCAGGAGATTGAAATTTCTAGCATTATTTTTTTAAATTATATTACAGGATTAAAGAGTCATGCAGCTTGTTAGGACTATTGAGAGGATCAGCGATACTGCTTCAGGAAGTCCTGTCAGAAGCAGCGTCTGGTTCTGGAGCGGACTTCACACACGGTGAGGACAGCGCACACAGAGCCTTGGCTGAAATTTCCATCAGACATCTCTCTGTTGAAGACGCCCTTAAAGTTATCAACCAGAGAATCGACTTGAATTTAAACCAGTGACATTTTAATGATATTTTCACAAAAAAATTATAACTTACAAATCAAATGCTAGTTTTTGTTTTTTTATTGTATAAAAATTAAATGAGATATAATTATTGATATTTTGGAGGCCCCTAAAAATGCACCATTTTGCATTGCTGTAGATTTCTGATGTCATATGTTCATGAACCTCGAACATCGTCAGTGCGTATGATTGTTTTTACGCACATTTTAACTATTAATGATGTATTAGAAAAAGAAAGCTGATTATATTACATAGTATTATTTATTTTTGTGATAGTTGAAAATCAATGTCGAAAACTGGTGTAGATTCAATATGTGTGCCTTCCTCCAAATCATTTTTATCCAATTACTCTTTCTATTTTAATTGAAATAAAAAAATACAATTTAGAGGTTTTATCTTTGATTGGTTTTAGGTAACACTTTTGCAGAATGTTGTTTTTTTTCTATATAAAGTTTATTTAAATTATGTCATGTAACTTATGTTTGTTGAAGTAAATAAAATATTATTTACAAAGATTTAGTTTTAATAATCGGAACAATTTTCCCATCGCTGTAAAGTGGTAAGTCATTTGTTTTTGTGCCAGTATCTTGAGTCAAATTCCTAGCCGAAGAGTTTCTTGTAATCATTCCTTCCCTAGGATAGCAAAACTGGTTTGATGTAATAAAGTTTTAAGATTTGCATCCACAGAGGCGCAGCATACAGATTAGATTTTGACTCCTAGCAATACTTAAATTCGTTTGATGTGCAGCGTCCGATGTGCTTGTGTGGACGCTAACCTTTATATGACAATATTTCACCACTTGCACAGGGTGCAAGAAAGTATTTACAATACAAATAATGTAGGCTTGTTTAAGGTTAAGTTATACTTATTCTTTTAATGAATGTGTCCATGTTATTTAAACAATAAACAATTTTCTTCCATATAGGGCAGTCCTGCATATATAATAGAAGAGTAATCAATTCAATTTTGAAAATAGAATAACAAAACATTCTACATAAATACTGTGTTGCCAAATCTCATCTGCGTCTTTGAGAAAGTAACAACAAAATGGAATTTGGGTTTTTATTCCAAAATACAACTTGTTATTGCGGAGCTATCTTTTGAATGGATATGTCCTTCAAACAATTAATATAATATTATTCAAACACATTCCCTAAAATATGTAAATGAATGCTTTTGCAAATACTCCTTTAAGTCTACAAAATATTTTATTTCATAAGAGTCAATGTCTCAAACATTCATAGTTAGATATGTTTATTTCGTAGTTGCCTAATTTTTGAGGCACTTTTATTAAATAACCAATCTACATTAATTTTCTGCTTCTGGTTGGTTTCTTAGGAAAACACCAAACACAAATTGGAATCAATTTTCTATACAATAAAAAAAAACTCGTATAATTTTGAAATATTTAATAAAGACTAAGGTTTATAATTAATTCATATCATTATAATGTACATTATCAAGGTATATAAGTAGTTAGTCTTACAAACAACACAGAGAATATATGTTTTATTTGGGGTTGCTCGACTTTGCCATTTTTTTGTAACTTTTCACATATTTACAACTGAATTTTATGTTACTATTATATTCTGTCAATGGTTATATAATTCAAGAAAATTAAAATATTTACTATTGTAACCCATACTTCATGAATTAATACAAAAATTATAAATTCTAACAAGTATGAATAAAATAGACTCAATTTAAGAAGTCAATTTTAAAGAAAAACTATGTAAACTTATAGAAATTATATTTCATTACAATTTCATAAGAAATGGTAGCTGAGGAAATCAAATGTTTCCTCAAATCATGGCTCAAAAGGCTTTGATCTTTGCAGTGTTAAGAAGGTTAAAAAAAGATCAATAGAATAAAATTTGTTCCACAATCAACCACAATATAATTTTTTTCCAAAACTCTTTTTTAAGCAGATAGTTTGTTTTCAGATTTTAAAACAATGTTGAAAACAACTAAATGTCAACTGCAGTGACATAGTGGTAAATCATTTGACTATTTTGTTGGCGTCCCTGGTGGCGATAATGAATCCCTAGTGGAGGAAAACTTTAATCAATTAAATTAACTTACCACTTGCATAGGTAGCAAGGGAGTGTTGTTATTAAATGTCATAAATTTTGTTTTTAATTAAAATAAAACTGAAATTATTTATTATTTGATTGATTATATTTTTTTATTAATTCATGAAAATGAGTCGTGAAAAAATATGAATAGAAAACAATATTTTTTTTATAATCGAATCCCAAAATTTTTATTTGTTTTATTAATCTTTTGAAACACTTGATGAGTCATGATTGGCTTTTGTAAAAATATTCTACATAATATTGTAAAATTATCAACAATCCATAAAATAAATATATCTAGCAAATCTAATATTTAACAATAATAATAGAAATGTTCGTAATGACGTAAAATGTATCCATCTATAATTGCGTAATATAATAGCAAAAATTAATTCTTTGCTTGCTAAAAAATATTATAATACAAATAAAAAGATAACATAGTGCAAATTAATATTGAGTGTTTTGTTTGTGATTTTATATTGAGCATTTTAAATGTGACAGCTACTACTAAAAATGATAAAAAAAAATTCATTTCATATATTGTAAAACGATGTAAAAAAATTAACTTATACATAACAGAGTATGTAACCAAGTAGTAAATGAAATATTTGAAATACAAATAAACATATAAATGAATATTTGTTAATCGAAATATGACTAAATATAAATTCAATAAAATAGTTCTGAACAATAACATAATATTTGTGAAAGTTATCTTTCAATAGTTTAAATTAAATAAAAAATCAACACATAATATTATTTGTGGTGAGTGTTATTTTGTTTATTTAGTTTGTTTTTATTACATTTAAAATTGGTTTGAAATAAAATATTGTTTATAATACAGCAGAGTTTTGTGTTAGTTTCATATCTACCATTAAAAATATCAATGAAATCAAGTGTGAATATAACAGAAAACTAGATAAATATTTTGTGTCGGAAACTGTTACATTGGAAATGATACAATTCTTTATAATATAATTTCAGTGAGAAACAAGATAGCTATCTAAATCTAAATAAATGATTGATTTCTTAGTGTTTTTTTTATTTGTGTAAATCACAGAGAAAGTGTGTTGACATAACACAAATATCCAATTGTTTCATAATAAATTTTAACATATATTTTGAATTACACGGCATCATTAATGTTTTGTAGTAACAAAACGGAATGACAACAATAAAAATATATAGTATTTTTGTAATGGATAAAGGATTTTTGTAATAGAGAAAATCGTAAAAGATAGATATTATGGTGTGTTATATCATTAGGCAATTTTGAATGATAACATACACTTTTTGTAGCATAATATGTATTATACTGGCTCAGCCAATTTTCTGTGAATAATAATAATATATACATTACATGAGTTTTTAAATACTCTAAAGTAAAATCAATAATTTGTATTTGATGCAAATTCTTGATTCGACTTTTAGTGCTTTTTTTTCTTTACATTATGGTTAAATATGTAATGTGCGAAATAAGAAATATACATGATTAAGATTTAAAAAATAGGTGGATCTAAATATCAGTCGGATGATTTCATTTTGTTTAAATGTATAGATGAGATGATTATCATGATTATATTTCACCATCAACTGAGACATTTTGTTTTTAACTATAAATGCACACAAATTGTTCAATCAATCAAGTATTTTTAATAAGATTATATTTAATATGAGTTCGAATCGTGCAGTGTTTGTGAGTGGTTGTGTTTTCTGTGCTATACGGACGACAATAATATCTACCTACCTGTTCAACTGACAGCTAAGATTTTTTGTTTCATTTTTTCTCAATAGATTATCTTAATTTTAATTTATATCTTGTTTGTTGTATTATACTATATATTTTTTGTTGCAAATAGTTAATTGTGTATGTTGTAAGATGGAGGAAATAACCAAACCTCCAGATCCTCCGCCTGAGTCCGATAATTTGTCGATCGATGACATTGATAGATTGTCGGAATCGGATACTAGCCAAATTTCTCTTGTTCTATCAAATAGAAAACGAAAATCTCGCACAGTTCTTTCTAACAAAGACCAAAATTCAAAACTTTTAAAGCAAAATACGCCCACAACTTCATTGCAAAATAATTCCATACATAATTCGCTCCCTACTATCGAACCCCATCTTCTTTACTCAGAAAAGTCAAGTGCTCCTTTTATAGTATATGTACAGAGAATAGAACAAGGAAAAATAATAAACCCTTTAGATTTCGGAAAGTTTGTTTTTGGAAACAATTTTATTCGCGGCATTATAAATGGCTCAATAAAATCAGAAGGAAGGCATAAAATACGCTTAGAATTTAAAAGCTATAAATTCGCCAATGATTTTGTCTTAAATATAGAAAAACTTACAAATGGCATGTACAAGGCTTTTATACCTACATTTAATTTAATCCGCATGGGCCTTGTTAGAGGCATTTCTACAGATCTTACCGAGCTTGAAATATTGGAAGCCTTAAATGTCTCACTGGGAGCGGGAAGTGTTGTAAAAGTGAGGCGCCTGAATTATAAAGAAAATTTAAATAATGTCATTACATGGAAACCATCTCAGTCAGTAGTTGTAACTTTTTCAGGTCAAATTCTTCCATCTCATATTTATCTGTTTTACAATTCCATCCCTGTCGAAATTTATAAGTACCCAACTATACAGTGCTTCAACTGCTGTAGATTCGGTCACTCAAAGCCAATGTGTCGTTCGCCACAACGTTGCTTCAACTGTGGCGATGACCATTCGTCGGAAGATTGTCCTAATCCTGATGATCCTAAATGTATAAATTGTACAGGAAACCATAAAGCAATTAGCTCACTTTGTCCGGAATTGATGAGACAAAAAAATATTAAAGAATCTATGGCTACCAACAATACATCATACTTTCAGGCATCAAAACTGTTTCCTCCAGTGAAAAAATCGTTTGCTGAAATCGCATCTACGAATCCTTCTCTAATCAACAATAATAATACTCCCACCTCCTATCAATCTCCTCCACCAGCTTCCACTTCCTATCATAAAACTATCTTCAAACCAGTCAACCCTAAACCAACTTTTCACTCAACCTTCGACAAAAACTTACACAATTCCTTCGTGCTTAATCCTAATGGTAATAGTAAAAGCCAGTCACCCAACGGTTGTGCTCTAAATTATGATCATAGCCATTCTTCTCCTTCTACTTCAACCCTACTTTCTAATATTTTGAACAATGATAATTCCTCCTTTATACAAACACTTATTTCACTTCTTATAACAGTTTTATGCAACAACAACAATTTACCGAACAACGCTGCTGATTATCTTTCCCCCCTTATCTCTCTTCTTAACCATGGCTCCCCAAATAAACAGAATTCTACAGTGGAACATTAGAAGCTTATCACCAAATAAATCAGATCTTATCCAACTACTAGAAAGCCACTCCATTTCCGTAGCTGCAATTTCTGAAACATGGCTCAAGCCTTCTGCCCTGGTCCATGTACGCGGATATCAATGCATCAGAGATGATCGCTTGGATGGAAAGGGAGGCGCAGCGCTACTTATTCATAACTCTATCCCTTTCAAACAATTATCATTTAATCGTCCTCCCGGTGAATGTCAGATTGTTTCAGCCATTATTTCCAATATCACTGTAATTTCTTTATATATCCCTCCAACATCAATCTTTTATGAAAAAGATTGGTCTATCTTGCTTTCAAATCTTCCACCCCCGTATTTAATTTTAGGCGATTTTAATGCACATTCCTTCTCATGGGGTAGTGAAACTAATAACAGGTCTGGCAATAATGTCATAGAATTCATAGACGTCAACAAATTATGTTTTCTTAATGACGGTTCTCCAACCCATATCACCCCCCCTCACCAAAGAAAGAGTGCCATCGACCTATCTCTTTGTTCCAATGAGTTAGCTTCAAAACTTTCATGGACTGTACTAAATGATCCTCGCTCCAGTGACCACTTTCCGATTATTATTAAATTTAATAAACTATCAAAAAATAAATCTTCAACCTCTGTTCCAGCATTAAAATTCCGCACTAAAGGTCTAAATTGGAAGAACTTTTCCACTGAATTGGATCATTATTTAGACAATTCCAGTAAATTTCCCTCAGATTTAAGTTATTTGTGTGAAAATTTTTCTAGTGTTATCTTAGAAACTGCTAAGAAAACGATCCCGATACACAAACCTCCAGCTAAAAAACAATTTCAGTCTGCTTCATGGTGGGACTCAGAATGCTCCCTAATTGTACATGCTCGTAAAAAAGCTTTTCATACGTACCGTAAAAATTTGACTTTAGATAACTATCTTTTAGCAAAACAAGCTCAAGCGAACGCTAAACGTATCCTCAAAAAGAAAAAAAGAACAGGCTGGCGCAGTTTCTGTGAATCTTTATCGCCTTGCTCTCCGGTGTCATCCGTATGGACCAGCATCAGGAAGTTTGGATCCGTATTTTCCCCCCCTAGGGCTAGGAAAATTTCAGATGAAGTCATTTCAGCATTTATTGACAAATTAGCTCCCCAAACAGCCCCTTCCAAAGATGATATTCCCACACAAGACAAATTCACTTCTCATTCCTCTTGGTTAGACTCTCCATTTACATTAGATGAATTGAAATCTGTAATTACTTCTCTGCCGGACTCAGCTCCAGGACCTGATGAGGTACAATTTTGTTTTTTAAGAGCTTTTTCTGTCTCTGCTTCTGAATATTTCCTCTCCTTGATAAATTTTATGTTTGAATCCGGTTTCATTCCAGAATCCTTGAAATCTCAAAGAATTATTCCTATTATTAAACCGGGGAAAAGTGCATCGGAAGTATCATCATACCGCCCTATTGCATTATCATCATGTTTGTTAAAAGTAATTGAGCATTTGATTAAGAAGCGAATAGACTGGTATGTAGAACATCATACAATCTTATCTCCAAACCAATTTGGCTTCCGAAAGAAAAAATCTACTTTGGATAGTCTTAGTATCCTGACGACTGATATCCGAATCTCTCAAGACACCAAACAAAATCTTCTTGCAGTATTTCTAGATATTTCATCGGCGTATGATGATGTTCTCATTTATGTTTTGAAAAACAAACTATTGAATATAAATATTCCACCTAAAATGGTTCAATTTATTATTAATATCCTAACTGAAAGAACTATCATTATTTCAACATCCTCTAAAACTTTCAAAAGAAAATTATGGAGAGGTCTGCCCCAAGGTTCTGTGATAAGCCCTATTTTGTATAATATATATACCTATGATATGGATAGTTCAATTCCACTGTTTATAAAAAGGCTGTATTTTGCTGACGATATAATAATCTATATCATTCTTAACAATTTAACCCAAGCAGCTCATCATATCTCAAGTGCTCTACAATATTTGAATTCTTGGCTTGTCAATAATGGCTTGAAACTATCATCTACCAAAAGCAAGGCTTTAATATTTTCTCGGAAGCGATCCATCCCCCCCTTATCAATTAAATTTGAAAATGAACCTCTTGAAATTGTCACCCAACATAAGTTTCTCGGCATTATATTTGATCACAAACTTTCCTGGTTACCTCACATTCAAAAAATTGTGACCAAATGTGAATTAGGTCTCAATATTATGAGAGCAGTAGCTAGAGTATGGTGGGGTGCCCACCCATCTACTCTTAGAATAATGTTTAATGCACTTGTACGTAGTCACCTTGATTATGGATCAATCCTCTTTGACCCATTGCCTAAACACCTGGCTAAAAAACTTGACGTGATTCAATCCAAGTCGTTGAGAATTGTTTTGGGAGCGATGAAGAGTTCCCCTATCAATGCTCTTCAAGTGGAATGCGTGGAATCTCCACTAATAATAAGACGACAATTTTTATCGGACAAATTCATTTCCAAAACTCTTTATTATTCTAATCATCCGATCATAGAAAAGCTTCAACGATTATTAAAAGTAAATGAAAATACTAGATATAGGAACTCAAAATCAATTCCATTTCTTCTAAAAAGTTTTCAAACCTATCAACTATCTATTTCCAACATGAATTTAGATAAAGGGTCAACGCTTCCTGTTTACAATATTCCGCTTTTGGCTTCTTCTTTTGGTCCGAATGTGATCCTATCTATTGGAATGGACAAGTATTGGAGCAATCGTAGTTTAGCTGAGATTAACTCTAAATTTAAGGAAATTATTTTGACAAAATTTCCCAGCTCTCTTACAATATATACAGATGGCTCGAAAATTCCTGACACCTCCTGCGGTGCCTCGGTCTATATTCCAGCACTCAACATTAAATCGTCCTACTCCCTCCCTAAAATATTTTCAATCTACTCAGCCGAATGTTTTGCCATTGAGCAGGCTTTGATCCACATTGAATCATATAAAATATCTAATGCTGTGATTTTATCAGACTCTCTTAGTGCACTTCAAAAAATTTCTTCTAACATTGTTAACCCTCTAGATTATCTTTTATGTTCAATAAAATACAAATTGTTTAAACTTAAATCTGATAATTACGACATATCCTTGGCCTGGATTCCTGGCCACCTTGGCATCGAAGGTAATGAAACAGCTGACTTATTAGCAAAATCAAATTCCTCTTCAGGTATGAATCTATCCCATTTGCAGATCCCAACTTTAGATTATGTTTGTTCCCTCCAAAACATTAAGATGCGTAGATGGAATGATCACCTGTCAGTGACTCGTATTCGAACAGGATCGTTCTACGCTGGAATCCAGCCCACGATCCCCTCAAAACCTTGGTTTCAGGGAAGAGGATTTTCTAGAAGAGATATTTCCTGTTTAACAAGAATGAGAATTGGTCACTGTATTGTGGCTACTCACCTGTTTAAAATTCATGTATTTAGCAGCCCTATGTGTGAGTGTGGTCTAGAGGAGGAGACTCTGGACCATATGTTTTTTAATTGCAATAACCGGTCTAATATCAGTGGTCTGTATCAATTCTTTATCGACACTGTTCATACGTCTCCAATTAATATCTCCTACCTGTTATCTCTTAATAATTCAAAAATTTATGTCTTGTTGTTAAAATTTCTAAAATCTCACAACATCGAACTGTAACTTAATCTTGAACTTTTTATATTCTCCTAAAACTGCTCCTAACTCTCCATTTTTATATTTTTTTCATCCAAGGCATATAGCACTCTAAATAGGGTGAATTGCCATATAAAGCAAAAAAAAAAAAAAAAAATATTTAATATATACACACTGAGTTTTGTGGTTTATAGTTCACAGTAACAAAGCCTACAATTTTGCAAACAATTAGTTTGTTTTCCCCTGATGTATGTTTATTAGAACAAGAACATAAGTCCAATGAACAGAAAAAACTTGATTTTAGGTTTTCTTGATTTGAAGGATTTTTCTCTGTGAATATATTTAATATTCTGTTATGAGTGTGTGATGAATCGCACTCTCCATAATTGTCTACAAATTAATTTTAGTTAAATAATTCCGATGAATTGGTTGGTTTAGCTATTGGAACAAAGCTGTATTTCTAATAAACATTATGAGACACATTTCTTCTTCTTTTTCTTTGCCTTATCCCACTTTAGGTAGGGTCGGCTCTCCTAATCTTTTGGCGCCACGATGATCTGTCCTGTATTGTCGGGGCTGGGATGTGGGCTTTATTTTGAGACACATTTGTTAGTCATAAATCTTAGTTGCACAATATTGTAAGGGGTGTTTTTTATGCATTCCTGACACCTACTTAGGGGTCCTGTGAGAGCTAGAAGGAGGATTGAGAAGTGGTAGCGGGGCAGTCGGGCTTTACGGTATCTAGAGATTAGATGTTTCGTAGGAATGGAACTTTTGTGCGTGATTCGGGAGATGAAGGGTGCGGGATTTCGAACTGGACAAAACGTCGCACGTCTCGTTTGAATTGTGCTTGTACCTACGCAAAATTATTTGATTACTTTTCGTAAATTATATTTATAATTCATTATTTATAATATTCCCGAGCTGTTGCCGCTGCTGATATTAAGTGTTGAAGTGATCGGAGCGAGGCTGTTTGCTTCTCTTCTAGGAAAATCCAGCTGAGTCATTTAATTGTTTATAATATGTTCATTTTATTTGTTCATTTTTATGTAAGGATGTTTGGAACAGATTTGTCAGGATCATAAATTTATTGTTTACGTAATCTGTTTCATTATATTGAATTCCTGAATTGGTACTAAAGTTGACAAATCCTTTCACACAACCCATTATAATGTGAGATGTTTTGTTAGCGAGATAGAAAATGCATGTTTTCACTGTATATCCGAATCGAGCGTACACAGCAATTTACGCATTCCAACAAAGCTGTACATTGATTACAGCGACTAACGAAAGAATTAATGTTGAAGTCATGCCTTAGCTAGCGAGACTATTCTCGACAGAACCTCCTCGACCAGTAGATGCCGAAAGACAAGTCCGTGCCCAGGGGCGGGAATCGTACTTGCAGAGTAAAGATATAAATGCGAAAGCTGAATGACCTCCTTTTCTTCATACCTAGCGAGAGTATCGTGTGAGGGGAGAGGTTGAAGCATTGAATCGGCGCCTCAACGTGAGACTAGACGATCTGGCCAAATTATTATCGAAAAATACTCGCGTGTTTAAATTCTTTCAGGTAATGCCAAATAGGAGGATTAGATGTCAGTTCAAGAAGAAGAAATAGGTAGGTGAGACAATACAGTTGGCAGGGCTGAGTAAATACATATTTCTCACATAAACTAATATTTCGCGTGTTGGATTATTTCCCGTTTGGATCCATACAAATAAGTGTTAAAAATTGATTGAGAAATTTTGTGTCATCAATTGACAACAGTCGGTATACAAGCATTCATACGTTAAGGGCTTGATCCTTTCCTCTTATAGGGGTGGTTGTGTCAAGTGTTATAACTTAAACCTGATTCTATTGAATATTTGTATTTTTATAATGCAAATAGAAAAAGTATATCAAGATAGATAATGCTTGAAATTTTCTATACTAACATATAATAAATATTAATGTAACAAAGTGATTACAGAAATATTTGTTATTGATTACTTGATTTATTTTATTTATTACAGAATATTGTATTCTTTTATATTTCTCTAATGGCAGTGACTTTTTTATGGGGATAGGTTAACCTTATTTAGTTTTTTTTTTGTGTATTTTATTTCCATATACAATCAAGATTTTCTCATTTTCAGTATGATATCCATTCCTTGGCTTACCTATAAATTCTGATACAATTTAAATGTGATCTATATACTTATATTTGATTATAAAAACAATTACCCCTTATAATTGATATTTTTATATACATAAATAATACAGTAAATAAAAACGCTCAAGATAGGTAATATCTACACTTCAAGGTAGGTTTTGCTAAAACAAATATTTAATATTATGTATTAGCAACAAAAATATATTTAATTATGTTATATTATAGGTAATACTATAAATATTACAACTACACGGAAAATAAACTATTTAAGGAATTTTGTCTAAAAAGATTTCAAATCCTGTAATAAGTTGACAAAAAACATAACATTATACACAAATTAATGTCAATTTGATATAATTATGTTTAAAAAAACAATAATTTAATTATTGGTTGTCAGTTGGTACAATATCACAATGTTTTGAAAATACATCTAAGCAATATTTTGATAAATAATTTATATTTACGCAATTCAGTTTCTTCTGCTTTTGGCAATATCTTTTGGCTAATTAACTCTGTTCGGCCAAATTAAAATTATATTCTTGCAATAAATAAAGAATATATTTTTTTTAATTCTTAGCAATCATTTTATTACTTGAATATGCTTGAATGTTTCAATATTTAAACAAAAATAAAACATTGTATGTACATACAAATATACCTACATAAATAATAAAATCAACAATTAACATAATATTATGTCAATATGATAAAAAGAAAAACTTACACTCTATATAGTTTTGTGTAAGTTTTTACAATACATTTAATTGGTACAGAAAATTGTCTCAGTTATTGGTAAAATAAAACAAATGAGATGTTGACAAGATCACAAACAGTAACGCGAGACTTAACAACACGATACTAAAATATTTTTGTTCAATTTATTTAATTTTTATTCATATAAGTATCTCTGTTTGATTTTCATACATCCTTGTAATTTTATATAAATAATGGCAAAATCTCATTTATTTAAATCTCAAGGATTCCATATCAGTGTTACCGCAATGGAAAGATTATTCAAGGAAATTGAAAAACCACACTGAACCTATTCCTTGAGCTTTGAATGAATGATGATTTGTTGAACATTATTTTTTAACCTTTAATTGTCCATTATGTATTAAATTAATAAATGAGTGTGTGACACTTTAAATATAATACAAATTTTTTATACATATGAATGCGAAGAATTAGGGTCAATGTACTTGTGCCTTTAATTCTCAATAACTGGGGACGTAGATACTACCAAAGGATTGCTTCGTTTATCTTTAAATATAGCTTGATCATGCAACAATGTTTCACATTTAGGTACCACTTTCACATTATTATTATTATATGACATAACATATTCTGTTTATAACAAATGTCTTTTATATAATATATCGTTATTTAATAACGTAATTGTCTTGTTCATATTCAATTTATAAATATTTGTATAGAATATTACAAATGTTACCTCAAACTCACTTTTCATTTAATGATTAATTTAAAAAAATATGTATAATGTGATTCCCCCGCAATTGGATATTTTTATATTATTTATATTGGCACTGTGCAGGTTTCTCTCAGTTCACGTTTATTATAATGAATGACTTTGTCCATTTATTTATGACACATTGTTATCAATACTTTACATTTTACACACAGACCAGGCACAATTGTGACGTTGATGGGATATAGCAGATTGAGATGGTTGCCTGTAATCGCTGGTGTCAAATATGTCTAACTTCACCCTGTTATCCAAGAAACATGCTTGACCACAGTGGTACCGTCTGATATACACCATGTCTTCGTTCTCCATATGATAATATTCAATATCAGCGATTGGCACAAGGTGATGGTTTCTCGTAAGCGTCGTCTTGCAGTGGTGAATACGGCTGTTATCGGCGGCCGTTTACTTTTTTGTCATACCACGGGCTCTTCTCGTTTGAAATCAATATTTTGCGAAGCGCAAAAGTCCCTGGTAAAAGGCAGACATGTGAAGTAGGTGCAGATCTCACAATCGTACACTGGTATAATGTAGAACAAAGTGATCAATGCAACAAACAGAACTGTGCTGCTCAGGAGACAAACCCATATTAAGGCTAATTTCTTTTGTCTATCGTACGGTCCGACTGAGACAAAAGGCAGGAGAGCGTAGGAGAGAAGAAATCCAAAAATGAATCCAAAAAGATGTGCATAGTTGTCGATCCATGGAAGAACACCCACTAGAAGGAGGACTCCGGCTAAAACCAGCAGTTTGATGAGGGCCCTTCGAGGTCTCTGTAGGAGAGGCCACGCCCCGAGCACTTCCACTATGAGACAGGCTAGAAGACCAAAGTGCGCCCCAGCTGGACCAACCTGCGATACATATTTACTATATTAGTTTATATTCTAAGATATTTCTAAAAATCAGATTAAAACTATTATAATTACTGAATAGCTGAATTTGTGACAAAATTCATAGAGATAAAAATAATCAATAAACTAAAAAAAAAAATTACTTTCATAGTATTGATTGTAACGTATGTATAACTATTTTTTTAGGATTCAATTAAGTTAGAATTTTTTCTATTAATTTATTTTAATAAAATTATTTGTAATATTTGTTGGTAAATTATTCTAAAAATATTACTCGATATTCATAATAGAATGAAGAATATAGATTAAGTATACCTATATCATAGCAATAACATCTTTTAACTTCTCATTAGTAATTTAAAAATCATTACCTCGGAGGTATAATTAATAACTCACTTTATATAAAATTATTCACAAAAAAATTGTTGAATGTTACACATCACATAATATCATAATTTTTTTTTTATCTATGGTTTTATAATTTATTGGGAAATATTTTACTTTTTAATTTTTACGCAATGACTCTAAATTATTGAATATCCTTAGTATCTTCATGAAATGTATGCGACTTTACTATTTTCTTTAAAATAAAGCTTCTTATTATATGGATTTATGATCGTCTAACAAAAATATTATTTGTCTAACCAGAATTAAAAGCATTTGTTTTGTAAAAATCCTTCAGTTTCCCACAAACATATTTTGAATAGTATGGTAAAGCTACATAATCTACATGAATTCCTATTTCTACAAAAAATGATAGATATAGAAGGACAAGGTCTGATTGATTACCTCAGCTCTGTAGGGCACGAAGATAGCACTAGCGAGATTACCCGCCATGCCCGATCCAAGGTATATCAGTCCCGTTCTGAGTGGGCCAGCCAACTTCTCAAGATCTCTCATGAAGAACCATTGAAGGAGTAGAGTGGCACACAGGTGTAGGATACCAGCGTGTAAAAATATGGAAGTCCAAAGACGATAGAACTGATCGGGCCGACCTGGTACAACAAATGGAAGCATCCCACATACGTCGTCCAAGCATGAAACCTGAAATATATTTTTATTGATCAAAAAACAATACAAATAATTAAAATTACAAAGTGAATATATGTATATCATCATCATCATTGGCGCTACAGCCCTGTGTGGGCCCTGGCCTACTCCAGAATCCTTCTCCAGCCGTCCCTGTCCTCCACCGCTCTCCTTCAGTTTGCTATTCCCATCGCTCTTATGTCGTCTTCTGTATCGTCCAGCCATCTTAGCTTGGGCATGCCTCTACTTCTTCTGCCCTCTGGATTGGTATTAAGAACTTTTTTGGGGATACGATCATCATTCATCCGGTTGACATGTCCCAACCACTGCAGTCTACGTACTTTTATGACTTGAACAATGTTGGGTTCGTCATATAATGCCTGTAGTTCGTGATTATATCGCATCCTCCAAAGTCCATTATCATTTACTGGACCAAAAATCTTTCTCAGGATTTTCCTTTCAAATATCAAGAGGCTGTTTTCGTCTCTTTTTGTTAAGACCCAGCATTCAGCTCCATACACTACGACAGGTCTGAGAAGAGTTTTATAAAGGACAGGTCTGAGGAGAGTGAATATTTACATTCATTTAATAAAACTGGTGATTTAACATTGAACTCTTCTTCAAAAGTTCCCTGAATACATTTTTATCCTTGAATACATTTTTATGAAGCACATTTTTACTGTACCTATAATATTCTTTGAACAAAGATTTCTATAATTATTATTTTATTTTATTTCTAGGGCAACTAACAGATATCATGTCAAATATTTATTTAATATGCACCCAAAGACATATAAATATTAATCGTCTCACAGATCCAGACTGAAAGCACACTGAAAAACTGTGTATTCACCGGGAATCGAACCCGGGACCTTTGGATCAGCAGTAAGATACCCAATCAACTGAGCCACGAAGGCCGACAAATAACATTTAATGTCCACAACATCGTTAGTGTACAACTTTTTTTCTTTAAGAAAGGTTGAAAATATTTCCTAAATTCATTTTCATGAAGTAGGTCTTTGTTGTCAATTCTAGGTATAAATTCTTTGAAAAAATCAAAACCGTCCACTTTCCGCAACGTGAGAGCATTTTGAAGGTTTTGATTGATTGAATCATAAAGAAGAGGTCTTTATTGTCAATTCTAGGTATAAATTCTTTGAAAAAATCAAAACCATCCACTTTCCGTAATGCGAGAGCATTTCGAAGGTTTTGATTGATGGAATCATAACGAAGAATTGAACAACGATGTAGTTTTTACATATGATTTCAATATGAAGTCAGTCAATCTTAAAGTTTGGGCTGCACAAAATTTTATAACGCCAAACACACAACTTAATTACAAAACTCATAATAGGTACTATGCGCTATAATAAATGCTTCAAAATAAATAATTTTTCTTCTTCTTCCTTTAGCCATCTCTTCACTGCTGGATTATAGATATTTCAACTCGTCTATTAATTGGCCTCCAGTGACAGGGTAAAAATTATCAGCCCATCTTTTCTGAGGCCGGCTTATTGCCCTTTTCAAATCCCATGGCCTCTATTTCGGAACTCTGGGTGCCCATCTGTCTAGCGACTCTAGCCCCACAGGCACCGAGAATTTTTAACGAGTCGTACTGAAGTAGAAGCGGTGTGGTTCGTCCCGCCATACATTTTGTACGACTTGACTAGCGCGAGACAGGAACAACGTAAGCGACAATATGAATTATACATTTTTAAAAAAAAAATCAAGAACAAATATAAAAATCTAAAACTGTCAAAGTGTTGAAATCTCATTTAATAATATTTTCGCTTAATTATAGTTTTGCATCTAACAAATTAAACGGATAACGAGAGAATTCCGCAAAATTCAGGGGTACTTTTGGAATTATTTATCATTGAAAGAATTTTCAAATATTATGATTCTGGAACTGTCAATCAACTGATAATATTATAATTTATCCGTCTTTAGTTTCAAGACGATAATGTCAGTGTTGGCTGAGTAAATGAGGAAACACTATTAACATGCAATGCAACTAATAACATTTAAATGCCTGTGCGGCCTTAAGTGTATAATACAAATCATGTTCAGTATGGATTGGGCATTCAAAAAACACATGGTCCAGAGTCTTGCAGTCTTCATTTTGTATTTGCTCATGGCATAACTATTGGATAGTAAAGAGTTGAATCGAATACCTGTGAACAGAGACTGGCCTCTTCGTGGAAGTGTCCCCCGACAAAGTCGCAATACTCCCTGGTGGTGATGCGACACGCTGCGTGAACTCCTATACAGCAGGGATGGCCGATGACCTCGCAGGCCATGTGCTCCGCCGTCTTGTCTCGGTGTCTCCGAGGGAACCCGTGGGGCTTGCGACATATCGGCCACTTGGTGATGTCGTCTGGCCACTCGTAAGGCGCCACGGATGCTGGGGCGTCGCAGAACCTGAAATAATCACGATGAATATTAGAAGACTGACTAAATCGATAGACTTTTAACTCCAACCTTTTTGAGATTTCTGGTGATACATATATGTAGGTATATACTAGAGTGAGGAATGTTATCAGTGCCAAGTTGGCGCTTTATCGCAATTTTTAGCGAGACTAGAGATTGAGTATGAAAGAGGTCTATTATTGAGCAGGTTGTTGAAATTGGAAGAGGCCCGGTTAGTAAAAAAGTTTTTTCTAAGATTAGTTTTACAGTGTGAAATAGAAAAAGAAGGTTTTGATCTGACATTGCGGTTTGGGATGTGAAGTGAGATATTTTCTAATAAATTTGGACAATCAATAATGTTATGAAATAGTTTATACAAAAATTATGAATCTGCGGTTATTCGTCTAGATCAGGTATGGGCAAAGTACGGCCCGCGGGCCAAGTGCGGCCCTTCGGGGTAGTCTATCCGGCCCGCGACATGGTTTAGAATAAAATCTGGTTTTGTAGGCATATTTAAGCAATCATTTCCTGGGAACGAGGTTGTGTTTCTTCATTGTGTCATACATCAAAAAGTTCTGTGTAAATCTGCTCTAGACATGAAGAATGATGTGCTTGATTTTGTTATTAAGCTTGTTAATAACATTCGTTTACGAGCACTCAATCATAGATAATTTCGAGAGTTTCTTGACACATTGCAGTCTGAATATTCTGATGTACTTTACTATGTAAACTATAAGGTAAACTATATTTACTATAAGGTGGCTCAGAATCAGCTCATCCCAGTTTCTACCAGATTATGAACAATTTTTAGAAGCTCAGTCAGTTTCATCTGTCACATAAGCCATATTCTTCTAAAGAAATAATCAATTCTTGTAACTTTTTCTTGTAATAATATGAGTATAATCTATATAATATAAGTTGTGTATGATGTAAAAATCAAAAATAAAGTTGATCACTATAAAAATCATTTTGGTTCAATTTTTTTTCGGCCCGCCTAGATAGATAGTTTTTTATTTTATTTGGCCCTCCCCTTAAAAAGTTTGCCCATCACTGGTCTACATAGATGATAGTGATAATAAATTAAATTTCGATTCAGCTAAGTACACGTTATTGATATTATGATTATGAGGGCCCATTAATTCCCGACAGCCAGATTTATATATGAGGTGTTTGAGGAAGCGTTTTTGTACACTATCCAATCTGTTTATGTAGGTACTTAAGATACATCCGGTTCCAAATTTGCGATCCGTATTCTACATGACTTCTTACCATAGACGTATATTGAATTTTGAGGCACTCAGTGTTTGAAAAAGGTTTACAATCCCTGATGAAAAATTTTATAAAACCTTTCTCGTTCTATTCTCAATTACTGAGGATGGTGGCTGGATTCAATGTCTGCTTGTATTAATCTGTCTCCATGTTGATTTATTCTGAGCAGAAAGTACACCATCATAAGACCCGATTGCAGATTTTATTAGGTTAATTCATCTGTTTGGTGAGCGACGGCGAGATCTTCGTCCTTTTGCGCAGACCATAATAACAAACTTCTCAAGTCAGTCAGGTTCCTTCTTGGCAATGTGATCAAATAATTTTGAAGAAGGTACTTACTTTGGATCCAAACCACAGACTGATCCTGATATTCTTCCACCGGGACCTGAATCTCCAGCCGACCACTTTTTCCACGTTGATATTGTGTTCTGAAAAATGAAAAAAATACCTAGTACAATCTTATTTTTAAACATATTTTTTTTCTTAATGAGTATTTCTTAATGAGTATGTATCTCCTATAACATTACAAGATAAATTTAATTTTAACAAAAGAAATAGGTAAGCTGAAAAATTGATGGTGACATCCCCTTGCCCCATGGATTACAATTTTTTTTAGTAATAAAATTAACAGTAATAAATTGTACCTATAAACAAAAAATGACAACAATTTTCTTTAAATCTCATGAATCAAATAAAACCAAATAGATATTTGTTGTTTTATGTTAATTTTCTTTGTAATACTTACCGTAATTGTTGGCCTAAGTCCCCGAACCTATTGAATTGAAAGCATGTGAAGAAAGAAAATATTATTGAAAACAAAATCTTTATTACGATCAAAATGTATAGAAATATTCAATTATTCAAAATAGATCAGTGTAAACAGAGAGATAATCCAAAACCATATTGGCACCAAAACAAATCACTATAAATAGAGAGATAATCCAATATCCTCAAACAAAAAGAGATCCAATAACAAAAAAAAAAAACAAGTTTATTTACACATGGTTCAAAACAAATTTGTAATATAGAGATAATCCAATATTCCCAAATAAGAAACTAAAGATATTAGAGATATTCCCAAATAAGAGACTAAAGATATTAGAGATATTCCCAAATAAGAGACTAAAGATATTAGAGATATTCCCAAATAAGAGACTAAAGATATTAGAGATATTCCCAAATATGAGACTAAAGATATTAGAGATATTCCCAAATAAGAGACTAAAAGGAGAGAAAATAAACAAGTCCAAAATATATCTGTATTAAAATATAGTTAATCCGATATCCCCAAATAAAAAGATATTAAAAATGTAAGTACATACTAATACTGTCTACATAAATTATTATCATTAATGCAGATGTATTATACGTGTATAATAAAAAAAAATTTGGTTTTCGTTATTGACACAGGTAACTCCAATAAGTGACCCAACTACATTCATTTCATTAAAACAGAGATTTGCATAGATTCATTTTCATTATATGACTTATTTTTCAGCCGTTCAGAAGTCAGAAGTGCTTTCAAAACAAAAATTCCCGTAACGTAAACGTAAAGTTTCCGCATATTTTCGAGGAGAAAACCGAGCAGGTTGTGGCCAACGCTACATTCCTCCCTACGAAGTCACTCCACAAAGTATTCAACATTTTCATGAAATGCTGAAATTATTATTACAAAAACTTGATAATTCTTCAATGCCATTTTATGAAAGTGCTGTGCGTTTTTACAAATTTGAAAATAAAAATATCAAATTTTAAGTTTCCTGAGCTTGAAATCACTTTAAATATTTGATAGTTAAAAAAATGAGAAGCACTGATCAGATATCCTTCAAAATCTAACTCTAAGCGAATATTAGATATACAAATTTGAAAAGAATCGAATGAGAATTTTAGTCTATAATCGATAAAGTAGAATAAACACGCACATAGCACATTATACACAGCACACACATACATATCAGCATGATACTAGTTGATAAACTGCAATAAAAACACAGATTCATTGTGACTAAACTTTCAGAATGCAATTTTAGCATGATACAATGATAGTTTATGACCTGCAATAAAAAAAACTTTGAAAATTGCGAATTCATAAGTCCCCACTATCTACTATCCCCTATCGCCTATTTTTTACAGTAAAAAATGTGCTGTATGATTGGATTTAGATGTTTAGGTATGTAGATAAAAGGGCGGTAAAATTTCGATTATTTTCACGAAACTAAGACAGTAAAATACGACCGCTTATTGATGGTTGAATCATATCCCCAATACCATGACACATAATCCAAGTTATAGTGACGATTATTGTTTAAGAAGTAGCAAGTCTCGGCTCCGAATCAAGATTACAACCGATGTTTATTTTATTACATTACGAAGTCCTTCAGCAAATAAAAAGTTCTAGCTAATGCTTTCGCCCTTTCGAATTGAAGCATTTTAATCCCAACCATGAAATTTTAGAAAGTTATATGTATGTACGTATGTACATATGTGGGTATTTTTTTAGTGATTTTTTCAATCAACAACTAGAAAACTTTAAAGGTTAAATATTTTATATATCGCTTCCCTTGCGACCAGTGAGTAACTTAGGCAAATAAAAAATACACTTTTTAATGTTTTATTATTTTGTTTTTAATTTTTTCGTAAATTTTCCAACAAATTTTGTCACGAATGAAACGTCAAAATAGTAATTTTTCGTAAGCAAATGTTTGTTTATTTCAATTAAAGAGGTGCGTTTTTACACGAATAACATAATATATTTACAAGTATAACTTAGCGTTTGAGTGAAAAACATTGAGATTATTTTATTCAATTTTAATGTTTTTCATATTTATAAAATGTAAAAATTTTATGAAGAAATTTATCATTTTATATATGAACAAATAGATCGAATTATATAAAAACTAGCAGAATCTATCGGGAACAAAAAGTACTAAAATATTCGACCATATTCGACTTACCTATTTTGTTGGTTTTCGTTTCCATGGTTACACAGAATACAATTTTCAAATAAACCAATCTACTGATAGGGGAATTTGTTATGAATCAAATTCAAATTTATAGAACTTTTGGTATAGGTAGGTACCTACCTCATACTTACTAAAATGTTCCATATTTATTCCATACTTATTACAAATATCTGACGGTTGATTTTTAATTTTTTTTTCGTTTCCATAGTTACATTCAAATACTTATACTAATATTTTAGAGTGTAATATTTTTGATGGTAGGTATTATGTAATATAGGTGAATGATTTTTAATGATTTATTTAATACTTATCAAAATTTTTGTTTTTTTTATATATTTATCTCATAACGAATTATTAAAAAAAGTATGTAGGTACATGGAATTCATTCAACGATCCAAGTGGATGGGACAACCCTTGGAGGAGTAAATATGGGACAGCCGGAAACTTTAAATACTCTTTTCACACTTAATAACAATATACATATAAGAACACGGTAGTTGTGTCCAACACTAAACTCTTCATAATGCTTAAATTCATTCAAATTATAAAATCACTTTTCAACTCCAATTCTACTGAAATTTCAAACCACTGATATTTTTACTCATTCTGAATTTATCATAACAAATAAACAGTTCAAAATTACGAAAACGATTTTCTTGATACGTTGGTATATTGCTTCACATTTACATTCTCGAGCAACGCCGGGTATAAAAAAAAACTAGTATAAAATATATAGAGCGACAAGCCGTTTCTCTATTTAGAGAAAGAAAACGCGACTCTCTTGTACGCCACCTGGCGAAAAAGACTAGAAACAATACTTAACTCAAGATTAAGACACGCGATCCGCCAGAAACGTTGAGTTAAATATTTGTCGTTTTGTTACGTATTTAAGGGAAGATTTGGTACTGAAATACGCAATATTTTTGTTAAACTTGAGTTAAACTCCTAAGGGCCGACTGAAATACTGGGCCATAGCACCCCGAGTAGGTATACGACGCAAAATTTTGAGACGTCCATACATGATCATTTTTTTTTATTTACGCAGACAAAAAATACATTTATTTTTAATTTGTTTATTTGTAGCTAATAGTACCTACATATGTATAATTAGTACACTGGCGGGCTTATTGCCAAACGGCAATTTCTTCCAACCAACCAGAGTTTATGTTAATATACAATACAATGTGTACTATGGCAATAAGTTTACGACGTAACAAAATAAAATCAAGGATAATAAAGATAACAGAAGAAAAGTAAAAAAAAGAAAACAAAAAAAAATTGAATATAATAACAGTTGATAGCAATGATAGGAAAACAAAAGGATAAAGAAATATTATATTATTAGGTATTATCAGGTATATATATTTGCTTTAGCCTTTTTTTCTAATATGTTTAATGACATAACCGCCGTAATATCAGAACCTAGACAATTTTATAGCCTTGCTGATTGTTCTTCAAATGACTAGCGATAATATTCAGTAGGTAGGTACTATGAATTGGAATCAATAGTAAAGTACGTTCCGCAGATGAGTATGGACGCCCGTGGTTTGAAAGATAAGTGAATTTATCTTTGAGATACCGAGGTAAGTTTGGATTAGAAAGACATATTCGTACAAAACACAACAACATGTCATTGTTGGTCATTGTAACAATGTTAAAATTTCAATTTAATTAACCTGCTTAATACCAAACCGAACACAATCGCAATGATGTTCGGAATGTTCCAATTTCAAACCACAGCGCTATCATGTTGTTAGACCAAGAAGAATATTTAGAACATTAAATATGAAAAAAAATCAGAGTTTTTTATTTATGGTTTGTTTTCGTGCTGAAATCAGAATTCAGCTCCAAGATTTGTATTTTAAGAGGGTGACTGCTGCCAACGTACCTATTTTTTCAATTTGATATACCATCATTATTACTAAACGAATCATTTTGAAAAAAAGAACCTAGTTAGTTTGGATATTAATAAAGAGAAATATACCTTAACTTTTTGATTATGTTCTGTATATATTCTTGTAGGAAAATAATAAGCATACCCCGATTTTAGACATTTATCTTAAATTTCTAAAAAAATATAAGGTATAGAGCAATATTTTTTTTTATAAACTAGTTGCATGTAACACATGAGATCCAACTGTCGATAGCGATAGTATGTATAGTTGAAGAATATGTACCAAACTATAAACCCATAGATACAAATTATTGAATATTTTCAGATATTTTGTTTTCTATACAACATATGTAGGTATGTATGTCAAGATAGGATAGTATGGAAGAAGATCCTTTTTCCTACCCAGAATATGCAAATTGCATGATGGTATGTATGTATGTTTTGAGATGAAGTAACAAACTATTAAGTCTTCTTACATATTGTGTATAGGCGACTGCCATACAAAATGTATGAAGCGATGTCGTCACTAAATTCAATTTTTAAAAAAATTGTTAAAAAAAAATTGAGATCTTCTACTACAATGTTAATATTTTTTATAGAAAATTAAATTATCTAGTTGGGGTGTTTCGGCTTTTTTCGATAATTCTAAAAGTTTTGGAAATATAGGCAGTTAAACTCATAAATTTATCATAAAAAAAATATTTTTCTTAATAAAAAATGTTTGAGAAACCCTGGAATTTTTTTGAAAAAACTAATTTGAGATTTTGTATTTTTCTATGTTTGTACCAATTTTCAGCGTTCTACCGTTTATGGTTTCTGAGATATATGGAAAAATAAAATAAAAATTCAAAAGTTGATAACCCCTGACTGAAACAAAAATTCAAAATTCCGAGTATGAAGGTTTTGTAGGCCTGTAACTGTTTATATATTCTGAAATTTTAGGCTCTGTAAATTGAGCGGATCAAAAGTTATAAGGGGGGGACGGACACACAGACACACAGACACACACACAGACACACAGACACACACACAGACACACACACACACAGACACACGAAATGTTCTACTCCGAATTCTGAGTAAATCCGTGTATGGAACATATATGCTGCGAAGCCTCTAAGTTGGTGTTTTTTGACTTCAAAGTTGGAAAATCCATGAAAAAAGTAGACCTCTCCATACAATTCTCGCGTATTCTGGCTTGATACATTGTCGATATGTTAAGAGAACAAAGTTCTCCTGAACAAATCGACAGTTGGATTAAATAAGAACAAAATACCTGGAAAAATATGATATGACGTTGCATTAACGCATCAGGTTAAGTAAATAAACCAAAAAAACTTTTATTACGCATTTACGCAATGGCGCTGAATGGAAAATAAATGTTTTTTAGGTTTATTAACTAAACCTGAAGCATTAATGCAACGCCACATCATATTTTTCTAGATATTTTTGTCTTCTTTAATTTAAAAAAATATATTACTCTACGCCTTATAGTTTATTAAAAATACATGATAAACGTTGAAAATCGGGGTATGCCATTATTTTTCTACAAGAATTTATACAGAACATTATCAAAAAGTTAAGGTATATTTTTGTTTATTAATATCCAAACTATCTAAATTATTTTTTTCAAAACGATTTGATAAGAAATAACGATGGTATATCAAATTGAAAAATAGGTACGTTGGCAGCAGTCCCCCCCTTAAGTAAAAACATAATAAATACTTGATATTATAGTCCGAGATATAGCAACGTTTTCGATGATTAATTTTTTAGATATTTTCTTTCTTATTGAATAAAGGTATGAAAAAGGTAAATCTGGCACATGGAGGCATATTCCGGTTCTTTTATCGCGGCAATATACACAAGTTTATATTAAGCTACATGCGTTTCTTAAAGCAGATAGTTATTCTGTTTTCCGCTGGCACTAGCCCGCGTAAACTTCCGCGCATTATGTCGAGAAAACTTCCGTTCGCCGTTCGTAAGGCTGCCTGTCCATTTATGCGGAGCGAGGCGGCGGAGCGGAGAAACGGAGAAATATTAGCCAATAGGATTGCATAAAATCTTCGCCCCAGCGATTTTATGCCATCCTATTGGTTAATATTTCTCCGTTTCTCCGCTCCGCCGCCTCGCTCCGCATCAATGGACAGGCACCCTTACGCGGTATTCTGATTGGAGCGAACTACGTATGACATTCGACAGGTGAATTTATTCGCAAAGTTATGCAGCATATTGAGGTGGTATTAAGTTCTGTGTAAAGACAAAAAGCGACGCGTACACAATTCCTTCGTTCCACAGATTATAGTTATAAATGCATGACAGCTCGTGATATACGTAACATTCACTATACATTCTGTGATACGTAAAGATTAGCGGAAAACATCGCAAAATATTACACGTGAATGGGAATAAGGTTACTGAGAGTGGTTGTGTTTACCAGTGCGCATCCTCTTTATGGTGAAAATTGCAGATTTCAAAATTATTTCAATATAATTTGTACTTGTATGTTATTTGTATATCACCAAATATCTTGAACCAGGCTTCCGGGTGCGCAGAGCGCAAATTTGTGTCTTTCTGCTTCGTTCGTATACCTGCAAATCCCTCCCCTTTTCGGCGAAATGGATATTTGGTGACAAATCTATATTATAAATTTGAATGTTTGTATCTATGTATGTATGTATCATGTATGTGTTGAATGCGCTCCTAAACCGTTCATCCGATTGCGATGAAACTTTGGTGAGTTGTCGAGAGTATGCCCGGGATGGTTTCTGGATCAAAAAATTTTAACTTCTTCTTCTTCTTCATCGGGTAATAGGTCATTTTACCTATGAAGGTGGACTATCCTGGGAACCGTTCATCCGATTACTATGAAACTTTGGTGAATTGTCGATCGTATGCCCGGGATGATTTCTGAATTTAAAATATTTTCTTCTTCTTCTTCGTCGGGTATCATTCATTTATCAGTCATTTTACATATGAAGGTGGACTAACCTGAGAACCGTTCATCCGATTGCAATGAAACTTTGGTGAATTGTCGAGCGTATGACCGGGATAGTTTCTGGATTAAAAAATTTTTCTTCTTCTTCTTCTTCATCGGGTATCAGGTCATTTTACCTATGAAGGTGGACTATCCTGGGAACCGTTCATTCAATTTCAATGAAACTTTGATGAATTGTCGAGTGTATGCCCGGGATGGTTTCTGGATTAAAAAAAAATCTTCTTCTTCTTCTTCATCGGGTATCAGGTCATTTTACCGATGAAGGTGGACTATCCTTGGAACCGTTCAATCAATTTCAATGAAACTTTGATGAATTGTCGAGCGTATGACCGGGACCTACTGAAGGGACGGGAGGTAATGAAGGGACGGGAGGTAATGAGGGGACGGGAGGTAATGAAGGGACGGGAGTAACTGAAGGGACGGGAGTAACTGAAGGGACGGGAGTAACTGAAGGGACGGGAGTAACTGAAGGGACGGGAGTAACTGAAGGGACGGGAGTAACTGAAGGGACGGGAGTAACTGAAGGGACGGGAGTAACTGAAGGGACGGGAGTAACTGAAGGGACGGGAGTAACTGAAGGGACGGGAGGTACTGAAGGGACGGAAGGTACTGAAGGGACGGGAGTAACTGAAGGGACGGGAGTAACTGAAGGGACGGGAGTAACTGAAGGGACGGGAGGTACTGAAGGGACGGAAGGTACTGAAGGGACGGGAGTAACTGAAGGGACGGGAGTAACTGAAGGGACGGGAGTAACTGAAGGGACGGGAGTAACTGAAGGGACGGGAGTAACTGAAGGAACGGGAGTAATTGAGGGAGGTACTGAAGGGACGGGAGGTACTGAAGGGACGGAAGGTACTGAAGGGACGGTAAGTACTGAAGGGATGGGAGGTATTGAAGAGTTTGAAGCGACGGGTGGTTATGGAGGACAATTTTTAATTATACAGGCAATACGAAGTTTGCCGGGTGTTCACTAGTATACCTATAAAATCTGTCCGTTTGTAAAATATGTACTGTAATAGGTAAAAAAATATTATTTTTTCAGAAATTCCCGGGTGTGCGCTGAACAAATCACCAAGTTTCATTGTAATAAGATAGATGGTATACGATTACAAAAAAGAACTTACAAAGACGATACTAAAATCTACAATTTTTACCTATAGAAAGAGGATGCGCACTGGTAAACGCAACCACTCCCAGGTGCCAGACTTGAATATCAAAATATCAAAAAAACCAACCATTAAAATATTAATTGTTTGTTGACGTTGTAATCTCAAGACTGTTACTACAATAGTTTGCATTTCTGTATTATTATTATCGTTGCAAATTTTAATTCCAAGAAATACTTCCTTGCATTCATTTGATGAAAATATTTAGTTTTTTTTTTGTTTATTTGAGTTCATCGTCGAATGTCGAGACAAAACAGCGAAACTATAACAAAAAAAATAAATAAAACATTTCCTTAAATATTATTTTTCATTGCTGTTCTTAGCTTTAGAGATTTTCCGCATTTCATATTTTCAGTATTGAATGTAAACAAGCGACGTATTTTTTAGTTTGTTTGCAGTAAAAGGATTCGCCAGTAGCGGTTTCAGTAACAAAATACGAAATAATGTGCCTCGAGTATTTTAAAGAAAAGGGACCTTTTTTGTTGTTGTTAAAATAGACATAAAAAATATTCAATATTATTTACTATCTGGTTTCGCCCATTATGACAGAATTTTCTTTCTTATTTTTTCTTTCAACGATTTTTATATAATATTCATTATGTTTATATGCAATTTTGTGAAGTGAAGACGTAGTTATTAAGAGCTTTGTCAAAATAGTATAAAAAAAACGAAAAAACTGATATAGTAATCGTTTATGTAAATATTTACGCAAAAAATGATTTTTTATTTACATTACCCATTGATTTTTTTATAGAAATAAAATGAGCTAATAAATTGAGAACTGCTTAAGAATAATGTATCAATCTTTCCACTGCTGGGCATCGAACTAAGAAAACGCTCGAAGAGAAGTCGTTTGACTTGATTTTCTAACTATTGTTGATTTTCTAACTATTGTTGATTTTTTCTGTGTTAATATATAATGACGTATGAAGTCTGGATAATACGAGCATTTATAAGATGGTGAATGAGAACGAAGCGAATTCCAAATAAAATTAAATGGCGTTTGGTTGTCCCTGCCTACCTTAGTAAATATATGACGTGATGATAATATTATATACACTAAGCAAAACAGATACACAACGATCACATATATATCAATTTACAAAACTTTTGTAGGTAGGTGTAGGTAGGTACCTATTCTTGTAAAAAAATACCTTTATGGGCAGCAATGGGCAGAGTAGGCATTTTTTTCGATATTTATCTTTTTCAACGTGGTAACATTTTACCTGTAGTCTTTTAAGTGCATTTTTGCACATGTATTATACCGCATTTTTAATATTTTTGATTATGGCTGTCTTTGATTTATTATACAGCAGATCTTGTCGCGTCTTTTGATCTTTATAACGACAGACATGATTAAATAATAATAAGGAATATATTAAGGGGAAAACAGAGGAGCAGGTGAGTATTTGATTTCAAATTGATGCCGTGGAGAATAGAAGAGGGGCGGAAAGGAAAGTTTTCAACATTAATGAGGGTTTAAGTGTGAACATTTCCACTTCTTGATCGCGGGAAGAAAGGAGCTCACAGAAAGTTACTAAGAGCGAAAGAAAGAAGCAGACTTCGTTTTATTAAATAAATACACGTACAGAAATCGGGGAGAGATGCTTTGAAACATTTTTGGAATTCATTATTTTTCCATCGTATGGTAAAATTCTTGTAAATCTGAAGGAACTTCCGTCGGCAAGAAATCTTTGGAAGTAGGTACATACTAGATATCTACATACATTATGTTATTCGAAATTCGAATTATTTGCATAGATTTAGGGAGATGAATCTTTTGATGTTCTTTGTGTATAAAATCGCGTTATTGAAAATGATTTAGAGTTATTTAAAAAAAAGATGTAATGTTTTCACGCATCTCTATGTAATAATGTATTAGTTTATTTATTTTGTTTATCAAATAACTTTATGCAGACAACAACTTATGAGGAGAAGGATTTAAAAATAAATATGAACAGGGAAAATAAATATATTCTTTAGAAAATATTTTTTTTATCAAAAATCTGAATAAAATAGGACATGTCAACGGAAGCATTTTACATAATAGCAAATTCATCGACCTGCTTCGAGTATCTATAACAAATCAACTACAATACAGGGGTTCCATTGAAGCTAAGGAGAAACTCGTCTGAAAAAAATAATTGTTTTATATAAAGCGTGTAGGTATTTTTCAAAAACTCAAATTAGTATTCTCTACAAAGCGCACATACTACTGAATATCCATGAGAAGCTAGTGTCCCCTGCGTAGCCATGTTAAAAAAGGTTGACGTTAGTAAAAAAAGACAAAAATCGAAATTTCACAAGCATGGTTAATCACAAATTTATCACATTCCAAAGATTTAGGTACGTACCTCCCTACATTGATACATTGGTATTAAATATCTATACCTAATATTCTGTTTTTTTTACCAAAACTGCATCGGTAAAACTATTCTGTAAAAATAAACCTAATACAGCCTCTGGTTTCGCAACAGCTAAGGTATACTTATGTACCTAAAATGTAAAATATTAATAAACATTTCGGTTTAATGGTGGACTCTTTTACGAGAGGATAAAAATATTTCCATACCTAACACAAAGGAAACGGTGCAAGATTATTTAAAATTTATGAAAAATTCATAAAATAAACAAATATATACCTACAGACTTATGAAGAACCTAGTATAGAGGGAATATTTAAGAATTCGAATATACTATTGAATTTACTTTGTGTTTTTGTGGAAAAGAAGTTCTCTTCGGATCTCTTTACCTAATATAATATAAAAATCTCGTGTCACAATGTTCGTGTACGCTTGTCTCCGAAACCACCCAACCGATTTCAATGAAATTTCGTAAATTTGTAGCTATTGTTGGTTCCAACTTGAAAGATATCGAGATCCAAAAAGAAATTTTCAATTTTTTTAAGGAAATTATTTTTTTTAGATTTCTCATAAAAAATACATACAATCACAAATTTAATCTCCCCTACACCCCCTGAAGGATTTTTTTATAAGAAGAAGGGTCGTAATTCAATTTTAATTTGTGTAGCTAAGTTTTCAATTGGTAGATGGCGGTGTGAACATTTTTATTGACGTCTGTATTACGAGAAAAAAATAAGTAGGTACCTACAATACCTACATAAAATGAGGTCTAATATAGAATGCGGTCTATGGCAGGACAGTCTGCCAACTAGTATTTTATAAAAAAAAACGATTTCTTGAACCATGTGTGAGTTTATTGTCAAACGATAATTTATTCCAGCTAATCAGTGTTACCAGAAGAAAGAATTATGTGAGATTTTCTCCCATGTTGAAAATTGAAAAGAGGGCGCCTGCACATATGCCAAACTAATACCTAACCATTATGCTACAACCGTCGACAATATACGAAAAATAACGAATTATAATATATTTTCATCTAATATTATATGTTACTAAAAATTTGTTATATTGTAGATACATTAAGATGTATTGTTCTAGGTAATTTAAACAAACTAAAATAAGCAGAGAACAAAGCCTTTAACCCCATCTAAAATGAATAGCATTTGAATAAGTCTTTATTTAGAATCACATAAAGGTGAAATTAAATTGATTAAAAAAGATTTAGACGTTGAGTCCACAGTAAGTACGTATTCTAATATTATAATCTCAGTTAGAAGCCTAGCGCTTGAATAGCTATTAGAACACTGCGCTCACCAGCGCACTAACAAAATGGCGTCGGACGGAAATTCGAATCCGGTTTAATTTCCGAAATGGCCGAGATTGCCTTGAATATTAAATCCGTCTTTAGAATTATTATTGTCGAAACACAATTAACATGGTGTGCCTCCGCTGGCCGTCTGCCTGTATCTATGGTGTGCGTTTCACCAATCGCAACGCGTCTAAATGGAATACTCTTCAAATTTAAATTAATATTATTAAGCCCGTTTGAAATTGGAACGAGGGGTGGTCGGGTCATAGACAACGAACAGTGTTGTCAGTAATGGAAGGGAACGAAATGCTGCAGTTAATTTACATTTTAAAATAGTATATTTCATGACGAGCAGCTAATAATCATGTCTATTAATTATTTAACATAATATGTGACATGCAAACGTAGGTAGGTACCTATATATATATATCAAATGGCAACAGTAAAATAAATACTTGTCCCATTTAAAATATTTATATCGTGAGCAATTAAAAATATTATGCTCATTAAAATTATATAAATTCAACATTTAATCCTACAATAGACTATCTTGACAGATGAACTAAAAATGTCGCTTTGATTTTTCCCAAATATTATGTCGTAACGGTTTTTCACTGTAGGATTTTATTATATACAGGCATTATCTGATTAAAGTGTCACGTTTGTTTCCTTCGTTAGTTTTGTAAAGGACGATTTTTTTCCAATGATTAGGTACTTATATTAACTAATATATAGTAGATAATTGTCACTGACACTTCAACCGAAACGATCGACCTGTGAGGCATACAATATCAGTGTCGTCAACATTGACAAAATAAAACATCGTTTTATATTTGTTTAAATGTATAAATTACCGTTTTTGTAATATTTTGTTATGAATTGCATTGTATTTGAATGTGTAGTTTATTTAGATGTTAAAAATAAATACATTTTCTTACATCTAGTTTAAACAAAAATCAAATATATAAACAATGTTGGAAAATAAAAACAAATGTACATAGTATGACTTATAAAAAACAACAAACAAGGAAATATTCCAATATCCATAGACAGAAAACACAGGAAGCACACAATATCTTAAAATATTTTTTTCTTTATGTATTCAATGCCTAAGAAATTACTTATATTTTAATATTATATAGAAATTTGTTTTATAACAACATTTGTTTGACGTCATTCATTGTAAGATAATGTTAGAAAACCAAAGATTTACTTTTTGCAACTTTTTATCTAGGTACGACCTCTCGATTTTACGAAAATTAAAGAAAAAATAAAATAAAATAAAAACACATTTCAGAAGATGAGTATACATTATATCCGTTAAATATGTATTATGCAGAGAAGAGGAGAGGCGTTCGTTGAAAATTAATACGAAATTAGATTTCGTTCAATATAATAACAGCAGGGGAAAATTTGTAGGAAAGTTTCCTCAACATACAGAGTTTAATTCGACAATAATTAATCTTGATCAAATCGTCAAAGATAAAGACCTACGCCCATTCTTGGCTAATAGCTTTCTCGTGTAACTTATAAGGTCGTATTTTATCGAAAAATGAATAGGAGGAATCAATGTAAGGGTCGATTGGGTTCAGTATAAAAACAGGAAACTTTTCGAACTCATAATGAGAGAATTCGTCAAATGCAAAAAAAAAATCCATTGACACCACCTACATTTTTTAGTCGAACGAATTAAGTCTGACATTGCTCATTTCTTGAGATATTGTAAGGACAATGAATTTGAAACCATGAATTTCTTATAGTATAGATTACACAAAATAAGAACGCACATTGCTGCATTTGTTTGTAATATAATCATGCATGAAACCGACTTCAAAATTGGTGTACTTATGTCAAGATACAAAAATGTGGTGTTCCGTTCTCTCTGCCTACCCCACGAGGGACATGTCGTGATGATCTGTATGTATGTAGCAATATAATCTTTCATACAATTCACCTATACAATAATACGCAAATCCTTCGTAAATTGATGAGTAGGTACCTATCATGATATCTCATGATTCCCATCATCAAATCTCTTGGTTTAGTTCAGATGAAACCACCCCAGAAGTAATCCCTCTCAAATAAAAAAGAAATAACCGAATTCGGACGCCGTGGTAAAGAATTTTTTTAATTGCAGACGACTTTGCAAATTGGAGAGTCTGACATTTTTTTGTCGTGAGTTCGAAGAAATTCATATGTGCGGTCATTTCTGAAGCCCTCCCTTCATATTGAAAAAGAAATCAATAAAATCGGACAATGTTGTAAAGATTTCTTATAGCTGAAGTGCGAATTGAAGATTACATGAAGATTCTCACGGATCCCATGATTATATCTTGACCAAATTAAAATGGGACCAATCGGAAGATACCTTCTTTCTAATGAAAAAAGAATCATGGAAATCGGTCAACGTGGTGAAAAGTAAACGCTGAACATACATAAAAAAAATTCACGTCGAGTTGATAACCATTTTTGGAATTTGGTTAAAAAAGATATTTGTCATATTATATGTTTCTCTTCTCCGCATATTATTGTACCGTTGCTTGGGTTGGCTGGAAGAGATAAAATTTTGAAAAACTTCAACCCCGAAAAGTGAAAGAAATATTTTTTCATCAATATCTCAGAAATTTAATACAATTTATTGATCGTTAATTATTGACAACGTCGACGATATTTATTTATTGATTTATTTTAATTTGGCATATGTTATAAAATTAAAGAAACAACAAAAAATCAAAGAAAATTACAAAGTATTCGTATCAAGAGATTCAGAGAATGAATTTTTTAAGGATGTGTTACATGTGGCTCTGGGCTGTGTTCAGATACAACGCTCGACGTCGGGTGTCGAATGTATCTGAAGTTGCAGATTATGGCGTTTTTTATACCAATCTCACTGAACGCTTTCGAGCGGCGTTTCAATCTGAACGCAGCATCGGGCGTTTTAAATGTCAAATGTCATTTATCATACATGTCTCTGGTTATTTATTTTATTTTATTTATTGTCAATAGCTTTGTATTATACATAGTACAGTCGAGATTATATTTAAATAAGCCAATTATTAGTGAATGCATATTGTCATCATGAATAATGTCAACTGACATGACAGATACCACAGAAACAAATAGAAATAATCATTTCACCATAGAATAATAATAGTATAGAATACTCTTTAACCTGCAGTAAACTCGACTGCTTTATGTTGACTAATTTGGTCAACATTTTGCTACGAGCATTAAGTAATCATTTGGCCGTCTGCGTGATACGTTCTCCAAATAGGGATTTTTTTAACTGCTTGCAAAATTGAGTCATACATATATTGACACGAGCCGGCCAATAAAACGGCTTCACTTTTTCAGCGAGGTATTGTATGGGAATGAGTATTCTATAGTTTTATTATTATTCTATGCATTCCAAATATAGAATAGAAGTCAACAGATACAATAACTGTCAGAGCGTTTTTCACCCGACAATTTTATCGAGCGTTTGGTGAGTACACTCGACGTTCAATCTGAACGCCACAGAGTGTATTTCGAGTGTCTGTTTACTATTTATTATGAACGGTTTAGAGCTCGGCGTTCATTGTGAACGTAGCCCGGCATATGATACCAAACGGAAAAGGTAGATCAGGGAGACTCCTAAAACGATGGAGAGATAGCTAGAGTTCAGTTTCATAAGAGGACAATCTTGAAGTAACATACTCTATAGTCTTAAATAAGAGAAGAAGAAAAACACCGTAAATGGTCACAGACAGGATCGAATCTACAGATTTCAGAGCCTGGAGCACTATATTTGAAAATCATCTTTATTTGGCGCCACCGATTTCATTCGTGCCTGCGCGGTCGCATATCTAGGGCAGTCAATATCCAACTCTAAATAATTATATTTCGAGATGATGAACATTACACACAATTCTATGCTGTGTATCTATTTAATAAAGTATGTAATACACTACTCAGAGTATTAGATTTGATATTCATTGTTTGTGCTGTGCTAGAAGCGTTTTAGTCTTAAGAGAAATTAATTTCTTAGTATATATGTTAGTTGGTAAGTACCTTTACGAGTAATAATATGTTTTATGAAAGGTCATACATAATAATATAGTGTTCATATAAATACTCGTACGTATACACAATATGAATATAAATTGCTTTATACGTGACCTTTGGCGAAGCAAAATATCAAAATAATTTATTGGAGTTTTGAAGCATGAAAAATATTTAGCATAAACTATAAATTTTGATATATGTAGTAAATTCATAAAGCGACGCTCTAAAACTATGACAATTTTTACTGTGGAAATATAACACGCTCCCCTGAAGTTGAATATAAAATAGAAAATGATAAAATTCTAAATATTAAATGTGAAATATAACAAATAATGCTATTTTTTAAAAACTTCAAATTCATTATATCTCAGTAGAAACAAAGAAACAATACATTTTTTCATAAGAGAAAGTGACGCAATAAGAGACTTTTAGGGCTTACGACCTATATTCACCCTTTTAATCAACGTTACTTGTCCGTCTATACTGGAATTTTGCAATCGATTTATAACTTCTTTCTCAACCAGTTAGAGCTCTGAAACTTTCATAATTATAACAGAAAACTACTTCCAGCTTGATTCATTTAGTATATTGATAAAATTGAACAATTTCGTATTTCTTATTTACTTGTTTCTGAACATTACAGTGCACAGATTTGTCTTATTTACTTGTTTCTGAACATTACATTGATTTGTATTTTACTATCTTGTTTCTGAACATTACAGTGCACTGATTTGTCTTTTATTTACTTGTTTCTGAACATTACAGTGTACTGATTTGTCTTTTATGAATGATATAATACGTTAAAATATTACATATATTATGAGAATTTTTATTTGAAATAGCTACGCCCACCTCCACCCGCTCCGCATATGGGGACTGAAACGGCCCCTTCGTAGAACGCTAGTAATGAGTAGTAAGAATGACAAAGAAAGCATGTGGCACGAAGAGTAGCTCTAGAAGCTCCTCTAGACTCGTTGTCTGGGCACAATTGTGCAAAAAATAACAATCCGGTGAAGATAATATTCACAGATATGGATTGTCGCGAGAGTACTTCAAGCCTGTGACTGTAAAACTGGGCATCAGAGAGTTGACCAAGGACACTCTGGAATTTCATTTTTTTTATTCAGCAGATAGAAGGGCACTTGAAAAACAATTTGAAGGCTGTAAAGTTCTTCTTAGAGACGACTAAATCCGCATGCTCAATGGGACCTTGAAGAGGCCCACGGACTGCAGCGAGGAGCTCCGTTCTGTTGTAGGACACATTTGGGTGAGAGCATTCCCAGAGGATTTGAAATATAACAAAAAGTTTTTTCTACGAGTATGAACATTTACCTTTTCTCTGAAATGGTTCCTTGCAATGTTTTCATAACTGGCCGCCTGCGCCGGTGTGGACATAGACCACCCGAGCGTTACAAGTACAGTGACCAAAGGACAAATAAAACCTAACCATACTAAGTACCTATCACCGTATTGTGGCGACCGTATTGGCACAATTATTACAATTTATAAGTATATTACTATTAAATACCTACTAAATTTACTTTTTCAGCATTATTTTTAAAACAATTTAAGACATCTCTGTAATTGGCTTTGTAATTGTTTTTAAGCAATTTATGAAATAGCTGTTGAGATGAAATAAAATAAAATAAATAAAAAAATTAAAAAAATGGTTCATGAATATATCGTAGAACAATAAAAAAACGAGTAAAGATATGTGGAAACATATATATTACATGTCTGTCATAACGCCAAATTCACCGACTCACTCACGTTCATAAATCTTTTCATACAGACTCGCTTGTTATTTACACTTGGAAACATTAGCGATATAATAAATATGGTATTATCTTAACTCACAGAACAATCTGCTTTGCTAGACTGGACACACCCAGAGTCGTCGTTTCTTATGCAGCATGCCGTGTCCCTCTCCCGCTGTTGTCCCTGTGCAACTTCCCTGACTATTCTGGCGTCCTTCCTCATGCAGGGTGCAAATTTGGCACCGAGATGGATAAGGTCTGCAGCGCGTGGTCCCAACCAGAAGTTTGCAGGTTCTTGATAGTCCACCTATAAAATTCAAAAATAAATTATAATAAATATGTTTACATTGGTACAAGCGAGTAAACAAGCCAAAAATGAACTTATAATTTTGGCGCAGTTCGGGGGTGACAAGTATTGTCACCACATGTACCTATAAGGATTGTTGCTTTCATTGTTTACAAAAACCAATTTCTCAATAGATGGCGTTACAAAATGGTTTCTTCATAGATGGCTATGGTGTGTTTCAGGTTATTGTTAAACGATTTTCTCATTATTAAAATATATATCTAGAACTTTCAAAAACTGCATTGATAAGGGGACTCAATAAGAAGGCATAATTGGTGAACGTTGCGCAAGCGCATAAAGTGATCACGTAAACCAGCCGATGATGGTCGTAAGCCCTGTAGGTGCCTCGAGTTCCTGGTTTTTCTATAATATTCCAACTACCTCTGTATTGAGAAAAATTTTCATACTTTATGACATATTGAATGTCGGGAGTATAATAAATTTTATTATTATTGTTTTAAGAGGACATATAACGCTAAATCTAGTGACTGGAAACATGATATATTAAAACCGCTTAATGCACTATGAAGATACGCGTAAGTAAGGGTAACTATCGCGTGCGTTAAAAAAAGGTTTATACGTGATTTAAACTATCGGAAACTCAAAATATGTTGATTTTTTGCATTTTAAGAACAAACCTTACTTGAAATGAAAAAACTTTATCGGTCATTCGCTTTGATTTTATAAACTCTTCATGCATATAATAGATTTATTTCTCTATGACATGCAGTTAGGGAGCAATTTAAAAAAAATGCAGTAAAAAAGGATATTTTTAATATTTTTTTAGGGGAATTTAGGCTGAATTTCAACATTCACTAGAGAAATGTCGAAAACACGTATGGTATTTTTTCTAGAAACACACTGTTTAACATATTTGAGGATATTGATTTGAAATTGGGGTGTTTAGGTTTATATGCCCCCTTAAGTACCTATTTCATTTGTTTAATTTTAAATATTTCATTCATTTACTAATTCATTCATGCTGTCAGATAATTCACGGAAGGTTTTATTTAGGAGATCAGAAACTGTTTAATTATTTTTGATCATTAATATTCAAATGAGTAGATTGTCTGTGTGTAGGTTCCTACCTTCGCAACATTTGTGTAGGTACTAGTTCTTATAAATTCGTACAGATTGGTATTGTGTTTATTTCATTTTGTATTACCCATTCGTTGCGAAATTGTATCCGTAATTGGAAATGTAACTGATACAAACGGAAAACTGAACCACCCATTAATTATTGAGAAAGAATAACTCTGCGAAACACAATGGATATAATCCCAAACAGATTAATTAAAAAAATAATATATTTTCAGGTCTAAATATTTCACAATCAACAGACCAATAACGATACTGAATATATTTTATGAATTTTAATGATTTATCGATTTATTTACACAAAAAATAATTTATTCATGATAGTTTAGGTATTTAACCTACTTGATGTGATTGATCAAATGAAAAGCGTGTTCTGGTTGAAGTTGTTTATTTGACGGTGCCGCGAGAGAACTGGCGAGCGTGCGGCATGGTGGGGATATTTATAATGTTGGCAAACCGGAGGGGTTTGCCGCTTCGTATCCCCAACAGTGCTCACCCTCAAGTGATAACGTTATATAAAAAAATCGTACATGTTATAAAAAATTGACAAAAATGTTTGTTATAAATCTTAATAATAAAACAATACATTCACAGTTTGAGAAACACTGATATGTGTAGTGTTGATACAACATAAAAGGTTTGTTTATAAAATATATCGGTTGTACAAATGGGTCGGTCGAGTCAGTGTCTTATCGTAATTGTTCCGCGGTATCATATTACATGTTTAATATTTATCAGTAGCTGCGAGCCGATTAGTCATTGTAAATTTACTTTTGAAAAATGCATAATAAATGAAATTATATTTATGAAATAAAAAGCAAACTAGACTTTCTCGATGTTTCGTCTGGAATCAACGATCAGGCCTTAAATCGCCGACTCAAGCGCGTTTTGAATAAAAACAATGTCGTTCAAAGGTTGTCACAAGGCGTCCCCTGGGAAAACAATTGAAAACATTTATTATTGAAGTTACTATTATGCTGAATAGAAATATGTTGAGTAGAAAATAATATGTAACATCGAAAATCTAGTTTGAGCCATGGTCTTAATATTAGCTGCAATATTGGTAAAAATGCTTCTGTGTAAATAAAATAGGAACGTTTAAATCGAATGTACATAGTTCACAAGAAAATGATTCACATGATATAGTTTAGAAACACTGATATAATATAACACTAGATAAGAAATAGGTATCACTTGGGTATCATACAAGACGAAAAATGTCGGGTAAAATGTTTATGTGGCACTGTAGAATTATGAAAGTCTATTTGGGATTTTGGTTTCCAAGACGAGTAGCTGTGTAAGCCTCTACAGTCCTGGTCTATCCGGTGTTGCCTAGGCGTGAACAGAAAAATGTGTTGCCTGGCCGTGTTTGCTTGAACCCCATGTTGGGGCTTGGGCTTCTCAATTTGCTTGAAACGAAAAACGTACTGGTTTTCTGATGACTCGACCAGCGCGAGTTGTTACCGTTGTTGACGGTGCAGGTGCATTGTTGGTGAAAACATGTGTCGAGGAATTTGCTGAACGAGCAGGTTCCGCTTGCAACGCAGGTACACGTGTGTGTTCACTGGAATTTGGCTCAGCGATCGGTAAATGAACGGGTGCAGTAATTGGACTTTGCCTCGAGTTGTTTGTGTCTGTCAAATTAGCTGACGAAGAAATTGAGTCGTCTGTCCGCAACATGTAGGCAGGTTTTAGACGATCAATAGAAACGGTGACAACTTTAGAGGGTGTTTGGATTTTGAAAAATTTTGGGTGCCGTTCCAAGACTTGGTAAGGACCTTCATATGGAGGCGTAAGCGGTTTTTTCACCTCTCTCCTCAGGAAAACATGGGAGCTTGTCTCCAGGTCTGGAGATTGAAAAGTAGCCCTGGTCGCGGCAGGGCGTCTTCCAGGTGAGGGAATAGTGTTGTTGAAAAAATTGATGAGGGAGGTGGTATAGCTGGTGTCGTTGATTTTTGGCTTAGATGGCACAAAAAAATCACCAGGTAGTCTCGGCGATGCGCCGTAAACCATTTGGGCTGGGCTGTAACCGGTGTCTTGTTTGAGGGCGGAGCGTAACCCTAACAAGATAATAGGAAGTTCTTGAGTCCAGTGAGTGTTATCATCGCAACGTGCCTTGATGGCAGCCTTAAGGGTTCTGTGAAACCTCTCAATTTTCCCATTGGCCTTGGGGTTATATGCGGTCGTTCTTCTTCTATCTATACCGAACTTCTTAGCAAGCTGGTTAAATAGATCAGACTCGAACTGGCGTCCTTGGTCTGAAGTCAAATAAGCAGGGCATCCGAATCTGGAAATCCACGTCGTAACGAGAGCATCGGCTACTGTCTCTGCTGTTATGTTCTGCACAGGAACTATTTCAGGCCAGGATGTTTCACGATCAATCATTGTGACGCAGTATCTGTTGTCCTGTGAAATCGGCATTGGCCCAATTGTATCGATATGTAGGTGTTCGAATCGACTCACGGTCGGAAAATCGCCAAGTGGCGAGATCGTATGTCGACCGACTTTTGCCTTTTGACAATGTAAACAATGCCTCGCCCACTGTGAAACATCTTTGTTTATGTTCGTCCAAATGTATCTCTGTGTCATTAAACGTCGAGTTGAGTTGATACTTGGGTGACTCATATTGTGTATCTTATCAAACGCCTTTCTTCTAAATTTCAGAGGTAGGTATAATCTCGCTTGCTTCATCGATATCTCGTATGAAAGTTGATGACCCGTGTCAGTCACGCTTATATTTTTGAAATGAAGATTACTCTGCTTTTTCAGCTCGCGTAATTCTTCATCTTTTTCTTGTTCTTTCGCGAGTTCACCGAAGTCGAATAAGATCGGAAGATGTACTTCTTCTATACGTGACAATGCGTCTGCCACAGAATTTTCTTCTCCTTGGACATATTTAATCTGATTACAAAATTGGGAAATAAAATCTAGATGTCTAAGTCTGCGTGGTGTGTCGGATGACGTCATCTTCTTGCTTAGGGCGAAAGTGAGGGGTTTATGGTCTGTATAAACAATTACCTCTCTGCCTTCTATCATATTGCGGAAATGTTTGATGGACATGTATATGGCTAGCAACTCTCGATCGTAAGTACTATATAGTTGCTGCGTTTCGCTTAATTTCTTCGAGAAAAAACCGAGTGGTTGCCATTGGTTATTCACTCTTTGTTGTAAAACAGATCCTACGCACGTTCCAGAGGCGTCTGTCATAAGAGATAATGGTGCATTATTCACAGGATGAAACAATGTGATGGCGCTTACGACGCTGTCTTTACATTGTTGAAACGCTTCATCCGCGTCTGGTGTCCAATGTATCGGCGATTTGTCTTTCTTTTTGGCGTTATGGAGATATTCATTAAGTTTCTTTTGTTTTGTTGCTGCTTGAGGAATTGAGGTTCTATAAAAATTCACCATGCCTAGAAAACGACGTAATTCTTCAATAGTTTTTGGTTTGGGATAATCTGCAATGGTTTTCACTTTGTCTTTTGTAGGCGTAACGCCTTCACTGTTAATTTCGTACCCGAGGAAATTTATTCGAGTTTTTCCGAATTCACACTTATTGATATTGATAGTTAGTCCATATTTGTTCAATCTTGATAAAACTTGGTGTAGATGATCGACATGTTGTTCTTCGTTTTCTGACGCAATTAGGATATCGTCTAAATACACAAAAATAAAGTTAAGACCGCGAAAAATCATGTCTGCAAATCTTTGAAAAGTTTGGGCAGCGCAACGGAGGCCGAAGTTCATCTTCGTAAATTCAAAAAGTCCGAAAGGAGTCACTATTGCTGTCTTTGGAACGTCCTCCGGTGCGATAGAAAGTTGGTGGTACGCTCGACATAAATCTATTTTGGTAAAAATTGTTTTTCCTTCTAAAATGTAGGTGAAATCCAATAGTCGGGGTATTGGATATCGGTCTGGCGTTGTGATAGCGTTGAGTCTACGGTAGTCACCACATGCTCTGGCCTCTCCTGAGGACTTGTTGACGATATGTAATGGGTTAGCCCACGGACTCTTCGAAGGTCGACAAATACCAAGATCTAACATCTTCTCGAATTCTTCTTTCGCTGCTTTATATCTTGCAGGATTTAATGGTCGTACTTTTTCGCAGATCGGCGGTCCCGTGGTGATGATGTGATGGTAGACGTCATGCTTGGGAGTTTCCTTGAAGGTATCCGGCCTTGTAACGCCCGGATACTCATGTATGATTTGATGGAAACGGTCGGTGACGTCCACAGCGTAGATCTTGCTACTGGGACAGTTGGACACGGACGTTTTGGTGGACAGGGTTGTCACCTTATCCACTAGTTTTCTTCCATGTAAGTCCACGAGTAGCTGGTTTTCTCGTAGGAAATCTGCGCCGAGGATGGACCTTTTTACATCGGCGATAACGAATGTCCATCGGAACGGTCTTCGCAGTCCCAAGTTCAGGATTAGTGATTTTTTTCCATAAGTATTTATTTTCGTTCCGTTTGCGGCATATAGTTTGTATTCTGTCGGAATAGATGATCTGAAATGATGTCTTGATAAGACGGAAATGTCGGCACCCGTGTCTACCAAGAATTGTGTTCGACTTTCTCTGTCTGTAACACATAGGCGAGACGTGCTTTCGACGCCGACTGTCTCGATCGTCGGCGCCTGCTTTAGTTTTCCGACATATATGTGCAACCTTCCTTACATCGTTTTGCTGCGGTTCCGAATTTGGTATGATACCAGCATTTGTAGGAAGAATTTTCGTTTTGTGTTGACGTACTTCTGTCTCTGTAGGAGATTCTTTTATCATGTGGGCGCGACCGTGAACGTGAGCGTTGTCGCCACTGCGGTCTGCTCCTGTTGGCTTGTTCACTCCTGAGCGCTGCTACTTCCACCTGTAGGCGCTGTAATGAGCGGACCATCTCGTCCATCAAGGGTTGTTGCGAGGTGGACACCATTGTTTCTGACGCGTAAGAGTCTGAATAGTTGTAGGATATTTTATAAAAACGAAAGAATAAATCACATTGGATATGAATGTCCGAATTGTTAATCACTTGGAGAAAAAAATGTCGACACAGTAAAAAAAATCAAAGTTACTTTTCACAAAATGTTGTTTGTGAAAACTTGGTGGCGAAGTTTCACATGCGAATGAAAGTCAGCAAAAAACTTGAGTTCTCAGAAACACATTGTTATCTCTTTGGATAACAGTCAGCAATTTGATCGCGGCACCTGTTTATGTTTTGTCCGTGGGAGCGGAGAAATGAAACACGAAACGCTACCCACGTAGGCAAAAATCACGTCGGTTGTCTCCACTTTAGGTATTTAACCTACTTGATGTGATTGATCAAATGAAAAGCGTGTTCTGGTTGAAGTTGTTTATTTGACGGTGCCGCGAGAGAACTGGCGAGCGTGCGGCATGGTGGGGATATTTATAATGTTGGCAAACCGGAGGGGTTTGCCGCTTCGTATCCCCAACAATAGATATTGAAGAATATTTATCAATAACAAATGTGTGGAGTGGGAAACTGATCCGTACTATAGAGAGTTATGGCTGATATTTAAAGAATTTATAGGAATCGTTAAGAAATCCTATTCCTTTCCATACTTGACGTAAGTACCTACCTCTCTTAAATATTTATTACTACGTAGGTATTTTAACAGGATCCAACTGGATCATCTTTAAGTGGTGAGAAAAGCTTTATAATATAATTCGAAGTAGGTAATATTATTTTGAAATAGGCACGTAATAAATATGTGGAAGGGAATAGGTTTGCTTCGTAATTCCTAAGAAATGTTAAGAAATACCACCGCAATTTCGCCATTACCTAGTTTTACTGTTTCCTTGCAGCAAGGTTACTTTGGCACGTTGCAATCAAGGGCAGTGTCTGCAAGGTTAAAGAGTTCTCCAGATTCTTCTTATGTTTTTTCAGAATTCTGCAAGGCTCCGTTTTCAGAAGAACAGTGTCAAAAAGAGCAATTTGAATTATTACATCAGGATCAACATCAATTAATGGTCTTTTTCGCGATATTCGTAATAGGTAGTTACACATGGAGCGATTGAGAACTTAGCCCAGAGTTCTCTTTTAGACGCTAGACAACGTCGCTGGGCTGACTGACATTTTTATTCTTCCCGATGTGAGGACTCGAATTTCTTCTACGTGGATTATTCTTGATTATTGGACCACTTAATTTCTTACTGGATATAGGATACGACATTTTCAAAAGTTATCTATTTCGTTTTCCACTTCTGATTTGTTCCCGTGTCAGCTTTATAATAACAATGGGAATGCACTTACTTCTCCGTGTCAACATACGGTAAGCCAGCTGTTTCTTCAAATTTTTCTTCAAAATCTTATATGGCAATTATCACTGTAGTGTTTTTGATAACTTTTTTTACAATGAATCGCAATCCACAACTGAGGGGCCATCACTTAAAGTTGAATAAAACATCCTTTTCCCTGAATTAAAGGAAGCACTTCCTGACTAACAGAGTGGTGGATGCCTGGAACAGCTTACAGGATAATGTTGTGAGTGCTGGAACACCCAATCAATTTAAAAACAGATTGGATGCACATTACACAAAGAAGCACATGATAGAGGCCCATCAGCAATAGCTGCCTGCCTGTTAATTAATAATAATAAGTAGCTCTCTTTGGCACTTTTAGCGCCAAAGTGTCTGTACGGTTTTAAGTATTCTCCGGACTCTTCTTATGTTATTAATGTGAGTTTTTCAAGGGGCCGTTATTAGTCCCCATAAGCAGAACGGGTAGTGGTGGTGGAAGAATAGTAGGTATATATTGATTTGCAATCAAAAACTAAATAAAAAACTACCTGCTGAAGACTGAGGCTGGTGACGAGGACCTGTCCGGATCTCTTGACTCTATCCACACCGAACGGTCCCAGGCCATAGCAGAAGAGAGCTGCGATCAATACTAGGGTCTGAGCTGTGGAGACCCAATATGTGAAATAGGGCCTGTAATCTCTCATGTCGTCCAATTGCTGCTTCACTGTCTCCCGCTGGACAACCGACTTGCGAAGCTTTCGACTGATAAATGAGAAAAATATTTTTATTAAGTAAATCTTATTGTTATTAATTTCATACTTAAAACACGATCAATTTGCACGTTATATCAAATCCAATATTGATTTCATGATGTAGATAGGTGTTTGACAGCAAACATTGGTTTTGAATCGGCATCTCGGATTTTTTTTTGAAAATTTCAATCCAGTAGGTACTATTACTTAACTATAAGAAGAACTTTAAAATAGGAAATTAAACTTATATCCTAATAAATCACAGTGGCCTAAAAATCTTTATTAATAGTTACTTCACGTAAACCATACAAAAACATTTTAAAGAATTTGAATTGCTGGACATACGACAACTGTATATAAAGTCAATTATTAAAATAATGCAAAACGATCCATCAAAATACTTACATAATATGCACTGACGTTAAGCACAAGAAGCAGAACTTTGCTACATCCAACAACTGTACATACTACTTTTGCACAAAGACATTACATTTACTTAGCGCCGCGGATATATAATAAAATAATACCTACCTGACTTACTTCAATTACTCCTACCAAACAATAGCAACATATGTAAACAAATTAGTAACAAAGTGGCGTTAACAATGGACAGGGGCAGAGAAGAATGTCAGAAGGATCTTACTCATATTTTGAAATGACGGATATCACTCATGTCTTAATATCAACCAACATATGTACATACAATACGCACGGACTAAATTTTGACTGACTAAATACTTGCACAGCTACTCATTTTGAATAGGTATTGCCCCGGAACAGGCTTTTGCTTGGTGTGAGGCACCAGCTTAGAATGGTGCTTCCACTGTTTTCTGTTATCATAGCTTTCTAGTGTCCCGTAAGAGCCGGGTAATCGAAAATACAACAACAGGCAACAATAACATCTCACATAGTTCAGCAATGACGTTCCACCACCCATTCTGAATCTAGTGCCTTTTTATGTGAGATGTGACTAGTGTATGGGCATACACGCATGTATCGCGCTTTATTTTATAAGGTAATGCACACCCGCCCACCTGTCTCTAGATTCTCCACATTGTGTAATATATAACATCTTATAATGAGCTTAACATTACTTAGGTGCTACAAAGAAGGCTGAAATAATGGTATAATGAAAGGCTGTTTATTCAAACAAATTCCATATAACTATGCATGTAGCACATGAGATCCAAGTGTCGATGGCGATAGTATGTATAGTTGAAGAATACACATCAAACTATAAATCATTTAAGATATATTTTAAGATATTTTTTCTTATATACAAAACATGTATCAAGTGTCAAGTTAGGATAGTATGGAGGTCAGTCCTACCTCGAATATGTAAACAGCTTGAGGGAATGCATAAAAGTATGAAAGTTTTGTAGGCCTATAATTTTCAATCACACCCTCACACACAAACACAGACACACTAAATGTTCTACTCCGAATTCTGAGCTCATCAATATACATAACATATATGCTGCGAAATCTCTAAGTTGGTGTATTTTGACTTCAAAGATGAAAAACCAAGAATAATATAGACCTGGCCAAACAAAATATCGCGGATCTTGGCTAGAAACTTTGTCGATCTGTTGAAAAAAATAAAATCTCTTGAACAGATCGACAGTTGGATAAGAGAGGCTTATACGTTTAAGTTATTGGGCTCACGAGTACAATAAGAAGACGCAGAATAATATAATATAATCTTACCCCGATACGTGTCCAATGAGTCCCATTCCATACTGCCTCCTGTTGGAGTTGTCAGCTAGCCTATCGAGGAGCGGTGCAGCTATCCTTCTTCCATCGCCAACTGGTGGAGCTGCCGGCACCTCCCGAGGACGACTTGCACGGACCCAACCACCGCTGCGACCTTCGACCATCTCATCATCAGCTCTGTCCACATCAGCACGGAATGTACTGAAACAGAAGTAATCCTTTGTTATATATCTACACGCACGCAGTAAGAATCTTTTTAGAGGATTAAGAGGATTTTCGCAGTCTCAAGTTCTGTTCATCCCCGGGGCGACTGCTCATCGGAACACGAGGATAACCATCAAACATATTTTATACCTATGCCACTAAGAGGCCAACTTTGTCGGTACTTGATCCAAGTTCGATTTGACATGACACGAGCTTGATACGTTTTTATCTTGTCTTAATCTTAAAATTTATAAATCAGTACTCGACCATAATCTAATCTTAATATGAATCTACATTCAATCGTAAAAAATCCTTTAGTTGAAGTTGTTGTTGGCGCAGATGACAGATACTTCCTTTTTGTACCTATCCTCATCTTCCTGACATACCTAAAATCATCATACCTACATCCATACCTGAACGTGGCAACAACAATCTCGCCTCTGTACGCGCGCGAGCCAGCCACGTTCTCCAGTCTCTCGAGAATACGCGTCTTTGCACCATCTCGTGTTACACAAGCGCCGTGCGCCATACATATAAAAACAGTAAAATACGTTCGCGGCTTTCGCACGTATATTACAGACAATTGTGAACATAGTTTTGTTGAATCAGTGACGAGAAGGAAGGACAAACGCGACAGAGGAAAAGAAGAAAACAGCTGGCACAGTAAGTCCACTCCTTTTCATTTTCCGTCTAGTCCAATCTGTTCTTTGCCGATATCGCACAGTTGTCATTACTTTTTATGTAATTAACATAAAAAACATTTTATTAATAATATGAAGAAGAAGTTACAATTCAATTACATACTATAAGATAAGTATATGTGTACATATAAATGTGTGTTATTGATAAGTGTGTAATTGCGAGGGTAGGTACAATGAACACCTCACTAGGAAGTCCTGTGTCGAGGTGTTCATTTGAACAGTTGTGTGACATAAATAGTAGGTAGGTACATTATGTGTAAAGTTCTTGAATTAAATTATACATTAAATTGTTATTGAGAAAAATGTGAAAGTTAATTATATATGATTAGGTGTACATAATTAGGTGTATTGATATGATCTGAATCGGAGTTATACATATATCCATGGTGTTATGTGTTTTAATTATATATGATTAAGTGAAAGTTAATTATATGTGAAAGTTAATTATATATGATTAGGTGTATGTGAAAGTTAATTATATATGATTAGGTGTACATAATTAGGTGTATTGATATGATCTGAATCGGAGTTATACATATATCCATGGTGTTATGTGTTTTAATTATATATGATTAGGTGAAAGTTAATTATATGTGAAAGTTAATTATATATGATTAGGTGTATGTGAAAGTTAATTATATATGATTAGGTGTACATAATTAGGTGTATTGACATGATCTGAATCGGAGTTATACATATATCCATGGTGTTATGTGTTTTAATTATATATGATTAGGTGAAAGTTAATTATATGTGAAAGTTAATTATATATGATTAGGTGTATGTGAAAGTTAATTATATATGATTAGGTGTACATAATTAGGTGTATTGATATGATCTGAACCGGTATTACATATCCAGGCTGTTATGTGTTTTTTGTGACGATGTGTTTTGTGGTAGTAGTTTTAGTGAGGTTGGTAGGCAATTATGTTGTTTTATTTTATTTATTTTATTTTTATTTTTATTTTATTTATTTAGGTAAAATATACAGGATTAAACCTACAATTATTTTACACGATTAATCATAAAAAAATAATTACATCAAATTTGTATAACATTTCAAATTTCAAAGTATAAAAATTAAAACAAACCAATAGCATACAAGGTAGTAGGTATAAAATCAAAATAAATTAAAGCATACAAGGGTCATTCGCTTGTTTACAAAAATATAATCGAAGTAGGTAGGAAAGAAACAACCAAAAAAATTCGCACCTACATAACATTAACTATCCCGCATTGCATACTATGTGGGCACAGATTGCACAAGCTCCACAAATCAAGGCAAGAAAATACATTTTTTAAATTCATTTAACTCTGAGAAAATATCCACAAGAGGTCTGGACAACGATATAATATTAAAATCGCGAGTAATTCTAGGGAGGGGGGAGAAATATCCTATATTAGTCTTATATGAATTTAAAATAAAAAAGTCCCGAGATCTTGTATACATTTTTTTTACGTTAAAATTTAATAGACGCAGTATATTGGGGGCATCTAGTCTGCCATTGACGACATTATATAGGCAAATTAAACCAACCATTCTTCTTCTTTCCTTCAGGGAGTTTATTTTATAAAAGTTCATTTTTTTTTCGTATGTATCTAGATTTGATTTCTTTGAGCGATAAGCCAGAATCCTGAGGAACTTTTTTTGAATTCCCTCAATTCTCTGACTATGCACTTCATAATTCGGTGACCAAATAACCGAATTATATTCTAAAACAGAAACTACGAGACTTTTGTATAGACTCAATGCTACTGTTTGGTCCGAAAAGTCCTTTGTCTGCCTGCATATAAACCCTTGTAGTTTAGAAGCTTTTTTGGCTATTTCATCTATATGCGCGTCATATTTAAGTTTAAAATCGAATAGGACTCCTAAATCTCTCACAGTATCACATCTTGCTAAATAATTGTTGTTTATGTTGTACTGGAAAGATATTTTAGATTTATTATTTGTGAAGGAAATATATTGGCACTTGCTGTAGTTAAAATAAAGGTCATTAAGTTTACACCAAGTATATAGGGAGGCAAGGTCCTTCTGCAGTAGATTACAGTCTGTGATAGATTCTATTTTACGGTACAGTTTTAGATCGTCGGCAAAAAGCAAAAATTCAGAGTATTTAATTGACGAGGCTATGTCGTTTATGAATAATAAAAATAGAAGCGGTCCAAGTAGTGATCCTTGTGCGATTCCCGATGTTGTTTTATATGGTGGCGCTTTATGCCCTCCTATTGTTACTGTTTGCGATCGATCAGAAATATAAGACTCAAACCATTTAAGTAATTCTCCATTAATGCCATATATTTTCAGTTTTCTTATTAGAAGACGTTGGTTTACCTTATCAAATGCTTTGCAAAAGTCTGTATATATGCTATCAACTTGGATTCTGTTATCCACATTTTCAGCAATGAATTGTGAGTATGTCAATAGATTTGTAGTTACAGATCTCTTAGGATGAAAACCATGTTGTTCATATATTATGTCTTGTTTGACATGACTGAATAAAACCTCATGAACAAGTGATTCAAATATTTTGCTAAAGCAATCTAACTTAGATATTGGTCGATAGTTAGCTATATCATCTCTGGCACCTTTTTTTAAGATCGGTGTCACATTTGCATTTTTCCATCTGGTGGGGAAGTGCCCATTTGAAATCGATTTGTTAAAAATTATGGTAAGGGGTTTGGCTATACCTGAAAAACATTTAAGTATGAAAATAGGCAATATACCATCTGGGCCTGCTCCCTTATTTATGTCTCCCTTATTTATGTTTGATGGCATAGTATTTGAAATGTCTTTGTCCATGAATAGTTCGGGATATTTATTGTGTTGGTGATAGAGGATCTTGTTGTTCTTGGAGATTGTGTATTGTGTACAGTGAGAGAGTTGTGTTTAAAATTATTTAAAAGTGAAGATCTTGCGCATAATTGTCGCAGTGTCATTATTACCAGAGTCTTGAAAATTACTGTGGAGCTTGTTCTGTATCGCACTGTATGTATGGAATAATTGATTAATTTGTATCTAAAGGTTTACAATAGCCTTAATCTTATCTTAACCAACTTCATGAGTAGTCCTGCTGGATTGCAATGGCAAAGTCCATCTTTAACACAATGCAAATTTACATATATATTGTACTTTTAACAAGTATACATACTCATATATTCTCTAAACAAATGCTTGTGCTATAGGTGAATGGAAATCGGTCGGCGTAACCGAGATTTAAGATGAAACACGAGATAGAGAGTTGTTAAAGCGTACGCGCTGCCGATACTGTTGTATCGAGTGGAAGAATGGACAATCTTAAGTCTCAATTATATAATAAAATTGAGGAATTTGGGATGTGGTTGTGTAAAAAATTGATGCATATCCCACGGATCGATAGAGTTCCAAATATGACGGAGAAAGAGAGTTGTTAAACTCTGTCAAGGGACATATTTTGGCCACATATTCCATGGTGAAAAATATGTATTTCTACAACATATAACGAAGGAAAAGATAGAGGGAAAGTGGAGCGTAATAAGGGCATCATTCATTAAAAAATTCAAGCAGAGATTCAGGATATCGGATGCGGCGTCACTCATAAGGTTGGCAAAAGATCATGATGAGAAAAAGTTGTTAGAATATGACATGTCGTCTTTCCTTTATTATCCCTTCTACAATACGTTGCAGAAGGGCGAATTATTTATCCTAACAGAATATGTGGTCAAATTATGCAGTTTATGACTGGCCACTAGGTCTCTGTTCTTGTTCATGTAGTGTTCAAGACACTTTCATTAGACGAGGTATCATTCTATGTTCAGCCTCATCTCAAACGCCTCAATTTTATTTATCATTGAGATTTTGAAAATCCAACCCTCATCACCACACAACAACTGTAGCACATATGACCTGAACGTTCTCCATCTTTTCGTTCAGGTTAAGACCAAGAAATTAAATAATTAAATTTTACAATACTCGTTACTTAGATATAAAAAACGGACACATTCAATGTACGTAATTCAAAAATGTATTTTTTTAATAGCCTTGTTAAAAATATAAATATGTCAATAGTTAACGATGTTTCAATATTTGTATGTACCTAATATTTCAATAATTGCTACGCCCTTTCACTATTGAAAACGAGTAATACGTAATAATGACAACTATTATTTTAAAGCTATTTTACATACGAACTGTTTTATTATACCAATGTAATACAAAAAAAAATCATGCTAGAAATACTAATACGTACATATTAACACTACGGCGCGGCGTATTAAAAATGTAGGTATATATTCTATTTGTTTTCTTACCTATGTTAATATTTTACAAAATATTTACCAAGAAATAATCTAAACTTTTATCCAAGGCATACATAGAAGGTTAATAACCTTAAAATATAAATTTCCATGAATATTTCTTTATTACTTTGCATTGTTTGTCTATAACTTTAGTAGTGAATATTACAAATTTAATCCACCAAAATCAGAATATCGAAAAATTTTCTCTCATTTCACTCTGAAAATCCATTTTTTTTAAATGAACTCCAAATATGTGATCAAAATCAAATAAAACAAACAATCCAAATAAATAAACGATATTGTGCTGTTTGTTTAATATCTTTTAATAACGATATTTGAATGTAAACAATACTTTGATAAAAAAAAAACAAATATAATCTAAAGCAGTTTCGTAGGAATATCAAACAATCGTTACCAATAACTAAATTAAATAAATTTTAAATACATAAAGCGAATAACGAACATTAATTAATATTTAGACTACATTATTTTGAACGCGGAAGATAGATTAAATTGCGTTTTGAAATTCATATGAATTTATGAAAGCGACAAGTAAAATACTCGTGAGCAACTCAGTTATCTGTGTATGGAGTTCTATATCTTAATATGTCATAGAACTCCATATGATAATTATATCCGTGATATGGGTAATCACGAGGATTTTGATTTCGCAGGTTTCGCCCCCAGGGGTGGGCAAGTATAGTTGATCGGCGAAATCAAAACCATCCATGTTTGCCCATATCACGGATATAATTATCTTATTTATTTATTTAATCTTCTTGTATGACCATCGATGCAGCCCGCCACTCGTCATGGTATGGTCCGGGGGGTAGGCGAAAAGAGGAGAACCGAGTGCAGAGTGGGAGTGTGGAATATCAGAGGAGGGATGGATAGAAAGATGAACGAACTGTGCGACATAATGAAAGGTAAAGAAATAGATGTAATGTGTGTAAGTGAGACAAAAAAGAAAGGAAGTGGGATGAACGTTAGGAATGATGGTATGATAGAGCTGTGGTCGGGAGTGAAGAGTGACGAGTTTGCATGCAAAGGGGTCGGTGTGATTCTAGCGAAACGAATGGGGAAATGTATGAAAGAGTACAAGCTTGCAAGGCCTAGACTGATGTGGGTAAGGATGAAGATCGGAAAAACAAGCGTATTTCTAATAGTAGGATATGCGCCTGGGAACTCCGACAGTGAAAGTGAAAAGGATGATTTTTGGAACAGTGTGATCGAAATAATGAACGAGAGGAAGGATAATGAAAGAGTGATTCTGGCTGGAGATCTAAATGGATGGGTGGGTGTCCGCAGGAAAGATTTCGAGTCTGTCCTCGGCCCCCACGGCGATATTAGAGTGAATGATAATGGAAAGAGGCTACTAGAAGTGTGCACGGAAGGGAATTTATTTGTGGCGAACTCAGTATTCAGCCACAAAAGAGTGCACCAGTATACATGGGAAAGAGGGAATAAAAGGTCGATTATTGATTATGTATGTGTTGATGCCGCACTGAGGAAAGCGACAGTGGACACTAGAGTGTATAGGGGCGCGGAGCTGGAGACTGATCACTACTTGGTGATATCAAGAATTGATCTGTTCACCGGCTGGCGCTCAAAAACCCACCGAAGTGAACCACCGAAGCGAACCAAAGTTGAAAGGCTGCAAGATGAGAGTGTAAGAAATGTATATGGAAAAAAGACTGGAAACGAACTTCTTAGAGCAACACATAGTAAAAAAAATATGGAAGACGCATGGATGACCCTGAAAGAGACCGTGTGCAAGACAGCGAAGAATGTCTGTGGTGTTGCTAAAAGAGGTGGAAAGAAAGGCGACGCATGGTGGAATGAGAAAGTTAAGTTAGCTGTGGGTGAAAAGAAAAAAGCATGGATGGAATTAATAGCTGCGAAAGGATCGGATAGTGAAGAGAGAGCAAAAGAAAAGTATAAAGTGTGCAAGAAACTAGTAAAAGACACCGTAAAAAGAGAAAAAGACTGTGTGAAAGAAAAAGAAAGCCTGAAAATAGCCAACGACTTTCCTGGAAACATGAAAATGTTCTGGAAAGGCGTAGCGAAAAGGAAAAATGGAACTGTGAAAGCATTGCAAGGAATTAATGATAAAGACGGAAAAATAATTATGGATGAAGAGGGCGTGAAAGAACGATGGAAAGAATATTTCATGGAGCTATATGATAGCGGTATAAGCGGGGGTGTGACTCTGAGAGCATGGCAAGTAAGTGAAGACGAAAAAGATGAAATTACGCGAGAGGAGGTGCTTGAAGCAGTAAAACACGCGAAAGCGGGAAAAGCTGCCGGATATGATAGTGTATCAGCTGAACTTATAAAATATGGCGGCGAGCAGACGTTGGAGTGGTGCCACTCTCTTTTCAACTTATGTTGGGAAGCAGGACGCACTCCTGCGGACTGGAGAAATGCAGTTGTGGTACCTTTGTATAAAGGTAAAGGATCGAAACTCGACTGCAAAAACTATAGAGCCATAAGTTTGTTAAGCTCAGTTGGTAAAATGTACGCAAGGATCCTGGATCAAAGAGTACGAAAGGTTACTGAATGCAAGATATGGGATGTCCAAGGAGCGTTTGTGGGCGGCAGAGGATGTATAGACCAAATTTTTTCTCTACGAATGGTCACAGAGAAGGTTCTGGATAAAAACCAGAAACTTTTCTGTGCTTTTATAGACCTAGAAAAGGCCTATGATAAAGTTGTTAGAGAAAAACTATGGGATATACTATCAGTGTATGGAGTGAAGAGTAAGCTGATAGGCGCAATCGCGTCATTATATGAGAACAGCGAAGCATGTGTTCGTGTCAACGACACAGTAACATCGTGGTTCTCGATAAATATTGGCGTTAGACAGGGATGCGTGCTGTCTCCATGGCTCTTCAACCTGTACATTGACTTCTGTATAAGAGCCCTTAAGGATGAAAGCAAGGGTCTGAAACTGAGCACTGTAACAGTGCGTGATTTGATGTATGCAGATGACAAAGTACTGTTAGCTGAAAGTGTGGAAGAGTTACAGTATCTTGTAAGCATGGTATATGAAGGATGCATAGAGAACGGTCTGAGAATGAATGCCAGCAAATCAAAGGTAATGGTCTTTGAAAAGAGTGAAAGCAGAACAGCGTGTAAAATAAGAGTAGAGAATGAATGGCTCGAGCAAGTCGACGAGTATGTATATCTGGGAAGCATGTTTCAACGGAATGGACGACCTGATAAGGATATCGAAAGAAGAGTTATGGCAGGAAACAGAATGAATGGAGCACTGAGACCAGTTATGAATGATCGCAACATATCAAAGGTTGCCAAAGTTGCCATTCATAACGCTATCTTAGTGCCAACGTTGACGTATGCAAGTGAAACCTGGACATGGCAGAAGTCGCACGAAAGCAGAATAAATGCTGTTGAAATGAGATCGCTAAGAAGAATCTGCAATAGAACGATGTATGACAGGGTAAGAAATGAGAACATAAGGAAAGAATGTAAGATGAAGAAAGATAGATGGGTCGATGGCAGAGCGGTTAGCGCGCTGGGCTAGCAATCCAGTGGTCGCGAGTTCGAATCCTGCCTCGACCGATTTCGTTCACCTATAGCACAAGCATTTATTTGCTTATTTTAGGGAACGTAGGAAGATGTATATGTACTTGTTTAACAAGGACATATTCATTTTTATTATAAAAAAAAAAAAAAAAATATCATTAATAGAATGAAAGTGAACACACTGAGATGGTTTGGCCACATGGGTAGAATGAATGAGGAACGCCTGACGAAGAAAATATACAATGCGGATAGGATTGAATTGAGAGGCCGGGGCCGCCCAAGAAAGGGATGGCACGACCATGTGAATGATATTTTGAAAGACGGAAATGTTAGAAGCGTGAACAACAGACGAACATGTATAAGACGATGTATGAATGTTGTCGAGGCGATGAATGTATGTCAAGATAGAAGTAAGTGGCGTTCGGTTCTCTCTGCCTACCCCGTAAGGGACATGGCGTGATGGTATGTATGTATGTATCTTCTTGTACATATAATTAGTACACTGGCGGGCTTATTGCCTAATGGCAATTTCTTCCAACGAACCAGAGTAAATATTAAATATACAAAACAATGTGTACTATGGCAATAAGTTAATCACATTACAAAATAAATAAAGATAGCAGAATAAAAGTAATAAAAAAAATAGCATATAAGAACAAATCATAGCAATGATAGGAAGACTAAGGGATAAGGAAAGGAAGAGGAGAGGAAGATGTAATCAGGTGTTGTCAGATAAATATTTTTGCTTTAGCCCTTTCTTGAAGTTCTATACCATCTCAAGATGATTATAGAACCCCAGATGATAATTATATCGATGATATGGGTACATATTGATGGTTTAGATTTCCCCTGTCGACCAGATTTGCCCCCCCTGATTTTTGCATTTTATTTGCGAATAACGTGAATTTCACGTTTAAAAAAAATAACATCGAAATTTGTCTATTTAAATTTGTCTCGTAAAAATACTAGCCACCAAAGAGGCTAAATTAAAAACTAATTTTTGTAGCTTAAATTTCTGAAATCTACACAGTCAATAAATTAAATATAGTTCAATTAAAATGAGACTATAAGAATTTGTTAACAAAATTATAGATGCCTTATGCTAATGTCGTTTCATATCGGTTTCTATCCTACTATAATAAAAGATACAGAAGAACAAACCTTAAAATAAACCAACTTGGCTACGGTGACGATTCTTAATTTAGAATTTAATTAAAATTTGATTAAACAAATTGTGTTGTTGTTTTTTTTACACAGAAATATAAATAAATGTTAGACGAATAGAAAATAACGATTAAAGTAGTTTTATTAAAGCATAGTTAATCGTTAATCTACAAAAATATCACACCATTTCCGAAAAAATAACGCAAAAATAACACCGCTTTTTACAAAATTAATATCTACCCCTTTTTAAAAAAAAAATAAGGCGAATAATAACACCGCTTTTAATAAAAAAAAATACGCGAATAATTCAGTCCCCCTAGACAACGTGTCATTTAGGTCAGGAAAAGATAACTCAATGTATGGAAGTGACAGTTGCCAGTCACGTGACAACTGTCACTTACATTGAGTTATCTTTTCTTATTTCTTTTCTTGAGCTAAGTGACACGTTGTCTAGGGGGCTGGTCTCAGTATAAATATAACTTTTAATACCGTTATATTGAATAAGTTTCATTCTCCTACACGCTATCATAATATATATCTTAAGAGCTAAATTATACTAAATAATTTCTTGGAAAACAAAAAGTATATATAAGTGTAATGAAATTTGATTAACGAGGTTAGTTAAAAAAGATTAAGAAACGCTTAAAAGAAAAGCTGAGAAAATAATGGAAAAATATTATTACACTTTTCTTAATTTAGCTTTAACTGCAAAATCAGACAACTCTACGAACGAAATGATATTAATTTGGAAAGAAAAACTGACATTGATTTTTAACGAATACTAAATATAATTAATCAAACAGTCTTAATCCTCGGATAATATCTTAGGAACTGTAGATTGAATCAACAGAATAGATTATTGCGATAAGTTTTCTTTTATGGAACATTAAAAATAATGCATATCAATTAAAGAATTGCCACTATAAATATCCATTCTATTAAAAACAACATATTGTGACGAGCACTAAACAAAACCTGTATTATACCGAGATTGTATTCTGCAAGTTTTATCACAATGTATCTGTTTGTGTGTTGTGTAGGTACTATGTGCTATGTACGGCGTGTTTATTCTACTAAATCGATTATACTCATTCGATTTTTTTCAAATTTTGCAAAAAATATCTGGGGAGTAAGTCCCGTCAAGCAGTGAAATCAAAACTCTCACGATTACCCATATCATGGATATAATTTTCATATGGAGTTCTATAATATCTTAAGATATCTTATTATCCTAAGATATTATAGAATTCCATATGATCATTATTTTTATTTTATACAATGTTTTTCACCAAATGAATATGGTTGCTTAGAAGATATTGCCATTTGGCAATAAGCCCGCCATTGCGCACATGTGCTCAAAAAGCTTTAAATAAATAAATATGGGTACACAAAAGGGTTTTGATTTCACTGTTTGACCATACTTAACCCCCTGTTCAGTCCTTCTATTTTTTTTTAAATGTTTAATATTTCAAAGTGACCCCAAGTGCAGGAAAATTAAAATATGATATTTTTATTTTCAAATTGCTAAAAAGGCACATCAATTTGATAAAATAGCATTTAAGAATTATCAAGTTTTTATAATAAAATATTTAAATCAACAATAATTAAGAAAAAAAAAACTACCAAAACACATAACAGTATGGATAAATAACACCGGTTCAGATCATATCAATACACCTAATTACACCTAATTACACCTAATCAAATATAATTAACTTTCACATTTTTTTCTAAATAATTATTTAATGTATAATTTAATTCAAAAACTCTATACATAATGTACTATCTATGTCACATAACTGTTCAAATGAACACCTCGGCACAGAAATTCCTAGTGAGGCGTACATTGTACCCTAGCAATTACAATACTAATAAATAAATAACACACATACACACACATATATGTACACACTCACTTAGCTTCTAGCTCTAGTATGTAATTGTATTTGTAAAATCCTGATTGTATTATTAATAATAAATAAAATAAATAAATAAAACTAATTTCAAGAAAATGCTGAGTTTAGCGTTGGCCACAACCCACTCGTAATATATATGCACACAGCAATATGGTATTTAGTGAAATAAATAAAATTTCAATTAGAGACGCTGGAAAACAAAGATGGCCATTAGTTCTTTTGTTCGTCATTTTAATAAAAAAATATATCAGACTTGTTTTCTCACACAATGACATCTGCGACGTCAAAGCACTTTATTTTATTAAAAAAGATAAAAAAAGAACATTGCAACATCAACAACAACAGCAAGAAAGAAAAAAAAATGGCAGTGTTTATGTAAATTCAAATTAAAGAGACTAGATTTGCGAATTCTTGATTGATGGTCTCAATTTGCGTATATATTTGACTGGAAATTTCTGCTCTGCCAAAGAATCAAGTTGTGCAAAGACTAAAAGTTTATTTGAAAGACTCTAAAGTGACACGTGTTTCAAGTTTATAGCCGGAGGGCACAGGCGATTCCTTAGTGTGTGCATATGTGCACTGCACTACTTGATAAATTTAAAAGAATAAAATATCCCTAAAACTTAATCAAAACTTAAAACACTTGCAAACATACATTATAATATAATTTAATATTTAAATTTGCCAGTATTATATGTAAGAACTGTCCACGAAAAGTTTCCGCGCATGCGTATAAAGGATTGTGTGCATAATAAATTCTGCACGTATTTTGGTCAAAGATCTCATATAAACTCGCTCAATCCGTTGTTTTGAGCGATACGGATAACCCTTCATTGGTATATATGCGTTAGAAAAGGATGGAAATATATCGTCTCCGTGCATTGCCGGCGCTTGCGCATTGACGAGTAAGATCATATTGTCCATAATTATGAACAGCGTTGCCAACGAGAGTTGAGGTTGAGATCCCCGCAATTTGGGGAATTCCCCACAAATTGTCAACGCTGATTATGAATAACATAAAACTTGCGTTATAAAAAATAATTTACTCATTATTAGTAAGGATTATTTTACATTTACTGACGTACAACGTTATCTGAAGAAATATTATGACATATTGTATTTATACTGTGTTGTCAATTGTCAATACGTTGATTTACTATTTTTCAAAGAACGAAGTTACTTTCACGTTCCTGTTTTTAATTTGTGCGTAAGAATAATACTTGTGTATTTTTGACTCTTATGTTATAATTTGTTGCTTCAGCAAGCTTGTGTAATTATAATGTGTTTTTGATGTATACCTACCTAGTTTTTTTTTACAAAAAAATGTCAAGACGTTTTAATGGTAAAATATAAAATATAACAAATTAACATTGATTTTTTGGTGTTGTGTTTAGAAATGCTTGTCTCATCGTTAAATTATATGTAGTGGTTCGTTATATTTCGTGAGTGAATTTAAAGGTCCATAATTTATTATAAATACTTTTTTTTTATTCGTGTATTATAGATATCACTGGCCATAAGAAGAATAAGGATATTAATATTGATTTTATTAAAAATAATCGACGATCGTTCGAACAAAAACTGTTTATTAAAAATTGTGAGATACCGAGACCACAATTAAAGATAATTCAAAGTTGCAAAGCAAAAACAAAAAATGTAAACCGGGTTTCTAAAAAAGATCTATATAATAAAGCATCGTGGATTTGTGGTTGTAGTCGTATAAATTCTTTTTTTTGTTTTCCATGTACAATATTTGGTGGTGACAAATCGTGGAGTGAAAATGGTGTAAAAGATATAGCTCATCTTGCAGAAAAAATAAAGAGACATATGTACTTTGTCTCAATCACATATACATAACGTAATGCAATTGAGTTTATTGGGTAGAACCGATATTCGACAGCAACTTGATGTTGGTTTTCGTGAATCCGTCAGACAGTTTAATGAGAAAGTCCGTCAAAATAGAATGATTTTGTCTAGAATTATTAATTGCGTTCGATTCTGTGGTGCGTTTGAGTTGGCATTAAGGGGACACGATGAGAGCGAAAATTCAAAAAATAAGGGAGTTTTTCGTGGATTAATAGATTTTGTTTCTGAAATTGATTCTTCTATGAAAGAACACCTTGAAAAGGCAACTGTTTTTAAAGGAGTCTCCAAATCAATTCAGAATGATCTACTAGATGCAATTTTAAAAGTTTGTCAAGAGAAAATCGTACAAGAAATTTCTGAAACCGATTTTTTATCAGTTCAAGCTGATGAGACAACCGAAGTATCTACCTCCACTCAGTTAGTATTAATTCTAAGGTACGAAGTAAAAGGAGTAATCTATGAACGGTTCTGGAAATACTTACTACCTGTTGATCAAAGCGCTTCGGGATTATCGCAAGTCATTTTGAATGAAATACATTTATTACAAATTGATAACATTCAACATAAATTTATTGCACAAAGTTATGATGGAGCCAGTGTCATGAGCGGCCATTTAAATGGAGTGCAAGCAAAAGTAAGAGAGATATATCCATATGCATATTATACGCATTGTTATGCTCACCAGCTAAATTTAATTCTTGAAAAAACAGTTTCACAGAATATTCATGTTAAGAAATTTTTCGCTCATTTACACAGTTTTCCAAATTTTTTCTCTCGCTCTCCAAAACGAACAGCTATACTAAATGAAATAGTATCTAAAAAGATAGAATCTGTTCCCCAAACAAGATGGAATTACAATATTCGAACTGTTGCTACGGTATACGGTCATAAACGATCTTCGATGCAATGTATGGAACTTATAACAAATTCATTGGAAACAGATATTAATACTTTAAGTCAAGCTGAAATGTTATTACATTATCTCAACGATGAAGAGTTCAACTTTTGGCTTTCTTTTTTTAATGACGTATTACCCCACTGCGACATTCTTTTCAAGCAGTTACAAGGGCGGTCGATTGATACAATCCAAATCAAATCATTTATCGAATCTTATGAAAAGAGCATCCAAAACATAAGAGATTCTTTACATGACAGAAATGAGCCCCAAGCAAAAAGAAGACGAATGGATCGACCCTTTTTAGCATTGTGCGCAGAAGTTTGTGATCTTATAAAGGCTGGAATCACTGACCGTTTCCAATACACTCACCATTTAGTAGCTGCCAAATTATTTTATACTGATAAATTTTCCATTTATAAAAACAACTTCCCGGAGGAAGAATTTTCTATAACTACAAACGTATATGACTTTTTGGATAGAGTTAAACTTAAAAGTGAATTGTGTGTTCTTTATTCTCGGGATGATTTTGTCAACGCCGATGGAGCAATATCAATTTTACAACTTTTTATAAATACAATTTAGTGGAGTGTTTTAGTGAAACAGTGAAACTTCTTAAAATAATTTGTACAATACCAATGACTACTGTGGAGTGCGAACGGTGCTTTTCGACGCTCAAACGTGTCAAAACATTTTTGAGAAACACTATGTCGCAAGATCGTCTGAATGCATTGACAATGATGTCTATAAACAAAGATCTGATCTCTTCTATCCCAGATTTCAACAACCGAGTGATAGAAGAATTTGCGCAAATGAAGGAGCGGCGAATGGATTTTATTTTTAAATAGATATACCGTGAGTACTTAACATTCAATGTATTTATATGTATTTCATTCTAACACAAAAATGGTTAATCTCTATCGCTTGCTACTTTAGTATAGACTATATACTAATAAATTTGTAGATTAATGTAGGTACATATGTAAAAATGCACTGTCTATAATTTCAGTCACGAGCCGCCTCTGCCGGAGGGAACAATTTTTTTCGTCTTTCTCATTAAGAAAGTATGTTAGTAGGTACATACATTATTTTCTTGCTTTAAAATATAACTTCAGTATTACTTTTTGCGAAAGATGAAAAGTGTACAGTTTTAATATTTTATTTTCTTGTTTGTCGTAAAAAGAATTCAAAAATGTATATTAGTAAAATCTAATATTTATTAAGGTCTACTTAATACTACCACGGGTATTGCTCAGAAGAACTTGCATCTTTGGTCCCTCCTCCACCCACTCGCAACAGAGTCACTCGCTTCACTCAATCGCAGCATACATTCACAGTGGACCTTCAACATATACGAACAAGTCGCTTCTCGAACTCCTTTATTAATACAGCAGCCCGACTGTGGAACGATCTTCCGAATTCTGTGTTTCCATCTTCGTACAACCCGGGTCTTTTTAAAATCCGAATTAATAAACTCTTTTCTAGATTGCAAACCCCTCCCAACGCTACGTAGTGCGCTTCTTCGGAAGAGTAAAATGGACCCAAATCATAATAGCTGGCGTCCCCTACGTAGACATGTTAAAAAAAAAAGGTCTTATCACATTAACAGTACCTTGATTTAAGTAACGATTAGATTTATAATTAAGAAAAGTTACGTCAGACAGGCGAGTATTTTTTTTATTGCAGTTTATCAACTAGCATCATGCTGAGATTGTATCCTGAAAGTTTCATCACAATATATCTGTGTGTAAGTGCTATGTGCTGCGTGCTGCGTGCTGTGTGCTATGTACTGTGTGCTATGTACGGCGTGTTCATTTTACTTTATCAATTATAGACTTTCGATTCTTTTCAAATTTTACAAAAATGTTTCATTCGATTCTTTCCGAATTTTACAAACATGTTTTTCTAATACTCGCTTGGATCTCATAATATTTTGAAGAATATCTGAATAGTGTTTCTCACATTTTTAATTGTCAAATATTTCAAAGTGACCCCAAGCTCAGGAAAAGTAAAATTTCAAATTTTTATTTTCAAATTAATAAAAAGGCACATCAAAGTCATACAATGGCATTGAAGAATTATCAAGTTTTCATAATAAAATATTTTAATAAAAAATAATTGAACAAAATCATTTTTAGAAAATGCTGAAAATTTTCCACACAAAATTTGAATACTTTATAGAATGACTTGTTAGTGAGGAGTGTAGCGTTGGCCACAACCTACTCGTTTGAATATGTGTTGTATTATACAAATAAACAAAAAAAAATGTGAGCTAATAGAGGGTTGGTAAGCCCTGTAGGTACTTGATTTTACGGTTTTCCTATAAATATATATTCTTACTCAATATTGAAATGATCAAAAATATCTTACATTCTGGGAGATTGCTGTCCATCCGTCGCATCGTCTTCTTCTGGTTCCTGTTGAAAGTAAGTCTCATCCTCAAGGCTCGGTCCAGGGGCGACCCTCAAGGGTTGGGCTGCGGCGTCAGTAGCGTCCTGGGGGGCGGGGTAGTCACCGGAGCCGGCTCCGGGAGGGTAACTCCGTGACCACTGCTTTCCGTTGATACGTGAGCGAGGTTTGTGCTTTGAAAACGACTGAAACAAGAAAGAAAAAAAAATCATTTAGAGACAAAGTTAAATTTAAGAAAGAACAAAAAAAAAAAACAATAGGCATGCTTTGTGATCAGATATTGGAAACCAAAATGATAGAAATGAGCAATATCAGTCAAACATTTTCATTTTCAAGCAATTATCCAACATTTAGTACTTAGTTTTATCATAAGGTACATTTATAACTATTAAATCTGTTTTACATAAAATTAACACAATGAAATCTATTATATTTTTAGGTTTTTCTTTTATAGTTTCTTTCTTGTGTTTTTTTTTTTATTACTATCTCCTACAACATTTTTATACTGTATGGACAAATTCTAAATTTCTTCATTGTAAGTTAGTTTAAGTTAGTTATTGTATCATATAGAAACCCACTGATAACCATAATATATGGTTAGTGGGATCTTGTATGAATTAAATTGATATAAAAAAAAACCTGTGGTGAAGATAGGCTACTTTGTCGAGCTCTTTTATTATAAATGAGAATTGTATATTCAATAACATTTTTTATGGATAAACAAGTGTGAATTATCTTGTTCCGAATATTCAAATTAGATGTTAAAATAGGGAGCTAGAAACTTTTTATTGATTTCACTGTATTTTTGTATTTATTTTATTTTTTGTTTCACTGTATCTGTACTTTTTATTGATTAACAAGGAATAGAATAAAAGTCTCAATATTTTTTTATGGAGAAATGAGTGTGAATTTTCTCGTTCTGAATATTCAAATGAGATGCTTAAAAAGCGAGTTAAAAACGTTTTATTGATTTAGTTGTAACAAGGAATGGAATAAAACAGTATCAATAAATTTGTATGGAGAAACAAGTGTGAATTTTCTTGTTCTGAATATTCAAATTAAATGTTAAAATAGGGATCTAGAAACTTTTTATTGATTTCACTGTAACAAGGAATAGAATAAAAGTCTCAATATTTTTTTATGGAGAAATGAGTGTGAATTTTCTCGTTCTGAATATTCAAATTCGATGCTTAAATAGCGAGTTAAAAACGTTTTATTGATTTCGTTGTAACAAGGAATAGAATAAAACAGTCTCAATAAATTTGTATGGAGAAAAAGTGTGAATTTTCTTGTTCCGAATATTCAAATTACATGTTAAAATAGGGAGCTACCTACAAACGTATTATTGATTTCGTTGTAACAAGGAATTGAATAAAACAGTCTCAATAAATTTGTACAGAGAAATATGTGTGAATTTTCTTGTTCCGAATATTCAAATTAGATGCTTAAATAGCGAATAAAAACGTTTTATTGATTTAGTTGTAACAAGGAATTGAATAAAACAGTCTCAATAAATTTGTATGGAGAAACAAGTGTGAATTTTCTTGTTCCGAATATTCAAATTAGATGTTAAAATAGGGAGCTACCTAGAAAGGTTTTATTGATTTCGTTGCAACAAGGAATTGAATAAAGTAGTCTCAATAAATTTGTACAGAGAAATAAGTGTGAATTTTCGTGTTCCGAATATTCAAATTAGATGCTTAAATAGCGAGTTACGAACGTTTTATTGATTTCTTTGTAACAAGGAATTGAATAAAACAGTTGAAAATAAATTTGTACAGAGAAATAAGTGTGAATTTTCTTGTTCCGAATATTCAAATTAGATGCTTAAATAGCAAGTAAAAAACGATTTATTGATTTAGTTGTAACAAGGAAATTAATAAAACAGTCTCAATAAATTTGTACGGAGAAAAAGTGTGAATTTTCTTGTTCCGAATATTCAAATTAAATGTTAAAATAGGGAGCTACCTACAAACGTATTATTGATTTCGTTGTAACAAGGAATTGAATAAAACAGTCTCAATAAATTTGTACAGAGAAATATGTGTGAATTTTCTTGTTCCGAATATTCAAATTAGATGCTTAAATAGCGAATTAAAAACGTTTTATTGATTTAGTTGTAACAAGGAATTGAATAAAACAGTCTCAATAAATTTGTATGGAGAAACAAGTGTGAATTTTCTTGTTCCGAATATTCAAATTAGATGTTAAAATAGGGAGCTACCTAGAAACGTTTTATTGATTTCGTTGCAACAAGGAATTGAATAAAGTAGTCTCAATAAATTTGTACAGAGAAATAAGTGTGAATTTTCGTGTTCCGAATATTCAAATTAGATGCTTAAATAGCGAGTTACGAACGTTTTATTGATTTCTTTGTAACAAGGAATTGAATGAAACAGTTGAAAACAAATTTGTACAGAGAAATAAGTGTGAATTTTCTTGTTCCGAATATTCAAATTAGATGCTTAAATAGCAAGTAAAAAACGATTTATTGATTTAGTTGTAACAAGGAAATTAATAAAACAGTCTCAATAAATTTGTACGGAGAACAAGTGTAAATTTTCTTGTTCCGAATATTCAAATTAAATGTTAAAATAGGGAGCTACCTAGAAACGTTTTATTGATTTTGTTGTAACAAGGAATTGAATAAAACAGTCTCAATAAATTTGTACAGAGAAATATGTAAGAATTTTCTTGTTCCGAATATTCAAATTAGATGCTTAAATAGCGAACTAAAAACGTTTTATTGATTTAGTTGTAACAAGGAATTGAATAAAACAGTCTCAATAAATTTGTATGGAGAAACAAGTGTGAATTTTCTTGTTCCGAATATTCAAATTAGATGTTAAAATAGGGAGCTAGAAACGTTTTATTGATTTCGTTGTAACAAGGAATTGAATAAAGTAGTCTCAATAAATTTGTACAGAGAAATAAGTGTGAATTTTCTTGTTCCGAATATTCAAATTAGATGCTTAAATAGCAAGTAAAAAACGATTTATTGATTTAGTTGTAACAAGGAAATTAATAAAACAGTCTCAATATATTTGTACGGAGAAATAAGTGTGAATTTTCTTGTTCCGAATATTCAAATTGGATGTTAAAATAGCGAGCTAGTAGAAACTTTTATTGATTTCGTTATAACAAGGAATTGAATAAAACAGTCTTAATAAAGTTTGACGAAAATTTATAATTGGTGAGTAAAGGATGATTGCAACCAATTAAATGCATCCCCTTAGAGCAAAGTTTGCACGTTACTTGGCGTCCACAGGGTGGACTGGAATTAATGGTCTTATGGTAACATATCTCCAGCAAGGATTTATACAACGTTTCCTCTCACAAAGAAACATTAATCTTGTCAGCAACAGTTTCATTAAACTATGCCACCAAAATGGCGAAATCATCTATGGAAACCAAAATTATGAAAACTATTTCTTCTATTGGACCAGAACTAATAATTTATAAATTGGGGAAATTAAGTTTCTCTGAAATTCTAATAAATTACATAAAAAATGGGAATAGGAATTCCTTTAAATATATCTGTATTCTTGATTAGATTTTTTTTTTTTGCATAAAGACACAAACGATATGTAAAAGAAGTAAAAGAAAGTAAATGACATTCTTTTCAAAGTTTTCATCGCGTTGTAATGTTACTGTCAAAATCAATTCATAAAAATACTCCTGGTTTTATAAGTATAAGCATTATTGTTTATTTTGTATGAAATACAAAATTGTTCAACCATCAAAATATCGAATGAATCATGCTGAAAACAGTTACATACGTCGTAATCGGGAATACACAAATTCTGAAAGTTTCAAAGCTCTAACTGGTCGTGAATTTAGTTAAAAATCGATTGAAAAATTCCAGTATAGACAGACATGTGCGGTTTGTATGAAATATAAAATAATTCAATTCATTTATTTATATACAGGTGTTCAAAGGCGGGTTTATTGCCATAAGGCAATTTCTTCCAAACCAACTCGAGCAACGTGAAGTCTCTAAAGTTAAATTGGTACAATAGTATTTGTATTTATTGAGAAATAATTAATAAAATAGAGTAGAAAGAAAAAATATACAATGAGAATAAAAATAAAAGTGAGAAAAAAAGAATAATAATTATAACATAACACTAATCATATCAAAATATCAAATTGATGAAGCTGGAAACTGGAATCCAGTACGGACAGACATATGAAGTTAATAAAAAGGGTGTAAAAACTTCATATATTAAATTATTAAAGTGACAATAGGAGTTAAGAACACTTTTATGCACTGAGAAACAGGCGAGTTTAATTAGAATGTAAGTGTGTGGATTTTGATAAGGTATTGTTGTAAATACAATGTGCAATCAGAAAATTTCTGTCAAATTTTGCATTCAGCGGAAACGCTCTCAATATCTTTGAACTACGAGAAACGATTGTTATTATTTATACCTAATATAATGGTAATTGTGAAGTCTATTAAATATGTGGTTTGTGAACAAAACCCCTAAAGTATTATATAATGAAATAACATTGTTATAACTCTTGACCCGTAGCGCCATCTACAATAAGTATTAACTAATTTATAGGTATTCCGGTGGCCCCATAGCTCACGATCAACTCTGCAGGGCAAGTCGAAACTTTTAAGTAGATTAGACCGCACGCCACTGAGCATAATTATACATACACGACGCGACGGTACCTACCTAACAGTTTGTACTCTGTGGACACATTGAACGTGCAGTGGCGAGCTGTTCACTATATCCCATAATACGATATATGCACAAGTTCAATAACATATTTAAGTCGAGATTAAATAATAAACGGACATGTCACAAAAGTGGGTTCTCATTTATTTATTTTATTTATTTATTTATTTATTATTATTATTACACAAAACAAATACAACATATACATACTAACTAATAACGCCCCACTAGGCAAATGCCTGTTCTGGGACTGTTATTTTACACAGTTGAGTATCTTTATTCAGATGTTATTTTCATATTTTACAAGTTATAAAAGAAGAGTAGGTTATCAAGAGTATAAAAAAATATAAAATGAATGATACAAATACACAAAAAAAATATTGAAAAAAGCAAATAAACATAGTAGGTACAGACAGAAAAAAAAAACAAAAGTGAGTATAAATATAACATGTGCCTGGTCAGAGGTCACGGGCGGATAACCACCTCCGCATAGTGCCTACCTGATATCTTTATCCAGTTTATTAGTGCAACCTTGAAGGATCTAGTTGTAGTCAATTCTTTAATACTACTATCCAACTGGTTAAAGATATATGGAGCTGTGAAGTGTGTTTGTGTCTTTGCCCAAACGAGGTTTTCATGATCGGAACAAAGTAATTCACACGATTTGATTGTTCTCGATTTCTCTTTCAGTTCTCGATTGTTGCGTTCTACTAAATTTATGATATGATATTTCTTTATAGAATTGAATCAATGCTGTCTTAATATTTAATTGCCTAGGGTCAAGATAAGTCAAATGCTCTGAACAAGTCATCTGAAGGGAAGGTTTTCGTTTTTTTGTTGATGATGCGTATAATACATTTTTGTGCCTTCTTTAGCGGATCCATGACTGATTTAACGCATCCACCCCATCCCATAATACCATAACTCAGTTTATAAGACGTATGTACATTGTATATAAACTCCAATGGTTGATTTCTGTATACCTATAATATACAGTTGAAGAGAATTTCTGAAGACCGAGCGAAGTGAAGAAAGAGATGCAACATCGCTTTTCTGCCAACCAGTCTCCAACATTGAAACCGAAGAAAAATAAATACTTGTATGTGTTTCGTTTTTAAAACCAGAATCCACATAAATAATCTTTATTCTTGATTTTCCAAACGTAGTTCTGGTTTACGATTCAGTTTTTGATGCAGTATGTTGCTGACCATCAAATTGGTATGTCGAATATAATATGATTAAAATTGAGAAAATTGCTGTGTACCAAACATGTTTTTTGAAAACAACGCATGTTCCGGTATCGCGAACATCTATAGTAACCTTAGATTATATATAATTCTATGATAATAACCAATAAACACTCGTCAATCTTTTTATTTACGTGCTGGCTTTCTAAGTTCAAATCAGAACAGAGAAAAAATTTTAATTCGTTAGTTGGAAGAAAATGGTATTCGTCAATAAAATCACCTTGATACAATTATTTTCTGACACACACTGTCCAATCATTTTAACAGTTACTGTCCAATAGTAAGGTTATTATCGTTCCAATAGTTACTGTCCAATAGTTAGGTTATCATTTTAACAGTTACTGTCCAATAGTTAGGTTATCGTTTCAATAGTTATTGTCCAATAGTTGGGTTATCATTTTTCCAATTACTGTCCAGTAGTTAGAATATTATTTCAATAGTGACTGTCTTATAGGTTATCATCTTTTTTAATTGTCAATACTGATCGTATCAACGGTGTTGAAATTCATTAGGCAAGATATTTTTCAATCAAACAAAATTGATTTTGGTTCTTCATATACAACTATTTTACTTGAATCAGGACAACCGTTTCGGATGACTAGGCCCTTATCAACTGGATAAGGCCCAAGTCAGCAGACCAGTTGATAAGGGCCTAGTCAACCGAAACTAGGTATATACGTAAAATCAAAATCAAGTTTGTTTGATTCAAAAATACCTAATAGTTAAGTTATCTTTCAATAGTTACTGTCCAATAGTTAGGCTATCATTTCAATAGTAACTGTCCAATAGTAAGGTTATCATTTAAATAGTTAGGTTATCATTTCAATAGTTACTGTCCAATATTTAGGTTATCATTTCAATAGTTACTGTCCAATAGTTAGGTTATCATTTCAATAGTTACTGTCCAATAGTAAGGTTATCATTTCAATAGTTACTGTCCAATAGTTAGGTTATCATTTCAATAGTTACTGTCCAATAGTTAGGTTATCATTTCAATAGTTACTGTCCAATAGTTAGGTTATCATTTCAATAGTTACTGTCCAATAGTTAGGTTATCATTTCAATAGTTATTGTCCAATAGTTAGGTTATCATTTCAATAGTCACTGGTCGATACAAAAAAATAGGAGGTATAATTTACAAAAATGTACATTATTTACAGATGAGATATTAATTCAAATATATTTATTATTTGCTCTTAGTCTTATTTTAACATAATTAATTTATTAAATAGAAAACCAACAGTTTTCTTTGAGTTTTTACAAAAAAATAGATATAAGTGTTAAGTAATATTAACGAGGAAACTAATAAAAGGTTTTTACTTACATTATAAGTATATAAACACAAATTATTTAAAAATAGAGTAGATGAAAGGTGGAGTAAGAGGGAATAAGGTTTCGAGGAAAGGATGAAGTGGGGAGAGGGTTTTTTGACGATACTCTATCTTTTCTTTAACGAATCTTCCTTACCCATGTATTTTTTTTTATGTAAGGCACCGGCTTAGAATAGTGCTTCTACTATTTTCTATTAGTGTTTTAGAGTGTCCCGTAAGAACCAGGTAATCGAAAATAAAACAGGCAACAATAACATCTCACATAGTTCAGCAATGAGGCTCACCACTCATTCTGAATGTAGTGCCTTTTTAGGTGAGGCGAGATTGATGTGTGGTGATACACGCATGTGTTTTGCTCCCCTTTATAATGTATTGCACACACGCACACCTGTCGCTGGTTACCCCCACATTGTGGGATATGCCGTGATGGTATGGATGAATAAAGTCATTTTAAAAACAGTAATAGTTTATAAAACTATGTAAAACTATTTGAAAATATTGATTGGATTATGGTGCAAATAAATCTTTAAGAAAAGCTGCTTCAGTAGTACCTACTTACCCAAAGCACACATCTTTTGATAACTCGACCAAAGAGGATCATTCAATTTCAACAATGACATCTTCAATACATTCCCTGCACATAACCTCAATTTCTACAATTTATTTTAAATACATACTTCGTCTACAAATCTATCGACAGAGCCGGACTTACCACAAGTACAGACGGTGGAGTTACCCCAGGTGCCGAAAGAAAAACGAATAAGAAAATAAAAATATAAAATAAATATTTAATTTGCGTATACAAACTAGTGTATTGTGGGGAGATTTATTGCTATGAGGTAATTTCTTCCAACCAATCCATGAAACGTGAATTCTGTAGTAAATTCGGTACAATGATACTTTTAAAGCTAGACAAGGAGAAATAACGTCAGACTCTTCTCTCTTGATATACGATTCTCGCTTCATTCAGATCCATGCATCGTCTCGTGCACCGTCTTCGATTATTAAATTATTCTTACTTCTTTCTTGCATGTGTAAAATATTACAAATCAATTCATATTATTAATTCATTCATACCATCACGACATAGCCACAATTGTGGTAACCAGCGACAGTTATGTGTACATTACCTTACAAATGAAGGAACGACGCACGATTATTAATTCATTTATACCATCACAACATAAACCTTCAGCCTTCGTCGGCCTTTATGATTCAGTTGGTTAGGTATCTAACTATTGATCCAAGGGTCCCGGGTTCGATTCCCTTTAAATCTGTATCTGTGAGACGATCAATATCGTCAGTCTCCAGAATGTGGCAACTTGTTATTGGGTGCGTGTTAAATTAATATTTGACATAGTACCTGTTAGTTGCCCGTGAAGAATTATAAAATAAAATAAAAATAACCCACAATGCGGGGTAACCAGCGACAGTTATGTGTATATTACCTATAAAAGAAGGCACGATATGTGCGTATATTCCCTGACACCAGTCTCATCTCAGCTAAAAAATCACTACATAATTTGTCTGTAATAGTTGAACTACATACTATGTGAGATGTAATTTTTCGTCTTCCCAAACGGGACAGCCTAAAATATGATAATAGAAAACAGTGGAAGCACTGTTCTAAGTCGGTGCCTCACACTGCTCAAGAAACTGGAATAAAAACGTAATATTATTTTCCTTTTTCAAGTAAAGGCCTTTTAAATTTAGATCTGGTCCTGTTTTTTGGTGCATTAGCTACTCTCTTCAGAGACTTTATATTTTCCTCGTTATATACTTATATCAAATGGCGGGTACATCATACATATACTTTTGAATCAGAGCTATTGACATCTGGATGAAAGGGTTGGGCCCCTGAAAGCTGCGATGGCGGATTCACGATGAAAGACCTCACCATTTAATATTATGTATTTGTACGATATTTGGATCAAAAGCGTGAAAGAAGGATTTTGCTGAGTCAAAAATAACTTCAGATTCCATAAATTCATATAACCGGGGGAGACCCGTATTTCTTTACCCGTATGTTATTTATCGATATTCCAACGATTTTTTTTGGAATACTTTCGAAACATAGGAAGGTACTTACTATTAGAAAACCAACAGTTTTTTTATGAAAAATAGATATATTATAAATGTTAGGTAATATTAACAAGGACTAATATTAATATAACAGGTTTTTTTGTATTAGGCAATTCACCCTGCAAAAAGTGCTTTGTGCCAATTTAATGTTTACTGTTTATAAGGAAAGTTATTTTTGATCATATGTTTAAATTATTTAATAATATGGATTTTGAAATGACAGACAATACACGAGAATTTTGGAAAGACAAAAGATGTGCAAATAGAAGGAATATTCCGGAACTATTTGACAGATATTATTTTTTTAGTTTATCTTTAAATTTTATTTTGTATGGATTGAGATGACGTAGCTTCACCACTTAGACCATTCCATAGTCTAGCTGATTGTACTTGAAAAGAAGAGGTTAAAACTTATGTATTGTGAATGGTGATAGCTAGTGTGGTACGTTCATCAGATCGAAGGGGTAGGCCGTGATTTGAATATTGTATAATTTGTATTGTTTGCTAATTTAAAAAAAAATACAACTCTTTTGTTATAAAAAACTCGGTTTAATGTTTTGAATTATAATATGACGGACGTTCAAAATGATATGCACAGTATTGCATACATACATACCATCACGCTATGTCCCTCACGGGGTAGGCAGGGAGAACCGAACGCCACATACTTCTATCTTGACATACATTCATCGCCTCGTCAACATTCATACATCGTCTTATACAAGTTCGTCTGTTGTTCACGCTTCTAACATTTCCGTCTTTCAAAATACCGTTCACATGGACGAGCCATCCCTTCCTTGGGCGGCCCCGACCACTCATTCCATTCCTGTCCGCAATGTATATTTTCTTCGTCAGTTGTTCCTCATTCATTCTTCCCATGTGGCCAAAGCATCTCAATGTGTTCACTTTCATTTTATTAATAACATCTATCTTTATCCTACATTCTTTCCTTATGTCCTCATTTCTGACCCTGTCATACATCGTTCTATTACAGCACAGTTTTCTCCTAACCATATATAATCTGAGGTCCTAACATGAATTTATAATAATTTGAAATGACTTAAACCTAAGTAAGGCGACCTAGAACGGGCAGAAAAGGTGTCGGAAGACCTCAAAAAAGGTGTAAGTAGTCTGACGACATCAGACGAGTGCCCGGAGGCGGTTGGATACGGTCTGCCCAGGATAGAAAGTTATGGAGGTCTCAGGAAGAAGCATGTCTATTACTGGACGAAGGAGGGCTGATGAAATAAAAAGAAAAAACAAGTTATATCTATAATTATCCATGGACAAAAGGTAGATATGATCAGATTTGCAGACGACATCGCTCTGATAACGGGTAGTGAAGAAGAACTAAAAGAAACCTTAGAAACTATGGAGTTAGTCCTAAACGAAAAGTACAACATGAAAATAAAAAAGGATAAAACTAAGGTACTAACTGTAGGCAGGGATGAACGCCAAATGAATCTACTGATGTCTGGAGCTGCTCTCAAGAATGTGAAAGAATTTGTGTATCTAGGGAGTAGAATCACATGGGATGGCCGTTCAAGTAGAGAGGTGGACAGTCGCATTCACCAGGCAAAACTCGCCTTCAACAAAAAATCCAAGATGTTCGAGTCCAACAACATGGACCTTAAACTCCGAAAGGAACTAGTGAAGACATTTGTATGGAGTATTTTGTTATATGGTTGTGAGACATGGTGCATAGGTGAAAGAGAACGCAAAAGATTGGAGGCCTTCGAGATGTGGACCTATCGCCGAATGCTTGGCATATCTTGGAGGGACCATAATATAACAAATGATGAGGTTCTCAGCAGAATTAAGGAAACCAGGCACCTGTCAAACACCATATCGAAAAGGCGTGCAAATTGGATAGGCCATGTGTTGCAACACGAGGATCTCCTACATATCATCTTGGAGGGAATGGTTGAGGGTACAACTGGCAGAGGGCGTCCCCGCCGGGAGTATTTAGAACAGGTGTGCCGCGACATGCAGTGTACCTCTTACACGGAGATGAAAAGAGTCGCTGAAGACCGAGCGGAGTGGAGGAGGAGATGCATCAATTTAATGCTGCCAACCAATCTTCAAGATTGAAACAAAAGAAGAAGTAGATCTATAATTAAAAGTAAACCACTTTTTGATTCTACATAATTTTTATTATGTGCGATAGGCCTATTTCGCTCGGTTAGGGCAATTACTAGCTTAGATAAAGACTTACTAGATAAGCTAGTAAATGCCCTAACAAGGCGAAATAGGCCTATTGCACTTTAATAAAATACACGTAGAATCAAAAAGGAGTTAACTTTTAATTATAGATATAACTTATAAAGTAATGCTACAAAATAAAAACTTCGTCGATCATTAAGAAAAAACAAGTTTATAGATTGATAGTCAAACACACTCATAAGTCTACTACCGCTCCATTAAGTTCCTCTCTGAAAACGGCGTATTTATTATGCAATATTAATAGAAAATCAATAATTGAAAATTCTTGTTAGTTACATTCATCCATCTCGATGTATAATTAACTTAAGTATCAAATGTAGTTAACAATTCATGTACGTACATCAAAATTTTCATTCTATTTCGTATTCAGCCAAGATCCGAATTAGGGATGCGATGCGACCAGACGATCGATTGAACGATACAGCACTCAAGTGTTCAATGTTCTTAGCCTGTGAATTAACCATTTCCCAACTCTACAATGGTTGATATTCAGGCCGAGTTTACCCGTAAGCGCGCGTTCACACAACGTGAGCAAAATGACGTTCGCGAGCGGATCGCTTGAAGTGTCTACGTGTTTTAAGCATGGAAGTCCGATTGAAGTATGTTTTATCTTTCTTCGACACAAAGGGACTGTCAGATCGGAATATTTCAACAAATATTTGAGCGATATATTTAACTAGTTGCATGTAACACATGAGATCCAACTGTCGATAGCGATAGTATGTATAGTTGAAGAATATGTACCAAACTATAAACCCATAAATACAAATTATTTATTATTTTATGATATTTAGTTTTCTATACAACACATGTACCTAGGTAGTCAAGATAGGATAGTATGGAGGTCAGTCTTTTTTTCCAACCCGGAATATGAAAACAGCATGATGGTATATGTATATTGTATGTTTAGAGATGAAGTATCAAACTATTAAGTCTTCTTTGATATTGTGTATAGGTGACTACCATACAAATTGTATGAAGCGATGTCGTCACTAAATTCAATTTTTATAAAAATTGTTAAAAAAAATTTGAGATGTACTGCTACAATGTTTATATTTTTTATATAAAATTAAAATATCTAGTTGGGGTGTTTCGGCTTTTTTCGATATTTAAAAAAAAAATGGAAATATAGGCAGTTAAACTCATAAATTTATCATAAAAAAAATACTTTTCTTAATAAAAAATGTTTGAGAAACCCTGGAATTTTTTTGAAAAAACCAATTTGAGATTTTGTATTTGTCTATGTTTATACCAATTTTCAGCGTTCTAGCTTTTATGGTTTCTGAGATATAGGGAAAAATAAAATAAAAATTCAAAAGTTGATAACCCCTGACTGAAACAAAAATTCTAAATTCCGAGTATAAAAGTTTTGTAGGTCTGTAACTGTTTATATATTCTGAAATTTTAGGCTCTGTTAATTGAGCGGATCAAAAGTTATAAGGGGGACACACACACACACACACAGACATACACACACACACACAGACACACACACAGACACACGAAATGTTCTACTCCGAATTCTGAGTAAATCCGTGTATGGAACATATATGCTGCGAAGCCTCTAAGTTGGTGTTTTTTGACTTCAAAGTTGGAAAAGCCGTGAAAAAAGTAGACCTCTCCATACAATTCTCGCGTATTCTGGCTTGATACATTGTCGATATGTTAAGAGAACAAAGTTCTCCTGAACAAATCGACAGTTGGATTATTCTAACGAATCTTCAGTTTAACATTAAATGAATAACTGTAATGAACACTTACAGCTAAAATGAATTTTGTTGTAGCTTAACAGTGCTTCTAACTCAGAGAAGCAGTAAGTGTAACTAAAATTTTATAAAATACATTTTCTATTCTAAAGGAAATCGCAGAATTCAATCAACTTGCTAAATACATTATATGAGCACGTATTTTTTCGGGCTACAATACGATTCGTCTTTAAATGATTTGTTGTAAATTTTTATTTGTTTACCTTTCAAATCCTTAGAAAATAGTTAAATAAAAATAGAAATATCAATGTGAAAAAAAAATTGTATGGACCCCACTTAGGCGAAGCATATTATATATGGGAAACATAATACATTTTTAATATAATTAAAAATATCAATATTTTTTTTTATATATATTTTGAATGTGCGTGTGTAATGTTAAATGTTTCAATAAAAACAATAAAATATTTTAGTTTGAGCTCCATTCAATAGATGGCAATCTTATCACACCACAGTGAAATGTATAACTCGATTTGATTTAATTCAACATCAGAATTAGTCCCTTTGCAAGGAAAATCACTATAAAGACATTTAATTGGTGAATATGGCGCAAGCGCGTAAAGTGATCACTAAAACCAGCCGATGACAGGTCGTGTGTCCTATAGGTGCCTGATTACCCGGTTAAATTTGCCAAAAAAATCCATTGTTTGCATTTGCACTAAAGTATTCGTATTTTTAATGTTGCCCTGGTTAAGTGTGAGCTACACTTTGGCTCGATAGAGTTTTCATTCGGAGACGTGTTACGGCAACAAGGTCAGTACGACGCTTTATTCTTGTTTCAAGTGAACACTTTCTGAGCGGGGGAATTAATTGACGAAAATAAAATAGCAAATAAAATTTGCACGAACGCCATTGCTGAAATGGTGTAAATTTATTTGAATTAACTATTTGCCGGAGTTGTTTTAAAGATATTCTTATAAAGAGATAATACAAAATTGCGGTTTAAACTATTTAAGTATATCACAAGAATATTAATAAGTGATAAATATAGTTACAGTTGATGATCCTCACGATGAAGTATTTATTTCCGAAAATAGTCATGAATAATACAAAGTAAAGCATTCGAATCAATTCATACCATACCATCACGTAATATCCATAATATTAAGATTAGCAGAGATAATCGAAAACCAAAATGTTCTTTCTTTACATACATTTTTGTATAGTCCATGTATCGTAAAATAATAATTAAATTGCCGTTAAGTGATACAACATCACCCAATGGGCTCTATAGGTTAATTATTGTGCGTAATAGCTTTAAAGAATGTTTTAGGTTTTTTTTGAGTATTCGTTGAACACACTATATTCATTTTATTTTTCAATAGAGGTAATAATCTAATATTAATAATAGCTACACTTAGTAGTACTTAATTCTATATTAATATTAACAGTATCCTTGCTTTATACACATATATCACTTTGCAGACGAGCATTATATCATACGTAGTTACCTCAATGCTAAAATTTAACTGAAGAGTCAGAGATTCTCAAACAATTATTTATTTATTGCCCATATTATTTATTTAATGACATGATATTAAAACTAAAATTCTCATCTTGTCTTAATTTTAAAAATGAAGCATAATCTTAATCTACATTCAATGACAAAAATTTGTTAAGATCAAGGTTAAGAATGAAATTGTCATTAATTTTTGTATAAATTGATCAGTCAATTTTAATTTCAAAGATTTCTAAAGTATGACTAGCCCTGCCAATACAAAAAGTATAAAAAACATCTACAGGTACAAATGCAAGTATAAAAATACCAATTATCAAGAATGAATGAAAAAAAACATCAGATAAAAAAAAAATAAAAAAAATCATCAAATACAAAAGAAATGTAAAAAACACAATAAAACCAAAAATAAGGGATAATATTTATACAAAGAGACCAGAACAAACATAGACTAGACAACCAATTATTATAAAGACTGTTATTATATTGTCAAACCCACTTTATATATTCAAAAAAATACTCCATGAAGCAAGAATATTATATCTAGGGAGATGAAGTAATGGGATATTAATTGATTCCTATTTAAGTAATTTTCTCTCATTTTCCTTTCCTATTTTATTTTGTTTCGTCATAGTAGGTCAAATATTAATTCACATCCAATAACAAGTTGTCACGCATTGTTTAACACAATATACAGATAAAAAATGCCGACTGCATGGCATAGTGGAAAATATTTTAAATTCTGTGCTCGCGTTCAGAATTTCATTTCCAGCAAGGGAATATTTAATTAAAATTATTTTAAATTCTGTGCTCGCGTTTTGAATTTCATTTCCAGCAAGGGAATATTTATTTAATATTCTTTTAAATTCTGTGCTCGCGTTCTGAATTTCATTTCCAGCAAGGGAATATTTAATTAAAATTATTTTAAATTCCATGCTCGCGTTTTGAATTTCATTTTCAGCAAGGGAATATTCAATTAATATTATTTTAAATTCTGTGCTCGCGTTCTGAATTTCATTTCCAGCAAGGGAATATTTAATTAATATTATTTTAAATTCTGTGCTCGCGTTCTGAATTTCATTTCCAGCAAGGGAATATCACTTATTAAACATTATTTCTTACGGAATAATTGCTTGGCTGGAACAATTAACTTGTTATTTGCAGAGAGTGCAAGGAATTTTTCATTGTTATTATAATAAAAACTATGCCATCATTACCGTAAATCCTTTTGTAAATGGAGAGTTTAGTACCAAATGGCAATTATTTCCACCCAAGCAGTGTTTTTGGATGGATTTCAAAATTAATTTCAATAGATTTCTCCTCTGTTGGGAATGGAACCCGTGACGCCGGCATCGAAGCCAAACGGCTTACCACTTATGCCACATCGATCGACACGGGGGCGATATTGATCAAACCGCAGAGTTTTGAAATGCAAATTTCTCCAAGAAGGTACGCGTCTCACAGTTTGAAAACCATCGTCAAAGATAGAGTGTTGTCATTACTGTCTCTAAAGTTGCAGCCACGCAGTGTTTCAAGAGTCTATAAAGGTTTATAAGACGTGCCTTTACAGAAGTAGTAGACAGTCCCATTCTGCGAAATGATTACAGCACGACCAATAGGGCGGTAAACGATTGTGGAAATGGAAACTGTGTGCTATTCCCCTCAAAGTAACTGACATTTTACGTCTTCAGAATGGTTTAACTACTTCGAGCTTTGGTTTGATAAAATAGCGGTACCGTTATAAATATTACGGACAGCGATGTCACCTGTCAAAAGTTTAATTATGTCCGTCATGACGGTGAACTATAATGTAAATTAACGTAGAACCCGTCGTCTTGCATCATGACAATAAAAAAAACAATTATTTAAATTTATACGTAATGATTTTATATTTTCTATCACGAACTTCCACTTTGTAAAAGAAAAAAATAAACTTAATGATTTTCTAAATAAAATAATGAATGTGTCCTTGTGTGAAGTACATATACATCGTCATAGCTTTGTGGGACAGTCGCAAAATTTTGTGGAAAAGTCGCAAATAGCTTTGTGGGACAGAGTATTAAGCTGTATAATAAACTGCCACCTCACATACGGTCATTAAAATAAGGTAGTTTTGAGAGAGAGACGAAGAAGTACCTCATCAATACATCATTTTATACAACTGACGAAATGCTAAGTGAAAGAGATTTCAATTAGCATGGAGTATTTTGTCTTTGTTTATTAATAAAATGTGTTTGTTTATAATCAATTACGACTCCGAGTGCTCTGCTTGGGAACCTATGGAGGATAAACCAATACTATACTACATACGTTCCCTAAACTAAGCATAAATGCTTGTGCTATAGGCGAACAAAACGGTGGAAGCAGGGTGGGATTCAAACTTTTCATGTCTGGATTACTAAGGCAGTGTGATGTTCGTTCTCTTACTGACCCATCTAAATTTTGAACTCATCATTTAATCATGATGATAAACAACGATTTAAATTTATATAACTCGTCATTTTGGTCAACAATGTCAATTTAGAAAACGCATTATGAGGATAAACAATAATTTAAATTTAGAACACCTCATGACTGTAAAACAATGATTTGAATTTAGAATTTTTCATTTTGAACGATGACGGCAAACAATGACGTATATTTATCCAACTGTCGATTCGTTCAAGAGAATGAAATTCTTTTGAAGGAAGTGGCAGTGTAAATCAAAGACGCATGTATGAAGGAACATTTTGTATGGCGTAGTGGACTTTTTGCATGCTAAAAACACCAACTTAGAGGCTTCGCAGCATACTATGTTCCCACAAATGGATTTACTCAGAATTCGGAGTAGAATATTTTATGTGAGTTTTGTGTGTCTGTGTGTGTGTCTGTCCGTCCCCCCCTTATAACTTTTGATCCACTGGATTCACAAAACCCTAAATATCAAATTATATAAACAGTTATAGGCCTACAAAACTTTTATACTCAGAATTGTGAATTTTTGTTTCAGTCAGGGGTTATCAACTTTTGAATTTTTGGTTTATTTTTCCATATATCCCAGAAAGCATAAAAGCTAGAACGCAGAAAATTGGTATAAACAGACAAATACAAAATCTCAAAATGGTTAAAAAAAAAATCCAGGGTTTCTCAAACATTTTTTACTAAGAAAAATATTTTTTATGATAAATTTATGAGTTTTTTTTAACAATTTTTATAAAAATTGAATTTAGTGGCGACGTCGCTTCATACAATTTTTATGACAGTCGCCTATACACAATATGTAAGAAGACTTAATAGTTTGATAATTAATCTCCAAACATACATACAGAACCATCATGCTGTATTCCGGGTAGGAAAAGAGGACTGACCTCCATACTGCCCTATCTTGACATACATACCAACATGTGTTAAAATTTCAAGAATTTTGATTTATGGGTTTATAGTTTGATTCTTATTCTTCAACTATAATTACTATCGCTATCGACAGTTGGATCTCAAGTGTTACATGCAACTATTATAATATAAATTTATGAAAAACCCAATGAGGATATTGGAATATTACGGTGTTTTAATTTATTTTATTGGTACAATACAGAACCAAAAATAAACAATACATTTGCGCCGAAGGTATCAAATGAAAAGCTCAAAAATTATGTGATGTAGTAAAGACAATATCCAAGAATATTTTGTTCAGTGACATCATAATATAAAACATAATAATTTTAATAACAACCACTAGATGACGGTGCAGATATCCTTGAAAACTAAAGCTTTATTACTATAGTAAAGGACGGTCGGGTCGCTCCAAAGTCGAGAAACAAGCGAAATAATTTCTACTTTTATCTCCCAATCATATCCCTGGTCTGAATCTGGTGAGAAGATTACGATCGGTTAATGTTAATTATATAACCAACTAGCTGAACCGCACGGCGTTGTCCTTGCATCCTCTTGCATCCCCCCGTGCTCTCTTTTTATATCATACATCCTAATCTAGTTTGACAGTTTGGACAGAAAGCGTTCTCAATAAAATTTCAAAACAATATAGGTCCTTTACATTTTTAATGGTACTGCCTCCCTGACCAGCCAGGATATCCTAGGATGTACACCGATTTTTTAAACCTAACCTACAAAAGTTTGGTAAAAATAGGTTGATTAGGTTTGTTTGTAGTTATAATTGCGACTGGCATGAGCCAGTTGCATTATATATTAAAAAAGTAACTAAAATATCAAAATAAAATAACTAAATTGGTATTTTTATTGACAAACATTTGTTCAACATCTCAATAGAGACGAAGTTGGGATATTGTAGAAGAATCAGGAACTCGAGGCACCTACAGGGCTTACGACCTGTCATTGGCTGGTTTACGTGATCACTTTATGCGCTTGCGCAACGTTCACCAATTATGCCTTCATAATGAGTTCCCTTATCAATGTAATTATTGAAAGTTCTATAAATTTGAAGAGTGTGTAACATTTCACCCGAAAATAAGGAACTATATGTACTATTGCCATCTATGGAGTAACGGAAAAGCCTTTTTGTAACGCCATCTATTAAGAAATTATGAAATTAGTTTATTTGTAAACAATGAAAGCAATAGTCCTTATGAATGAGATGACGGTGTTTCGCACAGATGTCACCCCTGAACTGGTCAGGGAGGCAGTACCATTTTTGATATCATATATTTATTTATTTATTTACGAAATATTACAAAGAGTCACTAATTCAAAATACATTAAAAAGATAAGCACATACAGTCCAAAATATGTAACACTAATTTTATAAAACTAATATACGTACAAGAATGATAGTATATCTCAGTCATAGGCAAAGTACGGCCCGCGGGCCAAGTGCGGCCCTTCGGGGTAGTCAATCCGGCCCACAACTTGGTTTCGTATAACCCCTAAAATTACACCTAGAATAGGACAGAATTTAGCCACCTAATAGCTTCACAATTGCGAATCAAAAGAACAAAAGCAATGCAATCAATCAAGTTTAATCTCCCAGTAACACTAGGTATTATAGTTTAGTCGCTACAGTGAGCACAGTCAAATAGATGCACAAGGGGTCAGACAGACATACATTTTGTTTTATTAATTAGATAGTGTTACACAATTATCTACATATTTAATTTATACCTATCTTGCCGATGATAAGCCCCAAATGTTGAATTCATTATTCATAGAGTGACTAAAGGTACTCAGTACTTACCCATTTTCCAGGAACCAAACAAAAAGGTCACAAGATTTATCTGTATGTATGTATATGTAAGTATATTTTTACATTTAATCTGCCTTTCTAATTAATTCACTACTTCACAAGATACTTATAATAGATCTATAAAAAAAAACATATTTCCTTGTGTCTTGATTTTCTTTTTTCCTCATTTATTCGCTGTGAGTTTGAAGTGATGTCGGTGAAAAAAATAAAGTTTTGTATTCTACAAAATGGTTGATTGTAATATTTAATTTGTGATATGTATGTACTATATCGAAATAAAAATTCATAAATTTATTAATGAATTTATTAAAAACTATTGTAAACCAGTTATAATAAGCCTGCTGAGGGAACGATCAGTTCCGAAACAGTGAGCGATGTTTACGAATACGAGATTTGAACAATATTATAAACTTTATATACGTCTATACATTGTCTCAAACACATTCCTATATATGTATTATAGATTTTAACAAAAACGTGTCAGTTAAAGTACCAAGTACTTACGTAAAAAATAAAAGTCTTATAAAAATAAATTTATTTCGTTGCATAAAACAAGGTAGATTTTCATTGACGAGTATGTTGAATCGAATGAAAACAACAATAAATGTAAACGATTTTACTTTACTGGCAACACAGGTTTTGAAACAAAAAAAGTCTCAATAGGACATTATCATGAATTGATATTTTTTTTATATATATACATACAAAAGTATAAACCATCACGCCAAATTAATCCATCGAATCCATCGCCTCATCAACATATGTACATACATTCATAGTCTAATACACACTATTTTATTATTTTTATGATAATTTTTCAATATCTCAATAGAGACGATGTTATTAAGGGAGAAATATCAAGGGAGAACCGGGAAATCAAGATACCTACATAACTAACGTGATCACTATGCGCTTTTGCAACGTTCACTAATTATTCCTTTTATTGAGTTCTCTTTAAAATCCTTATTTCGAAAGTTATATATTATATTTTATTCATAGATATTGTGGTTCTTAAAAATAAGCTGTTTTTACCATTGCTATCTATGAAATGACGAAGAAACTTTTTTCGTAACGCACTCTATTGAGAAATTGGTTCGTCAACAATGAAAGCAACAATTCTTATACATGAGGTTATAATGTTTTCGCGTTGATGTCACCCCTGAACTGCGCCATAAATATTATTTCATTTTTGGCTTGTTAACCAACTTGCTCCAATGTAAATCAATGTAAATCGAATATTTTTATAGTCGCAACTATAAAAACTCAATATAAGGCATGATTGGTGAACGTTGCGCGAGCGTATAGTGATCACGTTAGCCTATAGTTGCAACTATAAAAATATTCGATATTTAATTATTCTTAATTTTCCTCACAATTTGGCGATCGTACCAACTTTTTCTTGGCCTTCTAGTTTCTTTTTTATCAAATCTTGTATCTTGGTTAATCAATTAATCGTCTACTGGTCACAACAATAAGAACAAGAACTTCACTTGATTATTTAATAATAATTATAATAATGAACACTTCCTTGCACCCTGCGCAAGTGGCGAGTTTATTGCCGTATGGAAATTTTCCAACTAACCAGTGTTTCCAGCCCAGAGAATCAATATTTGCGTGAGAAATAAATTTAAATAAATTTATCCTGTGCAGGGAATCGAACCCAGTACACCCGCACAGAAACCGAACGACTTACCAACTGTGTCATGACGGTCGATAATTATTTAATACCGACGGTCGGTAATTATTTAATAGTGCTAAGGCTGTATTTCTCGAGTAAAAGTATAATTAAAATACTTTGATTTCATAAAATTATTCAAAACTATTGGTTATTCCAGTGAAATCTGATGTCAAACGAATCAATTGTGAACAATTTTATGAGATCAAAATATTTTAAGTATACTATTACTGAAACTTTTGTTGAAATAACCCAACCTTAGTTATGTACATATTCATTAGTCACATAGTTAATTGCTGAATATACTTGAAAATAAGTTCTCTAAATTTGTACAATTACAATTAATGACTAGTATTCACATTGAAGATAAAATCTGTTATAAATAATCAGTAAGATCAAAAGACAATTACTAAAATAAATTATTCTTTCTAAAATAAAATTAATAACCAACTCGAAATAAAATTTGTACCGTAATTAAGCACAAAAATTACATAATTAGTATTTTGCCTATCTGTAATTAAAAATCGCGAACCACAGATAAGGAAACTTTTTTTATACGTTCCCGGCTCGTCATCTCCGGTTTTATTGTGGTCGACCATAAACGAAGAAACAAAAGCTGACGCCATTTGCAAAAAAATATAAACACAAAAAAAAACCTTTTACGACATCCTGAAGATGGCACCACTCAATCAAATGGATAACATCTACGTAGTGCGTTTAGTTATTCAAATCGCCAAAGTAGAAACTGAGCCTTCCGGTACTGGACGTTGTTTAGCACTGTAAGTCCAACATTCCTAGGCTTTTCTGGCATGCGCAATAGGATTCAAACGCAAATATTTTAGACTCGCTAGCGTATTACTAAGTATTGTTTTTATTTATTAAATTCGTATACCTACAAAAATGAATACAAAGTTTTATAGCAATTAATTAATTATTTATTTATCACACAATATTTTACAATGACACCAACAATTACATTACTGCTGGGCAATTGAGCAGTAGTAATGTTCAATTGCCCAGCAGTACTCTGTTGTATGTAGGGATAGCAGTTTACAATATTGACAATGATATTATAATGTTGAACTGGATGTTATTCATGTTTTTTGTTTCCATCGTGTCGATTCACATCCATTTCTTGGCACCGCCTGGTGCCGAAAAACTACTTTCAAAAAGCTAAATGATCTAATTTTCTTACTTTGTGTTTTATAAGTAATTTAAGTAAGAAAACAACGCTCATATTATGAGCATTTGCAAAAATTAATTTGACAAAAAACAAACGTGTGCATTAAAATCATATCAAGGAAATAAAACAAAAAAAAAACATAAAAAATCTAAGTAAATATACAAATATAAAACAGAGAATGAAAAAAAAACTATAAATAAAAAAATAAATAAACAAACAGCAAAAAACAAACGAGAATAATAAAAGAAATACACAGAAAAATAATAAAATAATGAAAGCAATAAACAAGAAAATACTGAAATAGTAACATATGTTTAAAAAGAGTTCTGCGCATTTTCCTCTTATAAAAGCCGTCAGCATCATTAAGAAAGTCTATACTTGAGGTATACTCATAACTTAGAAGTTGCATGCGTACGATCACCGAATTTCGTTGTGCGCTTGTAAGATAATAATTATTGTCACAAAACACTCGGCGTTCTGGTAACAGTTGTTACAACTCAGGGCTGTCGATTTCGTTATTTATTTTTTTAGAATATTCAAAATGTTAAATTTATGTAGACCGAGTGGCGGTGAAAATATTGTAATCTATCGCTAAAGTTTTATTAACAAATTATTTAAAAAAGAATACAAGTATTTTGACTTGACCTATTTATATAAAATATATACATATGTACTACACAATACAGCTGTCAGCATTTAAACCGATTCCTTTGTTAGCATTTCACTGGAGGCGAAATTTTCTTAATGGAAGGCTAAAGTAAAAATAAAATCTTGTAATAAATCAATGTCCGATATAAACGAAATAATATTGTCTGACTGAAGAAAACATTTTACAATATTTCTCGACTGAAGAAAACTACGACTGAAGAAAACATTTTACAATATTTCTCTTCTGTGCACGTCGAACTCTTAAATTGGGACGCAATAGGAACTTTGCTGAGTTTATTATTCTCGACTTGTACTCTGCTTATAGACGTGCACACAATCTATATAAAAACGAAATTATTCGTGCGAAGAAGGTAAGTTGGCGACGTTTGGTTTCCGAGGTTTCGACTTCAGATCCATGGGGTGCGGTATATCGCGCCGTTTCTTCTAAGAGAGGAAATGGCGCAACAATATCTTGCATCCGCGATGCAACTACTGGTGAGTTCACAACGTCTCTCGATTCAACTGCTTCCGTTTTTCTGGACGCGTTGATTCCATCGGATGATCCGTCTACCGACAATGTTTTTCATAAATGGGTACGTGCTCTTCAACACAACATTCCTCAGACACCCGCTTCGCCACCAGTTTCTGTTGAGGAACTCGATTTAATTATTGGGAACCTTAAACTAAATAAATCCCCAGGCCTCGACCGTATCGACTCTATTTTAATACAAAGATGTTGGCGTTTGGCTCAATTTGAAATGGTTTCCCTCTTAAAAAGATGTTTAGACGAAGGCTGTTTTCCAGACTGTTGGAAAACGGGCCTCATGACTATAATTCCCAAACGATGCGATCGTCCTAGCACGGACCCAAAAGCATATAGACCTGTTACTCTCCTGCCTATTCTGGGCAAGATTCTGGAAAGACTTATATGCAGTAGAATTGAATCCCATCTTTCTAACTCATGTCCACTTTCTTCTCGCCAATTTGGCTTCCGACCTGGAATTTCAACAGTCGATGCTATAAATTATATGTCAGAATTTGTAAGACATTCTGACGAAAAATATGTTATTGCTATTTCCCTTGACATTAGTGGTGCATTTGACAATGCTTGGTGGCCGCTCATTTTGCATAAACTGAAGTCAAGGAATATACCCCGCAATATATATCTGATAGTTAAGAGTTACTTTGAAAATCGCCGCATAGTCCTGCCTGGGGGACAATTTCTACATACGCGACAGGTAAGCATTGGATGTCCTCAGGGTTCTGTTCTCGGTCCACTTCTCTGGAACATTCTTTTTGATGACTTGCTGGATCTTCCTCTCTCCAGTAATTGTACGATTCAAGCGTATGCCGATGATGCATACATCCTCGTCCGTGGTAATTCCCGTAGATTTATTGAGAACTCAGCTACTCAAGCTCTTTCCTTAGTTTCCGACTGGGGTGTAAAAAATAAACTTTGCTTCGCTCCTAATAAGACATATGGTTTGGTTTTCAAAGGCTTACTACGTAGACAGCCGTCTATTAAGTTCTCTGGAACAAATGTAAGTTTTCGGGACCAAATCACTTGCCTAGGAGTTGTTCTGGAAAGAGGACCAAATTTTAAAAACCATGCTCGATTGTGTGTCGACAAAGCTAAGTCAGCTTTTTTAAAGATCTCACACATCGCCAAGGCACACTGGGGTTTACAGTTTCAAGTATCCTGTCTTTTCTATAAGGCAGTTTACCTCGGCATTGCTTGCTATGCAGCAGGATGTTGGTCTCACGCCTGTGAGCTTCAACATATACGTAGAATTTTGCTCTCAGGCCAACGATTCGCTCTCATCGCTTTATCCAAAGCATATGGAACGAGTCCCACTGAAGCACTGCCAATTTTGACAGGCATGACTCCCCTTGATCTGGAACTTCAGCGTAGAGGGGCTGTTTTCAACCTTACGCGGGGCTGTTCTTCTATGATCGGAAATATTCCTCTCTTCCCTCCAGAGGGTCGAGTGTCACGCGGCTTTGTTGAAAGGACTGTAAATGAAAATTTGCAGAACATCTGGCAGACTCGCTGGACGGCCTGCTCAGTGGGAAGAATTACCTACTTATTTTTTCCCGACGTGAGGTATCGTCTTAAATCTCCCTGGGTTGTTCCAGACTTTTGGACTTCCCAATTTTTCACAGGACACGGAAACTTTAAAAGTTATCTTCACCGATTTAACATTGCCTCATCTGCTTCATGTCATTTCTGTCAATACCCGGACCAAACTTCGGAACATATCCTTTGGGAATGTTGCCACCCAATGGTGTCCTCATATAGATCGGAGCTCCTCGTTGCTGTCCGTGGGCCTCTTCAAGGTCCCATTGGTCATGCGGATTTTGTGATCTCGAAGAAAAATTATAAAGCTTTTAAGGTTTTCTGTCATAGATATGGTGCCTTACTTTTAGAAGATTCCCGTTAAATTAATTATTTCCAGAGATCTTGGTCACTTCTCTGATGGTCTGCATGTAGGGGGATCTGAGGTCATAGACAGTCCACGGGTGTGAATTTTCTGTTCGCACTCGTTGATTGTTTCTTTTTGCACTATGGTGCCGAGATTGCTAATCTAGAGGGCTCCATGAGCTACTTTTCGTGCTATGCATTTTTTTTTTGTCGTTCACTTAGCGTTCTGTGAAGGGGCCGATTACAGTCCCCATAGGCAGAGCGGGTGGTGGTGGGAGTAGCGAAAAAAAAAAAAAATATTTCTCGATATGACTGAATCGGCCTTCGGGATATTTTATTTATTTATTTGTTTCTTCTTTCACACATTATTTTTACATTGGCGGGTTTATAACCGAACGGATTTTTTTTCGGATGTTAATATACAATACCATGTGTACAAATTTTACATGATCTGAGTTCAAACCGGCGTGAGCCAGGTTGGTTTTTATCTTTAAAAAAATAAAATAATTTAGTACGAAAGGATTAATTGTAATATGGCAATAAGGTTATGACAAGACAATTAAGATAACAGAAGAATATAAAACACAAAAATGACAAAAAAATATTGAATATAATAACAGTTCATAACGATGATAGGAAAACAAAAGGATAAGGAGAGGAAGAAAAAATCAGGTATTATCAGAAAGATATTATTTTTGCTTTGGCCTTTTTTAAATATGTTTAATAAGATAGCTGACGTAATATCAAGACGACTATTCCATAGCCTTGCTGATTGTACTTCAAATAAAGAGCTAAGAAAATCACAACATTGTATCTAATAATAAATTTTCATACCGTTAAATTTTAATTTTAATTGTTGTTCACAGACAATCGGCAATTTCTTTCAAATACAGATTAATATTAAAAAGTGTGTGTCCTATATATAGATATAAAAAAACAGAACACGGTCAGGACCCGGAAAGCAGAGAAAATTAGAATTTGGTGTTATCAGATAAATATTTTTATAATATAACTGTTGGTACGAAATAATTTATTTTACTGGGAGTTGCGCATTACGCAATCATTAAAAAATCCTCGTTATTACGATAATTTTAAAATTAAATAAAAAAATATTTAATTTTATGATATGAAACAGAATTTGAAACGGAAAAAACGAATTGATGATAGGTCGCAAGCAACTGTCCGAGGGAATTTCTTAAGACCCATTGTACAACTTTCTGGGTTTTCAAGACAAGTGCAGTGTCTGCAAGGTTATAGAGTTCTCCGGACTCTTTGTATGTTCTTTATGTGTTCTTTCAGAGTTTTTCAAGGGGCCGTTATTAGTCCCCATACGCAGAACGGGTGGTGGTGGGGGTAGAGCAGATAGTAAGCATTGCACTTAAATAATTTCTCCTCTGCTGGGGATTGAACCCAGGACGCCCGCACAGAAACCAAATGGCTACGTTATTTTAGGCATAATTGAACGACGGAAATTAAAAAACGACCGATATTATTACGGACATTTTTTTCTCGCTCAATTCCTCCATACATTTGTCTATTTCCAAAGTTTCCCTAAAATATCCGAAACTTGTATTAAGGACTTTTCAAATTACCTCATCAGTGGAATAGGGAAAAATACATTCGCAGGCATCTACCTCGAGGAGTTGGTGAAGTTTCGAGGTCAGAGACAGGGAGGAGAGATCAGAGGAAGAAGGGAGAACACGATAGAAGGGGTGGTTACAACGTTGAGAGCACTCACACATAAGTACAAATAAAAAGGTTGAAGGCCCTTCAGTCAATAAACTAAACAACCCCGTTTTCCCTTTTAACAACTATACACGTACAAATACATACTTACAATATCTTACTCATTTTATTTTTATTTCTTATTTCATTGTTGACAATCGAAGTGGTTGTACATCTTGCATCCTGACATTCTTCTTATAAAACTTGACTGCACGCCCGTTGACCAGTGTTTTAGTTACTATGAATGTGAAATTTTCATAATTTTGGCAAATTTTGGAGCTTATACGCGACCGGAAGATATCAACTGATCTAAACCAAATTAAAACACAATATTTAAAGGTTCTATTTGAAGACATTACTAACTATTATATTACGAAAATATCTAGTACAAAAAATAATCGCAAAAATGATGTTTTTTCATATTTTGTCAAACTTTAGGGCCTATGCGTGACCGGAAGATGTCAACTGATTTCGATATATTTTTTTCTATTTTGTTGTCTATATAATTCGCAACTTTTCCGCGCTATTACAACTTTGAAATAAAAAAATGGTTTTTCGGCCCACCCTTATGTATATGTACTACAAGGAAATATTCATTCATTAAATATATGTAGGACATATTCATTATATACACTTAATACTCCACTACCAATCGATATGTCACATCTTCTGTCATTAAAGTATCTGCATTTTTATAATGCAATAATCTCAAGTCTCAAAATAATTTAATAATAGTTTTATACTGGCAGAAATCATCCTAATGATTGGATGGAATACCACATAAACTAAAAAGAAAAAGAAGAAAACATATTCATTTTTTTTTAATATCTATATTTTATAAATGTATCACAAAGTATAGAATATATGCACATAAGCTACGACTGTAGGACAGGGGATCAGTGCACAAAGTGAGGTGGAACGGGGGGTGTTGTTAATAAATGACACATTTTAATAATAGTAAAAGTATTTGCTTATTAAAATCAAAATTTCTTTGCTTACAACGTGTACTTTTTGATGTAAGTGTTGAGTACTGTTTCAATTTTCATTCAAAACCACACTGAAAATATTCAAATATTATATGTTATATTGATTGCCACCAAATCTTTGTGACCTTGTGAACCAAGAAATTGTGCATAAGTCATGTCTATAGAATGTTGGTCTGTGGAATGTACGGATATTTAATATGTTTTCTTTGTATTTGTAAATAAAAGTGTACTGGTTATATTATAATGTGTCATGTGTTGTTGAGATTTTACTTTATTTTTATTCAAGGGTAACAAAAACAGGTAGGTACCTACTATGAAAAATATTAATTTAACAAACACCCAATAATTCCAGGTTAATTTTAAATTAAAGAGATACTTTATAATAAATTAAATAAACAGATAAATATGAATCTATAAGATTCAATAAATGTAGACAAATCTTTTTTGTGTTTCCAGCCTGGATTTGTGAGACGATTAAATTAATAAGTTAATTAATGTTTTACAAAGAAACAGTTATATTTATTATTGCATAAAAATAGATTGATAAAACAACAATCGAAAATACATAAATGACAAAACTGTATTCTAACATGTTATATCTAATATCAAAGTGTGTGTATATATGAAGTTTTTTTTCTGTAGGATTTTCTATTTTATCCACTGCGTTTTAAGGGCACGGCTTGATGAAATAATATTTTGTTTAAATTAAAATCATTGGACAGCAGGCGTGTAAGTTACCCGTTGTCTGGGGGTTTCGGGCTTAATTAACCCAAAATAAAAAAAATGTTGCTAGCAAGTTTACTACAAACCGAGATTTGTTGTTTCACCTGTTAATATACAGACATTCACTTACTTGAGACGTATTTTTCTATCTTAACAGGATCACAGGAACAGCTACGACGTTCAATAACCTTTCTCACAGGAAGGGGTAGGATCGACAGTCGTATTACAGAACAGGATCTGGTCTCAAAGTAGCAGCACACAACATCCAAAATACGTGATAAATATCAATACAAGTCGATAGCAAAACATTATAGATTTGCCATCTGTGTATGTTCGGACATCAAAATAAATCACAAATAAATGTCGACTTATTTTTATTGACAATAGCATCTAAATAGAGACGAAGGTGGGATATTATAGAAGAACCAAGAAATCAGGCACCTACAGGGATTACGACCTGTCATCGGCTGGTTTACGTGATCACTTGACTCCCGACAGGGAAAAAAATCCAATGTTTGCGTATATGCAATTAAAAATATATTCGAGTCGACTAATTAATAATTATATAAAATATCACAATATTAATTATTGCCCAACAGGCATTATAATGCCGTTAGACCCATTTAACGACGAGGAAGCCAGGGAAAACTTGAAGACAAGAAGAGATGTGGAGGGTTTTCCATAATCCAAGGAATGTAGGTCTTTTCGTAACCCTATAGATGTGGACAAATCCCACTTTTCTCGGATTTTTATCCCGTTCCCTACCCTCGGTAATCGCCCCAGGACTATTTCGGAGAAAAAGAAAAAAAAAACATTTTTGTCGGGGGAGAAATTGTCATTTGCAACTTTTAACTCTTGTCCAAATTTTTCTCTCTACACAAAGTTTTTAACAATCAAAGTAACGAAATCAAATCGATAGTGAAAGTTTACGGTTTTTCCCCTTTGTTTTTACAGAAAATTCTCCCGGGATATATTTGTCGATCTTAATTTGCTGATTATAATAAAGCTATTTATTTATTTTGAAAAGAATCCAAGACGGGTTTGCTGCCATAAGAGAATTACAACATGTTATAAAAAAAGAGCAAAAGCTTTGAGTGAATGCTTATTTGGTAGAGATGATATGTCCTTTTGACAAGTCATGGGATTCATGAGAAAATCATCAAAGTCTTCAATTTGTACCTCCAGCGATAAGAACTTTTTACAGCATTGTCCAATTTAAAGTCCGAGTTCTGATAATGAAACTCACGAGAAAAAATATCAAACTCTTTAATTTTCAATTAATAATAATTCTTTACCACGTTGTCCGAATTCGATGACTTTTTTTTCATTAGGAAGGAATTACTTCTGGGGTGGTTCCATCTGAACTAAGCCAATAGTTTTTTTTTTAAATAATGAATATGTCCTTGTGACAAGTACATATACATCCTCATACATTCCCTAAATTAAGCACAAAACCATGTGCTGTAGGTGAATGAAATCGGTCGTGGCAGAATTCGAAATCGCGACCAATGGATTAGAAACCCAGCGCGCTAACCGCTCTGCCATCACCCATCTAAATGAAAGATTTTGTTTTTGCATTTTACTAAGCTATCACAGAGTCATGTTTTCCGAGATATTGCGAATCAAAGATCATGACAAAAAAAACGGATGGGTTGTGGCCAACGCTATACTCCTCACTACCAAGTCACTCCACAAAGTATTTAAATTTTGTATGGAGTTTTGTTAAATTATTTTTGATTTAAATATTTTATCATTAAAACTTGATAATTATTCAATGCCATTTTATTAAAGTGATGTGCCTTTTTAGCAATTATAAATAAAAATATCAAATTCTAAGTTTTTGACACTTAAAAAATTGAGAAGCACTGATCATCTTTCAAAATGTAATGAGGTCTCATATTATAAGCGAGTATTAGAAAAGAATCGTAGTAGTACTTTAGTCTATAATAGATAAATTTAGATGGGTCGATGGCAGAGCGATTAGCGCGCTGGGCTAGTAATCCAGTAGTCGCGAGATCGAATCCTGCCTCGACCGATGTCGTTCACCCACAGCACAAGCATTTATGCTTATTGCTTATTTTAGGGAAGGTAGGAAGATGTACATATATGTACTTGTTTAACAAGGACATATTCATTTTTTTATAAAAAAAAGTAGAATAAACACGTACATAGCACACATCACAGTACACAGCACACACACAGATACATTGTGATGAAACTTTCAGAATACAATCTCAGCATGATACTGTTGTTTGATTGGTTAATAACTAGTTTAAAAATTGCGTAATCATAACTCACCACTATATCCTCTCGGGGTAAGAAACGATAATCGGTAAGAAATACCTATGCAAAAACTAAAGGTGTTGGATATTCGTATAAAATTTCAATGTTGTATTGCAATAGTAAAAATTAAGTTTTCTATCAAGTGAAAACGCGAAATGATGTTTTCTCGAAACAGTTTTAAGTTTCCGCAACAACAAATTAAGCGATTTCAAATCGATAAACTTTTAACCTCTGTTTCGATGTTAGGTACTCGAAGAGTTCAAACTTTGCAACATCGGCAGCTGTAGGAGGCCATCTTCGGGCATTCCGTGTAAAGAAGAGCCTATTCTACAAACGATTACGTGTCAATATATACGGGATATTCACTCGAACAGTTTTTTTATTAGCAAATATAAGAGTTAAATACCTCGCTGAAGAAAATAGCAATTTAGACTATGTGAAAAAGTAGACGATTTTGAAAATATAGGATCTTTATTCTTCCACTATGATAGTAACTAGTTTTACAATGTTAGATATTTTTTAATTATTTATTTATTTAAAAAAATATATGACACAATATAATTACATTAACAAAATAGAAATTGAAACATTTTATAGTAAAAAACTCCTTCAAAAAGAGATGAACTCGTGTCTTGATGGGAATGAAACACAAAATAAAAAAAAGCAAAATAACAATATATAGCAATATATAACAATGTACCCACTTGTTTAACAAGGACATATTTTTGATTTTTGTTATTAAAAATAAAACAAAATAAAACAAATGCTCAAGATACTTAACAGACGATTTGGATAGAAGATTAAATTAACAAACTTTATGAAGAATTCATTTTCAATCATCATTATTCATTTTCAATATATAAATCGTACAGTACAGACAGGGTAAGAAATGAGGACATGAGGAAAGAATGTAAGATTAAGAAAGATGTCATCAATAGAATGAAAGTGAACACACTGGGATTGTTTGGCCATACGGGGAGAATGAATGAGGAACGCCTGACGAAGTAAATATGCATTGCAGACAGGAATCGAACGAGAGGTCGGGGCCGTCCAAGAAAAGGATGGCACGACCATGTGAACGATATTCTTGAACAACAGACGAACATGCATGAATTTTCGTCTGTAATAAACGTGTGGTGTTCGTTGAAGGGACATGGCGAGATGGTATGTACAGTTGAATTGTACCTATTGCTGAAAGATGTGACCTATAAAATAATAAACCATGAACACGATTTGAACGACCACTCAATTTGCTATTGATTTATAGTCTATGTCGTGTGCAGTCACTTAAATATTTGATGTTGTTATAAAGAGCAAACTAGAAGTGAGGTTATGTAATTGAATAAGTCGGTCAGTTGTTAATAGCTTTGTAATAAACTTATTTATCCAACAGCATGGATCCTATTCAACGAACGGAGAGAGGATATCATAATAAGTTGAATACTTCTAGTTAATCCGGCATCAAGTCTAGGTTTGATTTCAGCAATTCCTATTAAGTATATGTTACGTCCAGTAATAATCATAATATTGAATCTCAACCAGCGAAGATTCAGCACTTCCCGTCTGTTAAAGGATTTTAACTCAATTAAAAGTTGTCTGGAAAATCTAACTGGGGATGCAGTGCCAAATGAAAATAAGTTATAGAAGATGCAGCTGGCTGATAGCAGCGATGCTCAAACGGTAAATCGCAAATAAAAAATGAATTTTGCTAAAACCCACGTGTCAAAAACCCAATATTTTTTTCATTTATATAAAATTTACATTAGGATCCATTATCTTTGCACTAAAATGTAAAAATTTTTGTCAGTTATTCAACGATCAAAATACACACTTAGACAAAACATTAAAATTACACCGTTTTACAGAGAAAATAGATATATCATAAACAAAACAGTTAAAATATTGTTGATCGAAAAGATAAAAATGAAATAAATCAATTCAAATCAATGAAAAATATGTAAACCAAAACAATAACAATGGAAACCAAAACAAAAACAATTCAGAATAAAGCAAATCAAAAACATATTACGTTTTATTAAAAAAAAAAGTGTGAGAACCCCTGATGCAGGGGATAATAGCGTAAATGATGCAGTAAGTGAAGAGAAATGTTTTCCCACAATGGGGAATATTAAATAACTTTGAATTTTCATAAGCTTTCATATACATACCTACTGAATAACTACAAAAAGCGGTAGAAATTTTCTAAACTATCTAATAAATGTCATTTAGAATGGTTATATGATGGTAACATGGTAAAATGCATTAGTAATAATTATGAAGCAAGCGGGGTAAACTACATATTATGTGTTTAAATATTTTTTTGTATTCCTTTATAATTTTATTTATTTGTTTATTCAAAGCGGCAGAGGTACCGGACACCACGCTGTGAAGCGCCGGCTTAGAATAGTCCTTCCATTCTTTTCCATTATCATCGTTTTCGGATGTTTCTTAAGATCCGGGTTATCAAAAATACAAGAGGCAAAGAAACAATTTATTTCTTTATTTGAATCTTTCTGTACATATAATTAGTACACGTGCGGGTTTATTGCCTAATGGCAATTTCTTCCAACCATGCAGAGTTAATGTTGAATGTACAAAACAGTGTGTACTATGGGAATAAGTTAATCACATTACAAAAATAAACAAAGAAAGCAGAAGAAAAGTACAAAAAAAACAAAAAAAAAAACAAAGAAGATAGCATATAAGAACAATTCATAGCAATGATAGGAAAACTAAAGGATAAGAAAAGGAAGGGGAGAGGAAGATGTAATGAGGTATTGTCAGATAAATATTTTTTCTTTAGCCTTTTCTGAAGATGTTAAGTGAGAACATCATCAAGAGATGATTACCGAACTACAATTTCACAATTGTAGTTCAGTTATGATATGATGTTCACCACCCATTCTAAATGTAGTGCTTTTTTAGGTGTGATGAGACCGATGAGTGGGAATAAATCATGTATGGTGCTGGTTACATCACATTTTGGTATATACCGTGGTGGTATGAATTAAAAAAATGTTTTTTGTGAAAGTTGCTAAATATGGATGAAAAATATCATTTCTTCGAATGTAATCACTCTATTCTACTGCCATCTATTAGGAGACGATCTGAACTAACAAGATATATCATAAGGTTTGCGTCTCGGAATACACGTAGTTATATGTTGACTAGAGGTATTTTAGAGGACATTTTTCGACTTACTTCACATCTCAGTAGGCAATCGAAAAAAAAAATTATAAATAAAATACTCATAGTAAGTATACTTTGCAGGCATTTTGAAAACATGAAATGCTACATAAGCTTCGGGATTTGAAATAAATACTGAGTATTATTTGAGTTGAATAAAGTTTGTTGAAAGTATCAAGGACAATGGTGATGGTGACGTTTATTTCTCAGGATAATTTAGTGAACATATTTGAGATAAAGGGAGGAAGAAATTAACTATAGGAAGTACCTATCCTATAAAACAAAGTTAAATCTAAGTATCAACATAGATTATCTCACTTATATCATAGGTGAAGGTGCGCTCAAGTATGTACATAAGTATGAAACGAACTAGCTTATTACTCCTCATTAACCCAAGCGGATATAGCGGGGAGTTATGAATTCGCAATTTTTAAGGCTATTTTATTTATTGCAAATTATCAAGTAGTACCATGCTGAGATTGCAAATCTGAAAGTTTCATCACAATGTATGTGTGTGTGTGTGTGTGTGCTGTGTTCTATGTGCTATGTACGGCGTGTTTATTCTACTTTACATATCTATGATAGACTAAAGTAATAAATCGATTATTTTCAAATTTTGCAAATTTGTATATCCAATTCTCGTTAAGACCCTATTAGATTTTGAAGGATATCTTATCAGTGCTTCTCATTTTTTTATCTGTGATATTTCAATGTGACCCCAAGCTCAGGATACTGAAAATTTGAAATTTATTTTCAAATAGCTAAAAAAGCATATAACTTTCATAATGGCATTGAAAAATAACCAAATATACATAATTAAATATTTAAATGAATGATAATTAAAAAAAACTCCATTCAAAATTTTAATACTTTGTGGTAGTAAGGAGTTAAGCATTGGTCACAACCCACTACAGCTAATCGGGCAGCTAATAGTTACTATGTCAAATATTAATATAACACGCTCTATATATGTACTTAATTATGGAGTCCTTCTTTTTTCGCTACAGTTTTTTCAAAAAAATATCTAAATAATGATATTTACTAGAAAAATCACGAACACTATATGTATTTATTATTTAATTTTATTTCATCTTGCTACTCGGGCGACTTACAGATACTATGTCAAACAATAATTTAACACGCGCCCAATAACAATTTGCCACATTCTGGGGACTTAGCAATCGTCTGACAGATCCAGACTGAAAACACAATTCATAACTGTATCTCCACCGGGAATCGAAACAGTGACAAAAAAAAAACATGCACAAAAATGTCAAATCAACAGAAAAACATGAATAAATTACGACAGATCAAACATCATTGCGACGATTTTGGAATGATTCTATTTTGATGTAATAATGAATAGTCAAGATTATAAGAGCTAATGATGGTTTTAGTTAAACAATGCACTGGAACGTCATAAAGAAAGACTGTTAAAGTTTTATTTTACGTTTATAATGATTTTATTTGTGAATTGTTTAAACGGGTCGTCTTGTTATAGACGACAGGGACGTAACAAAGTGGATAAAAGTATCATCGGTGAAAATACAAGAAGAGAACAAAGTCGAAAGCCTTTTTCAATATCAGATAAGGGCTGGGAGGGAGGGAGGCAGTGACGTAACAAGCTAAATGCGTACAAAAGGGATAAGGGAACTAAAAAAAAAAGATCTAGATGCGGTTGAAGATAATTAATGCCGTTTTTATTATTTGTGGGACAAGGCACTTCGAAAAAGGGAAAATGTTAGAAAAATATATCACATTATACACATTGAATTTCAAGTTTTTATTTCTATGTTTATTGCTGTGAGAGCACTATTATAGGCTTATAATAGTGCCTCCATTTTTTTTTCTATAATCATCGTTTATGAATGTCCGGTAAGAGCCGAATAATCGACAATACAACAGGAAAAATAACATCTCGCATATGTACATAGATAAGCAATGGGTTACCAATCAATCTGAATGTAAGATAAATAACATCTCGCATATGTACATAGATAAGCAATGGGTTACCAATCAATCTGAATGTAAGATAAATAACATCTCGCATATGTACATAGATAAGCAATGGGTTACCAATCAATCTGAATGTAAGATAAATAACATCTCGCATATGTACATAGATAAGCAATGGGTTACCAATCAATCTGAATGTAAGATAAATAACATCTCGCATATGTACATAGATAAGCAATGGGTTACCAATCAATCTGAATGTAAGATAAATAACATCTCGCATATGTACATAGATAAGCAATGGGTTACCAATCAATCTGAATGTAAGATAAATAACATCTCGCATATGTACATAGATAAGCAATGGGTTACCAATCAATCTGAATGTAAGATAAATAACATCTCGCATATGTACATAGATAAGCAATGGGTTACCAATCAATCTGAATGTAAGAAAAATAACATCTCGCATATGTACATAGATAAGCAATGGGTTACCAATCAATCTGAATGTAAGATAAATAACATCTCGCATATGTACATAGATAAGCAATGGGTTACCAATCAATCTGAATGTAAGATAAATAACATCTCGCATATGTACATAGATAAGCAATGGGTTACCAATCAATCTGAATGTAAGATAAATAACATCTCGCATATGTACATAGATAAGCAATGGGTTACCAATCAATCTGAATGTAAGATAAATAACATCTCGCATATGTACATAGATAAGCAATGGGTTACCAATCAATCTGAATGTAAGATAAATAACATCTCGCATATGTACATAGATAAGCAATGGGTTACCAATCAATCTGAATGTAAGATAAATATATCCATGATATGGGTTATCATGAGGGTTTTGATTTCACCGTTTGACGGGAGTTGCCCCTCTGCATTATTTACGAATGCTATAGACCCGATTTTATTCGTGAATTTTGCGCTTTTCAAATAACGCGAACAAAACATTGAAATTTGGTCCTTTTAGGTAATTTTTGTTAAAAAATATACAGCAATAATATTATCCACCGAAAAGGCAGAATTAAAAAAAATATCGTAACTCAAATTTCTACTGCTGAAATATACACATCAAGTGCATTAAATATTTCTAAATTAAAATAAGATACCATGACTATAAATTTATAGACAAAATAAATAAAGCTATATACATTAATTAAAACTATGAAAAATTTTTATATTTAATTTTACGTTCTACTTAAATTTTTTCGCAAACGCGACTCCCATTCACCGGTATCGCTCTATGATGAGCATCGTCAGAATGGTGAACAATAATGATGAAGACCATCTATATATAGATTCACAAAGAGGATAACAACAATAGATATGGAAGGGGGCAATTCTAAGAAAAATTAAATACCCGAAAGACATTAAGGTAAATATGTATGCAGGTATAATAAAAATAAAATTGAAGTGAAGGAATGAATATACAAATTAATTATGGAGTTCTACCACGAAGTGACAGTGTCCAATATTGAAAAAAAAAAAAAAACTATATACATTATGTGGATGCCTTACGCTAAAGTCCATCTCGGCTATGATGGTGACTCTAAATTTTGAATCTTGAAATAAATAATGTTGTTTTTTTTTCATACAATTTGAATAAAAAAGTTCTTTAAAAAAGAACTTGCAAATCTAAATCTTGTGTTGATTTCGCCTAATTTATATTTTTTTGTGAAAAATAACTTCGTTTTCTTAAAAATCTCACCCTTTTACATCACCATTATGCTTTTCTACAAAAAACGCGAATAATAACACCAATTTTCGCTTTTTTTGCAAAAAATATACACCTTTTCCAAAAATTAATGCGAATAATAACACCGCTTTTCTATAAGCACCCTATTACTCTGTGAAGCACCCCTTTCCCCAAATATTACGCGAATAATAACACCGGTGTTCTATAAAAATAACACACATTTTCAAAAAATACAACGCAAATAATAACATCGCTTTTCGCTTTTTACACCTCTTTTCAAAAATATAACGTGAAAAATATACAGCTTCTTTACAAAAATAACACCCCTTTTCCAAAAATTAATGCGAATAATAACACCGCTTTTCTATAAGCACCCTATTACTCTGTGAAGCACCCCTTTCCCCAAATATTACGCGAATAATAACACCGGTGTTCTATAAAAATAACACACATTTTCAAAAAATACAACGCAAATAATAACATCGCTTTTCGCTTTTTACACCTCTTTTCAAAAATATAACGTGAAAAATATACAGCTTCTTTACAAAAATAACACCCCTTTTCCAAAAAAATAACGCGAATAATAGCACCGCTTTTCTATAAAAATAACGCTACTTTTCCAAAAAAATAACGCGAATAATAACACTGCTTTTCTACAAAAATAACGCCCCTTTTCTAAAAAAAATAACGTGAATAATAATTCAGGTCTACCTATACATTCATCATAGGATCAGTTACTGATAATATTTGTCTGTTTTCAAATTTATAATGTTATCATTTGTTGTGGTACCTAATCTAAACCGGAAATGATACAATAGGTGTAAACTAACAGATATTTGTATGTAGGTCAAAGGTAGGTATTTTGATATAGTTTGACCCGCGGAGATAGTAAACGGAACAATGTTAACCGAAAGCAATATCGTCATATAATGATAATCACTAAACTTCCAACACACACAACACAGAGAGAGGAACTAACAATGGATAAACAACTGACTAACTCCCTATCGTATTAAGTAAAATGCCTAACTATAGCACTGTGTCAAATACGCTGATTTCATATACAATATATATACATATTATTATGTAATTTCCTAAACTGCCCTTGGTTAAATTTCAATACAAAATATACCAAACGATGACGTATTATCTAGCGAAATCTATGCTCTAGAAAAATAGGTAGCTGATATAAACAAATTGTTTTATTCTTAATGATATGTAATGGTTTTTAACCAAATAAATACTGTATTATGATGAATACATGTATGTATGAGACGATGCATGGATGTTATAGAAGCTAGGAATGTTTTTTTTAATATGTCTACGTAGGGGACACCAGCTTTTAGGATTTGGGTCCAATTTGCTCTTCCGAAGAAGCGCACTACGTAGCGTTGGGAGAGGTTTGCAATCTAGAAAAGAGTTTATTAATTCGGATTTTAAAAAGACCCGGGTTGTACGAAGGTGGAAACACAGAATTCGGAAGATCGTTCCATAGTCGGGCTGCTGTATTAATAAAGGAGTTCGAGAAGCGACTTGTTCGTATATGTTGAAGGTCCACTGTGAATGGGTGCTTCGATTGAGTGAAGCGAGTGACTCTGTTGCGAGTGGGTGGAGGAGGGACCAAAGATGCAAGTTCTTCTAATTCCCGTGGTAGTATCTATAAAATAAACTTAAAATACCGACTTTACGTCTGTGTTCTAGTGATTGCAATCCATCAGTCAGTGATGGATCATCAATCAGACGTATAGCACGCCTATACGTCTGTGTGCAAAAATAGAGGAGTATGGCGGTTGCTTCTCATTTTTTACTCCATAAATGACATGTCATGATGGTATGTATGTAATAAATTAAAAAAAATAAAGTCAAATCAATTTATAAAATCATTTGATTGAAAAAAAAAATTATTTTCACAATCTGGAATAACAAGTCAGCGCCAACTTTTTTTCACAAATACATCGAAAACTTATGCAGGATTCAGGATACCGCTTTAAAGAATATGTAAAAATTTTAAAGACCATACTGACATTTTTAACGTATTTGAATCTACCGACGAAGAAACTATACAGTGCAGACAGGAACTTTATAGATTTTTTATATTTTGTTACTTTTATCTCTATCTTCTTCTTCTTCTTCTCAGCCCAATCCCGTCCACTCCTGGACGAAGGCCTCCTCCATCTCCTTCCACGTCACTCTATCCTGTGCTCTGAGCAACCAATTGGCACCAGCATGACGACTGATGTCATCTCTCCATCTCATTGGCGGTCTTCCAACACCTCTGACTGTCGTTCTCGGTCTCCAAGCCAACACTATCCTTGGTCATCGGTCTTCGGGGTATCTAGCCACGTGGCCCGCCCATCTCAACTTCAGGGTAGGAATGCGGTGGACGACATCAACCAATTTTGTTCTTTCCCTGATGGTGTCGTTTCGCACCCTGTCTCTCAGACTTAATCCTAACATGGCTCTTTGGGTGACTCTTAGTTTTTCAGCACTTTTCTGAGTCATTGTCATAGTCTCCAAGCCATAAGTAGCTACTGGCAGTACACAGGTCTCATATACCTTCCGTTTCAGGTTGATGGAAATTTGGGGATTTTTGAAGATGTGGGCTAATTTCCTAAAAGCTGCCCAACTTAGGTCAATTCGTCTCTTTATTTCGGCCGTTTGGTTTTCTCGACCAATTTTCATAGTATGTCCAATTCTGATTCGTTTCAGAGTATGAAAACGTCTGTACCCAAAGGGCGACCATGGATAAAAGGATTGTTCGCGCGGTGTGACGTAATGAGTTCCGTATAAATGCAAGCACCTTTTTACATTTCTCATGTACTAAAATTCAGACGGATAAATTTAGACGAATCAGAATTGGACATATTGTGTCCCAAATACACATACACTTGGACATTTTCAATCAAGATCCCATCCACCGTGATCAGAGATCCAGCTGTGCCCATCACCTTTGTTTTTGCCATGTTCGTGTTCAGTCCAACAGCTTTGGATGCCTCATTTATTTCATTTAGCATTTCAGTTAGTTCTTTAGGGTCGTTGCTTATAATGAATATGTCATCAGCGAACCGCAAGTGGCTTAGATATCTGCCATCTATACATATGCCCTTGGATTCCCAATTTAGATCTCTATCTTAATCTCGTCTATTTTTTATTTGTAACTTCTCTATGGGAAATAATGTGATTATAACATAATATCAACTTTATGTATAAAACAAAAATGTAAATGTGTGATGTATAATTGTTTTTCTCTCAATAAATAAATAAAAAATAAAATAAATAAATGTAAACGCCTTTACCGAGGCGTTTAGAGTATAGAAAACAACAGTCCAATTTGTGAATTCCGATTCTTTCCCACATTATACAGTCCACTTAGTTTCCGTGGCTATATTCAACCCTTTTTAAGGGCATAAGGAAATAAACAACACAATATATGCAAGAAATGAGGCGACCGCCTTTGGCTAAATATCCATATAAAAAATAAATATATGAATATTAGAAAGTTATCTAACAAAATCTAAGCTTTGTCCGGTACCTATTTGCCCGCACTGCGTTATCTGACATTCGATAGCGGTATTACAATATCGTTCGTAAACTTTGATATTATTTCTTTTCTTTTGTATCGATGTGCTTTTACTCTCCACTGCTATGGAATAGTAGAGAGTCTTGATTTCACAATTTTTAAACATATTTTTTATATCAATTTCTCAATAGGTATCATCTAGAGAGTGCATACTTTGAGTTTCGTCGTGATGTTTTTGTGTGTATGCCGTACCTAATCCATATGCCGTACACAAATATGAAAATTAGTGTCTTCTATATAGCCCAAACTAAAAGGCCGATGAACTCATACCCACAAACAGGCTAAGCCTTGTGGGATTTTTGGTGTATGTAATGGATGCATGTAGGTGAATGTATATATGTATAATATGTATGTTACAGTTAATATGTATTTTATACTTTGTACCAAAATTTGTTAAAATAAATAAACTCCATATTGATACCATTTGTGTGAAGTTACTTAGTGCTGATTAGTTTTCCATAGACAACGGTTCATTTTTTGCTTATGATTTCAACTGTTAAAACTTTAAAAATGCTCTCACGGTCTGGAAAATGGAGGTTTTCTTATTTTGTTAAAATTTTTGATACAGAAGAAATACATTCTTCAAAAATGCATTCAGGGATTATCAACCTTTAAAGAAAAAATATATTAGGTGTGTTATTGCTACATTATCTAACAAAATTATATAACCGTAGTAAAATAGAATCTATGTATTCGGGAAAATTTACTTCATATTGATATGGTATATATGTCTATAGAACACTGTATTTTTTTGCTCTCCACTACTATGAATGTAATAGTATTCATTTACATATCGTCATACCATCTTACCATTGGGGTAGGTAGAGAGAACCAAACACCGCATTCTTCTATCTTGACATACATCCATCATCTCATCAACATTTATGCAATGTCTATTATATTAAGCATTTTTGTTAAATCAATTTCTCTACAGGTATCATGTAGAGAGTGCATACTATGAGTTTTTGTGTGTATGGTGTATAATGAAAACTTTTGTCCTCAGGGAAAGTAATATTTGTTGAGGAATCTAATAGAAATGTACTTTAAAAAATGCATTTAGGGATTCAAGACCTTTCAAGAAGAAAAAGTGTACACTTACAATGTAGTGGAGAGTTTAGCGTTGGCCACAACCCACTCATTTTGAATAAATATTGACCAAGTTTTGAATTATCTACACATTAAAATCAAATAACTTTTTATTTTGTATTTGTTGTATCATCACTATGACCGACTGCTTCTGAAAATACCATTTTAAGTCTTCGTTAGTAAATCTTCGCTCATATAGGCGTTTCCATTGTAAGTATTCATACCTCCAGAGTTTTACGATTGGCTACGGAGAGAATATCTTAAAAATGAAATTTGTCAAAAAAAGGATTTAAGAAGTTTAAAGAACGAATTTCTTAATAGATGGCGTTAAAAATAATTTCTTCGTTACTTCATAGATGGCGATGGTATTTTTCAATTTATTTTCAAACATTCAGTTTCTCATTATTAAAATTAAGAACTTTCAAAATGGTATTGACAAGGGATCTGAATAAGATGGCAAAATTGGTGAACATTACCATTAAGTCATCACGTAAACCAGCCGATGACCAGCCGTTGAGTTCCTGGTTTTCCTATAATATTCCAACTTCGTCTCTATTGATATGTTAAAAAATTGTCAAAAAATAGTTTTAAGAGGTGAAAATAGAGATCGCTACTCAGCCTTGTTATTTGATAACAAGAAATATTTTAATTCAAGCCTAAATAATTGTATGTATATCAATTAAAATAATAAAGCTTTACTTAATTAATTTATTTATACATATTCACGGTATTGATAGCTGTTTCATTTTACGAGGCCATATATTTTTGAGCAAATAATTAAGTTACTAATATTATTTAGATAACAAAATTGTAACAGTAGGTATAATTAAAATTGTGAGAGTTAGCACGTTTTTTTGAGAAAGTGTATTGTTAAATAAAAAATGTATGTACACGAAAATGCTTCATAAACACATAAAAATATCAAGATAAGTCACGTTTGGTCAACGCGAATGTCCGTTAAAACCTCACAACTTGATAAGGCATTATAGATACAATCAGAAGTTCATCAAAATGAAGGTTTCCTTTAAAGTTGTACACAAAAGTGACATTTTCAATTTACCTCGCAACTGCAAAGGACCGTTGTCTGATACTACATTTCTTTTATGTGCCTTTTCTATTTAAAGCGGGGAGGTATTTAAATTAAGTAACGTAAAAAAATTAAGGCAGTGTTATGAAAATTTTGTCGTAAAAATTATGTGAAAATGTAAAAATACACGCATTAAACGTGCATGCAACGTGTTAACCAACATACACATTGTACGTAAAGAGCCGGAGCGGGATTATTGAGCGCCCAAAATATAGACCACGCCTTCAATTTCTTTTGTCAAGCTACATATGATTAAGCGCAATACAAAAATAATAATAAACACTTTAATAAATCGCAATATACATACTTATACTTACGTTTGTATATTCAATTTTAAATTAGTAAATATTTGTATCTGCTGTCATATAAATTTTTTATTTACTCAAGAATGCGCAATTAAAAATTGTAATCTTGGAGATTAACTTAATTTGTACGATAAAATGTGTTTTAAAAAAGGAAACAATATCCGTTTTTGAAAAAAAAAACAAAATGAATTTGTACTTCATCAAATTATTATTTATTTATTTATTTTCTTTGGGAAGCTACAGCTCATTTACAGTTTAATAATAAAATATTATTTTTACATTGTTAGAGCTAAAAAAAAAAGAATTCCGTCTACATTATATAAAACCAAATAACAGTTTACAAGCCAAAAATAATTCATACACACACCTTCATACACACCCTCACACACACACACTCATACACACCATCACACACACATACATACATACCCACATATACAGCAACTATGGAAGGGAAGAGAAAGGAGATAAGAGAGACTAGGGCCCAAATTATAGAATAATTCTCAAGACCGTTCTCCAAATGTGTCATCTCAAGACCATCTTGAGATCATGCTCGAAAATCCGTATTAAAAGTAAAATATGTACGCCGTCTCATTCGAGAAGGCATACTCGAAAAAAATGTGAATGCAGCTCTATAAATAAGTACTTTTTCTCGCGAATGGCAATAATGGCAAGACCAGTCTCAAGCTGGAGAACGAATCTATAATTCGGGCCTAGGAGAACAGGGCAGAGGGATATTGGTTGCGCATCACCTTCAGAACATCATGTCTAAATCTATAATATTTATAATATTTATATTGATATACAATAATATTTATCAATATATAAATTAGGTGACAGTAACGGTTGGTACCAAGCGCTAGCCCAGAAAGGAAGGACCATGTTATATTCAATGGATCTATATAATTTCTTATTTTAAATTAATCACGTGTTTGTCACAGTATTTTTTTTTGCCAATACTACCTAAAATTAATCCGTTGTTATTTATCAATGTCAGTCTAACCATCCCAAAGCATATAATAATAATTAGCACTTCATTGCATCCAGCGCAAGTGGTAACTATTGCTATAGCTATGTTAATTTATACCAACTAATCCTTGGTTACAGCCCAGAGAAGCAATATTTAAATAAATATCTCCTCTGCTGGGGATCGAACCCATGACGCCCGCACAGAAGCCTAATGACTTACCGACTGTGCCACGGTGGTCGACATGACAGTGTCCTTTGAATAATTTATTTTTCTTAAGAGATGGAGTTAGATTAATATGACCGCATTAATCAATTGCATTAATCTGTCTAGTAATAACGGTTAAATATTTTTTATGATAATTTAGAAGCACACAATAAGTATAACAATTATCAATGTGTTTCCGATACCCGAATTGTATCTGAACTTAGAACTATTCTTCCCCTCTTAATACCTTTTAACAGCGCACTACTTAGGCCCAAATTTTAGAATAATTCTCAAGACCGTTCTCCAAATATGTCATTTCAAGACCATCTTGAGATCATGCTCGAAAATCCGTATTAAAAGTAAAATACGTACGTCGTCTCATTCGAGAAAGCGTACTCGAAAAAAATGTGGATGCAGCTCTATATATATAAGTACTTTTTCTCGCGAATGGCAATAATTTCAGTGTTGTTATGTTGGTAGCAATGAGTTCAATGAGTTGGAATTGTTATTTATAGATATTTTGACAATTCGTTGTCTTGGTAATCTTCGAAAGTGTAGAGAAATTTATGCGTCATAATATTATGATACTTGATTAAATAGTGAAAATGTCGACCATTTTATTCAGAAGAGGAAAATAAATACTTCTTCTTTTATCTGTCATATAGCATATTACGGGAATGTGTGTACCTACAGTCAATAGTTCCAGGAAAAGCAGCCATTTCAAAATATGATACAACATGCATAGAATAACAACATGATATTTACTGGATGTACCGGAAATTTTATGAAATCTTACAAAATTTAATTCACATAGTTAGTTTATGAATGATTGTATGTAAATTACCCCCGGAAGGTTCTAAATAAGATTCTTGATCCATTTTAGTACCGCTAACAATGTAAACGTCAAAATCGTAATTAATGCGAAATTCGTCCGTGTCTATATGCGTCTCTTTTTCGTGTAAAGCGCTGTCTCCTTCTATCTCATTGAGACCGTTCTCAAGACAGCGGGATAGCTGTCTCGAAGCAATTTCAACTCTTCTATACATTTCGAGACCGGTCTTGAGATCAAGCTCAGTGACTTTTGTTTCTATAATACCATTTTAGTTGAGAACGTGTTCTCAAGACCAGTCTCCAGCTGGAGAACGAATCTATAATTCGGGCTTTAGTCATATTCTATCAAACTTAAAATAATGGTAAAAAGAATAAGAAACTCGCGAATTAAACTATTTTTACAAAAGTTTTTGATCTTCTTCTAACGTGTCAGCAACGCATTTAAATAATCTTCTATCAGTGCCTAGCAACGTCGAAAGCACAATCATTGCCCACCATAAGATCATGCATGGTGCAGTTTACTGGACTTGAGGGGCAGCTGCACAGATGTGCGGTGGTCTGCTGATCTCCACAGTCACGTCATGTCGTTGGTATAGTCACCTCCACGCGGTGCCCCCTGGTAACAGAAATTTTCTAGCCAATCCTTCCATCACAGCAACGCAACGCAAAGTTAAGACCAAGTTTTTGAATCTCGTATGATAATTGCTACCTTTCTATTAACAAAAAATAGGTTTTTAAAACACTTGCAAGGATTTTGATCATCACCACTTCTAATCATCGGTCGTTTTTGGCGTTCCACTAACTTTGCGCTTACTTTCCTGTGCTTAGTTTGAAACGGTCCATAATACTGTCTCTGTCGTTACAATTTTTGACTTTGATGATTCATAAAACAAGATAGGAACTATAAACAAATAAAAAATATGTATGACGTAAAATAAAGATCAAGCTTATTATAAAGAAAACTATATTTCAAAAGATAAAATCTCTTGAGATATCGAATATATTTTTATTATTGCATAAAAAAAAAAAATATATTCGATTACTTACACATTGGTACAAGTAGGTAAATAAGACAAAAATGACCTTATAAGTCTGGCGCAATTCAGGGGTGACTTCTATGCGAAAAATGCATTGTCACCTCACATATAAGAATTGTAGCTTTCATTATTTACAAAAAACCAATTCTCTCAATAGATGGCGTTACAACAAAATAAATAAAAAATAATAATATTGTTGTTCATAATTTCACCCATAGATGGCTGTAGTAAAAATTCCTTATTTTCAAGCGAAAAGAATTTCAGTATTACAATATATAGAAGTTTCAAAATTGAATTGATAGGGATCTCATTAAAAAGGCATAATTGGTGAACGTTGCGCAAGCGCATAAAGTGATCACGTAAAGCAGCCGATGACAGGTCGTAAGCCCTGTAGGTGCCTTGATTTCCCGGTTCCCCTACAATAAATATTCCAACTTCGTCTCTATTGAGATAATTAAAAATCTGTTAAAAAATATCTCTTGAGATATTTTAAAATACATAGATTGTTCTAGATTTGCAGTGTTATTAATTTTTTTTATACCTACAAAATAATTATAAACAACTTCAAGTTGATTTTTGGAGTACCTACGAAATTCACAATGGTCTTTTAATAAACCATAAAACGTTATAGAATCAGCTAGTAAAAAGAGTAAAATCGTATTAATTGAGACACTTCATATATAAATTTACGTATCTTTTTACTCCTCTCTACCCGAAGGGGATAAAGTGGGGAGTTATAAATTCGAAATTTTTAAGATTGTTTTTTATTGCAGATTATAAACTAGTAGGTATCATGCTGAGATTGTAGTCTGAAAGTTTCATCACAATGTATCTGTGTGTGTGTGTGTGCTGTGTACTGTACGGCGTGTTTATTCTACTTTATCGATTACTAAATAGAAAGATTAAAGTAGGTACTCATTAGATTATTTTGCAAATATGTATATTTAATACTCGTTTAAACCCCATTAGATTTTGAAGGTTATCTGATCAGTGCTTCTCAATTTTTTTAACTGTCAAATATTTCAATGTACCTACCCCAAGCTCAGAAAACTTAAAATATTTATTATAGATATTTATTTTCAAACTATTTTTATTTTTTAGATGGGTCGGTGGCAGAACGGTTAGCGCGCTGGGTTAGTAATCCAGTGGTCGCAAGTTCGAATCCTGCCCCGACCGATTTCGTTCACCTAATAGCACAGGCATTTATTTGCTTATTTAAGGGAACGTAGGAAGATGTATAGGTATGTACTTGTTTAACAAGGACATATTCATTTAAAAAAAAAACTGGTTAAAAACGCACATAACTTTCATAAAATGGCATTAAAGAATTATCAAGATTTCATTAAAATATTTAAATCAAAAATAATTTAACAAAAATCATTTTTTGAAAATGCTGAAAATTTTCCATATTAAATTTGAATACTTTGTGCAGTGACTTGGTAGTGAGGAGTTTATCGTTGGCCATAACCCACTCGTTTATTTAAAATATTATTCAAACTGTTAGGGATATCTACTTTGAATCCTCTCCTTATCCCTGTTATAATATGTGGGTTGTCTATGATGACATTATCATAGACATGTCTCATTACATAGATATGTCTTGTAGAACTGTCATGGCTACGTCTTGTGTATAACCTATAAGAAATATAACGTAATATATTATAAAGGAGTTGTTATTAATGAAGAAGAAATACAAAACAATCCCTATCCTTAGCATAGATTATGTATGCCTACCCGCCTAGTCGAAAAAAAATGTTGTATGTATGTAAGTACCTACAGACAAATACCTTCAGGAGATGACACAGTGCACTTCACATACATATGTTATTAATTTATCTTCGTTTTAGTATTTCTACATAGTTTAAACTGCTTCAAGTCCATAGTTCTTCGTGTGGTGTATTGTGTCCTGTGTTTCAAATTCTAGAAATATTTCAAATTAATACTCTTCATTTATTGGTTCTTCGCGGCTGGCGGTAAGTACAATACATTATTTGTCTTCAGTGCTCTATGCTTCCCTTCGAAATATTGCCTAACTTCCATTCTCTAATTTAAACAATTCCATACAGTCCATTTGTTCCAACACAAATAGAAGGTAACTGAACTGCCTTGTTTTATAGGTGGTATTAAAAACTTGTAACTAAGATTAAAAATGATTAATCATATATAAATAGTGGGATTTATAATACATTTAGTAGGTACTTTTCACGTTGTAGTGGGGAGTAACAGAACTTATTATTAACACGTAGAAAAGTAGCGGGTTTATCACAGAGTAAAGAATGTACAGAACTGACATTAGCTACGACTGTAGGCCAGGGGATTCAAAAATATACAATGTCTTATAAATCAGATATAAATTGGATTAATAAATCAGACACATTTAAAAAGCAGTATCTGCTTTTTAAAATTGAAATAAACATGCACTTTTTGATAATAGTGCTGAGTCGGTACTTACTGTTTCAATATTCATTTCGAACCATTCGGAAAATCTTCATAAAAGTACAACGTTATATTTATTGCCGCCAAATTAATTATGATGGCGATGTGTACCAAGAAATTTTGCTTTTGTCATGTCTATACATTATTGTTGGTCTGTGGGGTTAATGTATTTTATTGGAAATAATACGAGTATATTAAAGATGCTGTTAAAATAGGTGAAGTTAAGCACTTGCCTACATTGTCGTTAGATTCTATGTACTTAGTATTACAATGTTTGTTAATAGTTGGTACCTACATAATATGACATATATTAATCTATAGTTGTGTTTATTATGAGAACGTTATAATATAATATTATTCACACATAAAATTTTACAACACATTTAATCTCAAATCGATTATTCAGTTTAACGAGCAATTAATATCTACTTTATTAAGCATACTAATATCAAATATATTAAACTATCTTCCGTTGCTAAACCGTTAACATTATGCAAATGTATATTTATATACAAACATTATTGAAAAATGAATATAATCATTAAGTGTATACCTATAGTAAATATGTTCATTGAAAACTTAGATCAGAATATGGAAATGAAATTAATAACAAATCAAAATCTCATTTATTTAATTATTATATAACTGTGGAATATACTGTCATTGAATTTTCTAAAAACTTTGTATTATGCATTTACCCAGTCAATAATAGAATATGGAATTTTAGCATGGGGTGCAGCATTTAAAACCAACATTAAACCTGTTAAAACTGCTCAAAATTGAATCATAAAAGTTATTTAAAAAAAACCAAGAGACAACCCAACACAGCAACTATATAAAGAATTTGGAGTTTTAAAACTGGATAGCATATTTAAAAGAAGTGCAGTATTTCAAACTTACAAAATTTTTATTGATATCAAAAAAAAATTTGTAAGTTTGAAAGATAATAAAGATATTATAAGCTCCCGTCCTCGCTCAGAGGGACAAATTAAGGTTCCAAAACACAATACATCAACCATGCAGCATCACTATTCTTACCTAGGAATAAACTGTTATAATAAACTTTCTTTTGATATAAGAAACATAAAACCTTTTGTAAAATTTAAAAAAGTATACAATAATTTTATATTCTAAAATCACTGTTAAGCAATTGTGTATCTAATGTAATATCTTTTATGTACCTATTATGGACTTGAAATAATTGCTACGCTTTTCCTCCGCTGAACACGAGATTTACTCTTTTAGTGGAGTAATACGTATAATATAAATGTATTAATTATAAGAAATATTATATACCTTTGTACCAACATATTATTTTGCAATAAATAAAATAAAAAAAAATTAACATTATGTTCATTATAATGTGTACAATTTCGGGTTTTTTGCTATAAAGCATTTTTTTACAACCAACCAAAGCAGCGTAATTCCATAAATAGTGTAGTGGTAGGTACATTTAATTTAAAACAAAAAACTAACAGAAAGATAAACAGGTAAAATCACAGCAACAAAGAAATGAGTGAGATAAAAGTTGTGCGATGTGAGAGAGGATAAACAAAGAGTGTCAATTGAGAGTTATAAGACTAGATTATTAGAGGAATAAAAATTTAAGTCTATTTGATAAAGTTGAATCTATTGAGACGTCGTAATATCATCACTTAAGGTATTCCATAGTCTTTCTGATTGTACTTCAAAAGACGAACTGAGAAATTCAGTATAATTATCTTATATGAAAAGAGCTATGGAAAGAATCACATCGATCACTAAGAGATAAAATAAGAAATGAAACGGCGATCAAAGATCAAAATTTACTAATTAAATCCGCCGTAAGGCGACTTTGGAATGGAAATGGACTGGACACGTAGCCACAGCTGGAGCGATAAGTGGACAAAGACAATGACGACTTGGAGACCTCGTACGACAAAGAGAGGTGTGGGGCGACCACTGGTGTGATGGAAGGAGGATATCAAATGGTATATTGGCACGACCTGGATGCTGATAGCACAGAACAAGGAAATAGGCTCAGGAAGAAGAAGAAAGAAGAATCTGATAATTTCTTGACTCCGTAGGTAATCTGACTCAGTTTTATTAGATTTCTATTTAAGGTCGCAGTGAACAAGGTAAAGATAGATCTAAGCAACTAAGCATATAATATTTTGTTCTCGAAATCATCAATAAAACCCTTTCTTAACCGATGATTCCAATTGGGATCATTAATGTATTTTACGTATATCTCAATGAAAATTATAAACTATAATTACTCATTGTGGTATCTAACTGTGTTTCTTTTTATAAGTTTTTTTATAATTTATAATTATGAACTTCTCTGAAGTTATCAATGAAAATTGTTATCAGCTGTGTTATTTCTATTCTAAAACATTAATCACAATATTTTTGATCGCTTACAATACTGAGAATGACGGAAACTTCTGTACTCGGTTATTGCGACTAGGTTATTGTACAGTTGAAAACTCGGTTATTGCGAAATGTGCTTTTCTTGATAAACACGGTTATTCAAAATTTAATAAATGTGAGTTTTTTTTTGTTTTCTAGGTTGCTATATTTTTTTTATAATTAGGTAATTATATTTCCTACAATCTCTAATAATAATTAAAAATGAAGGATTTTTTTTATTTTATGAAAATTATATAGTTTTATATAGCAATGATGACAATTGGAATCGTTAAAATTTCCAAAAAAAGGAAATAAAATTATAAAAATTATCAAAATCCCTTTATAATCACATTTTTGTCAATTTTTTATGAAACATATTTATTTTCACAATGCTTTCATAATTCGGTTAAGAAAGGGTTAGTACCTCAGGGGGGCAAGTCTGGTTCGATCGGCGAAATCAAAACCCCAGTGATTACCAATATCATGGATATAATTATCGTATGAAGTTCAATGACATCTAAAGATACTGTAGAACTCCATATAATAATTATATCTATGATATGGGTAATCATGAGGGTTTTGATTTCGCCGATCGAACCAGACTTGCCCCCCTGAGTTGCATTCTAACGACAATCATCGACAGAACGATACCGGCTAGTTCCATAAATAAACAGTTAACTAGAGTTAGTGTTTTGTACGGTGTCATCGTGTATTTTCACCAAAAATCGTCTATCAATAAAACTAAATAAATTTGACATTATTACCATTGTACGTGGGGTAAACATTCCATATAATGAAATGTTATTTCAATATAAAGATCGGTATTTTATTGTCAAAACTTTTATAGTTCTTAGTGTGAACTGACCTCAATGGACTCCTTGTGGATTTATAGACCTGGCACCGCTAGTAGTAGCGCAAAAAGGTCGACGTATTATGCAAACAGACAAAAGGTCTCCTTGGATTTAAACAAATATTTAAAAGCCTATAATGTAATATAGAAATCCAATAAAAGGGTACCTATCCAGGAAGTTGGAGTCGCAGAGTCACAAAAAACACACACAATCCAACCACAATTCTTTAGCGAACCGTTATTATTGGCGTATGGTTTTTCTTTCGGCTTAAAAGTTACGGTTTCTCTTCCCTTTGTAGTCGATATTAAATTTCCCTCCTATCCGTTTTCTTCAGAAACCTGCAGTCACTTTTGAAGAAAGGTTTGTTTTTTTTGCCACAATCAGTGCCGGAGCTGAGGGTTTAGCCCCGTTGGGCAAACTAGATTTTCTTCTTAATATTTTACCGCATTGACTTATAATAATGCTGTTTCTTTGAATTTATTTTATATTCACAGTTCAAAACCGCAAAATTTATCCTTATTTTTTTATCCTCATTGGATTACTTGTAAATGGGTGTTCGCTCAAAGAAATATTTTAAGTTTTTTTGAGATCCCTAATATATCTTATTTATACCGTTTATATGTGTCACTAAGATAAAAGTTACGAACTACTATATAGATTTATTTTATTTCAATTTTTAAATTGTTTATAAATATTTTACAATGGGTATTATTATAGAGAGTGCATACTGCATAATATTAGTTTCGTCGTATTGAAGACTTAATATCATAAGTTTCCAGAATTTACCAATTTGTTATTGGGTTCTTGTTAAATCATATTACACTAGTTGGATGTCGTCACTTAATTCAATTTTTACAAAAATTGTTAAATAACTTTGAGATATACTGCTATAATCTATAATGTGTATATTTTTATATAGAAAATTAAATATTCTAGTTGGGGTGTATCGGCTTTCTTCAATATTTTTAAATTTTTTTGAAAAATAGGCTGTTAAATACATAAATTTGTTACAAAAATGTTTCACTTAAGACAGCCCGGATCTTTTTCATAAAAAATGGTTTGATATATTATATTTGTCTATATTATGTGTTCTTGAGATACATTTTTGGAAATAAAAAATAAAATTTTAAAAAATAAAGTTATAACCCCTGACTGAAATAAATATTCAAAATTAAGGCCTCAAATTTTCTATATTTTCTGAAATTTTGGGCTATGTGCTTCAAGCGAATCAAGTAATAAAGTTATAAAGGGGGGACGGACACACACACACACAGACACACTAAATGTTCTAACTCCGAATTCTGAGTTCAACCATATACATAACATAATATGTGCTGCGAAGTCTCCATGTTTGTGTTTTTTGACATCAAAGTAGGAAAAACCATGCAAAAAGTCCACTACTGCATACAATTCTCTTTCATGGAACTAAGGTATACTGTCGTTTCATTTAGAGAAATGAATTCTCTTGAACAAATCGAAAGTTGCATGACAGTACGTATTGGTTTCCCTAGAATCAATACAAAATACATAACATATATTATGTCGTTCATTATACATTTATTAGTTTTAAAAATACCTATATATACAAGTAATGAACACAATACTTTTTGATTCATTATTAATTTTTCGTCCTCTTCAATAATAATGTGGTATGTGATTTTGCCTAACACATAGTTATATAATATATATTATATCCTCGGAGACACTCGGATGTCTTCGGAAACGAAATATAACCGAAGTGTGAACGCTCGCGCGGCATTTCGTCCAAACGGCTCGTTTAGTTAGTATTGTATTGTCTAAGATATCGTATTTTTACGAGTGCAAAATAATTATTGCATTAATTTTAACTATTGGATTGTAAGAAAAGAAGTGTAAAATTTTACATTTGAAGGTATTTATTGGTTACTATACCACAAATAATATCGTCCTATGTCTAATAAACTACTATTCTTAATAATGTCCTACAAAATAAAAAAAAAATTAGAACCAAAAGATTATATTTTTGTTATTAATTTGTAATGGGATTCTACCAAAAATAATTATGCAATAATTAAATATTCAACGTATCTCCAAACCCGCTCCTGTCTCATACGTTCAACGATAATAAAACTTATGTTCTTAAATTTTTACAACAACAAAAAAAACCGCCTAGAAACAAGAACAGAAAGAAAGGTTTACATGTGGAATAAACTTGTAAGGATCCATCTACACGAGTCGTGTTTTCCGCGACCCACTTTGCCAATACATTTCGCGATAAAAATCACACGATAACAAAATGTAAAACCGCACATTTGGAGAGATGTTGAAATTATACGGTTGGGCCTGTCCATAGGATGTGAGATAGCATCACAGTTCGCCATTTATTCAGAGGAGACATAAAAGAATCTTCAAGGGAGGCTGCGATAATATTTTATTTATTCAGGACATAAAAATGTTAAAGACAATAATTCTCTAATCGGAATTGAAAATCGGATTGTTAACGGGATTTGTATGCATCAGCATTATGTTTAACATTTTTTTAATTGGTATGATAACACAGAAACAATCTAATTATTCTATAACTTCCTATTTCCACAATTGTTGATTTTTTGTCTAAACCATTTTTTCGATTACCATTCGCCATGCAGAAGCAAGTTGGTTCTTTTTTCAATCACAAACAGTAAGACAGGAATAGCTATGTAAAGTACTTTCTCATAATATATCGTCTCAATCTGTAAAAGTTATTAAATTTAAAGATATAACTTTGTATTAACCACGTTTTTTGGTTGAAACGATGCGACCGGTTTCGGAACTAACCGTTCCCTCATCAGGCTAACTTTCAACTGTTAGTTGAAACTAGCCTGGTTGAAAGTTAGCCTGATGAGGGAACGGTTAGTTCCGAAACCGGTCGCATCGTTTCAACCAAAAAACGTGGTTAATACAAAGTTATATCTTTAAATTTAATTTGTTAAATATGAACCACAAAGTTAACATTCAAACATTTGAAAATATTGTAAAAGTTATTTTTAAAAAAGACTAAAAAATCTTACAGACCAACATTCTCTCTGTTGTTTCCTTAAATTTCCTATTTTTTGCATTTCTTTTTTTATATCTGGCAACAAACAGGAACTATGTCAAATAATAATTTAACACGCACCCAATAACACGTTGCCACATTCTAGAGAGTTACGACATTAATCGTCTCACAGATGCAGACTAAAAATACAGTTAAAAACTGTGTCTCCACCTGGGATCGAGCTCGGGACCTTTGGATCAGCAGTCAGACACCGAAACAACTGAGCCGCAAATGCCGACTTCTGTGATCAATCTGTATAAATCTGTTTTTTTTTTATTTATCACGGTGCTATTTTGAACTGGAACATAAACTTTTGATGGGTTGTGTATAAGAAATTGCCTTTGTTTAAGTGTTTTTTTTTCTTCTTTTGCCTTTATGTCCTCCGCGTCCTCTGAACGAAGACTTGCCTCCTTGAGATCTCTGGTTATTGTGGACATCCAAGTGGTCAATGGTCTACCTGGTCATTTAAGCTCCACCTCTATGTACATCGTTCTTTTTGTCATATTATCCTGTGGCAGTCTCATGATGTCTCCATACCATCTCAATCTGTTTTCATTTATTTATTCACTGATTTGCGCGATATTGAAACTGCCACAGATATGGACGTTCTTCATCTTGTATAATCTTGTCAGCATTCTCATCTCGTAAAATGTTTGTACACAAATAACATATTAATATATACAAAAACAATATCACACCGAATTGTATATACTAGAATTGTGGTTCGTTCCATCACATGCACCATTGAAAAAAAAAAAAAAAACAAGTGGGTTGTGGCCAACGCTATACTCCTCACTACCAAGCCACTCCACAAAATATTATATTAAAATTTTGTATGAAAATTTTCAGCATCATCATGGAATGAATTTGTTTAGTTATTTTTATTTAAATATTTAATTATGAAAATTTGATAATTCTTCAATGCCATTTTTTGTAGGTGATGTGTGTTTTTAGCAATTTGAAAATAAAAATATTAAATTTTATGTTTCCTGAGTTTGGCGTCACTTTGAATTCTTCGACAGTTAAAAATATTAAGAAACCCTGAACAGATATCCTTCAAAATCTTATTGGGTCTCTAAGCGAGTATTAGATATATAAATTTCAAAAGAATTGAATGACTACTTTAGTCTATAATCGATAAAGTAGAATAAACACGCCATACATAGTACCTACAAAGCACACACACAGATACATTGTGATGAAACTTTCAGAATACAATCTCAGCGTGATACTATTTGAAAAAAAACAACCTTAAAATTGCGAATTCATAATTAAATACGATTGTCCTTCAAAAGAATAATAAACCTTATATAACCTTAAACATTCATAGATTACAAGTATAATGATTGTTGAGTTATACAATTAAGCCAGAATATTCACAACCAACATGGTTTTTATTCTCATTTTATGAGTATGAATAGAATTTGCACATAGAAAAATTGAAATTCGACCAATTTGTCCAAAAGAATAGCGCTCGGCCTAACAAATTATACGTTTTTTTCGGAAACTTGAGACGTTATTTGTTTAGCCTAAATGGAAATAAAATAATGTACCAACATTCGTGTAAGTATATACACAATCGTACGACCATCCTACATTTTATTCTTCCACTGGGACCAATTTAAAATAAGCCCTGTACAAGCAAAGCTTCATAAAAACAAATAAAATAAACAGAGAAATGTCCGATTGATTTCAGTGGGTAATTTCAGTACATACTTGGAATAAAGAAGGCCGTTGTTTACTGTTAGCACAAAGGATTCAAGGAAATGCTCAATAAATACCTTGTCAATTGATTCTCTTGTATACTCTTGGGCAATTGTGTTTCTAAATACGATCTTAAAATCTTTAAATTTGTTTCGAGAATACGAAGATTTGTGCGCGTCAATATGTGATTCAGAGCAATGAAGAAATTTGTGGTCCTTTTAATATATATATTCCAGGTCGCTGATGGAGCGGACTTCTTGTGTTAATAAATTAAAACAACGCGTGTATCTAATTGGACATTTATTTTTAGACTGATTGGTAGTATTGGTACAATGGTAGCAAATACATGGATAAGGCAGACAGATACAGGTAGTAGCGTCTAGCCCCTGAGTTTCTTTTCTGCATTCTTAGGTTAGGTTTAAGTTTGTGTATAATAATAATAGCGACTCGCGTGATCGAGTTGCTTTATAAATTGAATTATAAATTATTATAATTAAATATATAATATTCTTTTAATTTTTCGCATTTAATATAAAATTTCACAGCTCATTTGACTTAATACTACGAGATCTCAACCAATCAGAGAGCCAACCGGAAACAGAATGCAAACGGGTAGATTCAGATTGTAGACTCTAGTGATACAGGTCAATACATTATCTAAGACCATAGACAACACATTTTCTTGTTGGGGTAGATTCCAACAATGAATAAAAAGAATTGTCAACAGTTTCACTGTATTTTCGTTAATACCTTCAGTGCAAGTTCATAAATAATATGCTGATGTAAGGCACCGGCTTAGAATAGTGTTTCCACTCTTCTATTTTCATCGTTTATGAGACTAAGTAGGAATATTATAAGAGAACCAGGAACTCAAGCCTTACGAGCTGTTATCGGCTTGTTTACGTGACCAATTACCTAATGTGCTTGCTAATAATTACCATGAATCTGAATCATTCCATCAGATACAAACATTACGTTCCCGAAGATTAATTCTAGACACAAATTTCTTATACAAAATTGTTGACAACACAAACGATTCTTCATACTTACTTGGACAAATATCTCTTAACTGCCCCCAGCGTCACACTCGATCAAACGATTTGTTCTTTGTAAAATGCCCGCGAACCAATTTCATAAAAAATTCATACGTAAATCGTTCCAACCAATTAAATAATTCGCAAACCCTGGACATTTTTCATGATAACTTTAGTAAATTTAGGTCCCGGGTTAGGCTGTTGTTGGTGTGATCTATTGGGGCGAAATTGAAAATCTTCGAGGCTATTCCTATCCCTCTATTCCCTCTCCCTTCCTGTTCTATAGAGGTTTGTACGCCAAATTCTTAATGAATGAGTATTTTATTTTTTGTAGTTTATATTTTGTATTGTAAAGATCATTCGCATTATCTAGCCATTAATTTGATTGTATAAAAGCATTAGGGAACTTTACTGGTTTTGTATATATATATTGTTTTTTGTTTTCCCATAAGCTGTATATAACTGCCTGTTCCCAGAATTAAATAAAATAAAAATAAAATAAAATAAACGTTCACCAATTATGGCTTCTTATTGAAGTTCTTTATATAATTATTTTGTAATATTAATAATAATAATAATAATAACTTTTTTTTTTTTTATTATTCCAGTCCGTGAGCAGGGGGGGTGCAATGCTACACAGACCATATATTATACATACAAAAATAAGAACAATTAAAAAAAAAGAAAAACATAGTATGAACAGAATGAGAAAAAAAAAAAAAATTACTTTAATGAAACATTTAACTTCTGTGCATTTTATATATATTGTGTATCTTTTATGTATAAATAATTTGTATAACCTATTGTATAAAAGTAACAGCCCCTGAACAGGTTTAGCCTAGTGGGGCGTTACTTCCTTTTCCTAAATATGTACAAATGTTTGTGTATTAACAATAAATAAATAAATGTCAACCCTGAAGGTGCCTTAAGTTCCTGGTTCTCTATTAATATACAGCTTCGTCTCTATTGAAATGTTTAAAATTTGTTATAAAACATCACACATCTTCAAGAAAGGCTAAAGCAAAAATATTATCTGACAACACCTGATTACATCTTCCTCTCCTCTTCCTTTCCTTATCCTTTAGTTTTCCTATCATTGCTATGAATTGTTCTTATATGCTATATTCTTTGTTATTTTACTTTTCTTCTGCTATCTTTATTTATTCTGAATGTAGTGCCTTTTTTGGTGAAACGAGACTGGTGTGTGGGTATACATAGATGTGTTGTTCTCCCTTTTATAAGGCAATTCACACCCGCACACCTTTCGCTGGTTACCCCACATTGTGGGATATGCCGTGATGGTATGAATGAATGAATGAATGAATCTTTATTTATTTTATAATGTGATTAACTTATTGCCATAGTACACATTGTTTTGTATACTTAACATTAACTCTGGTTGGTTGGAAGAAATTGCCATTGGGCAATAAGCCCGTCAGTGTACTAATTATTATGTACAAGAGATTTAAATAAATAAATAAACAAAGTTCTGCAATGAGGTTAACCACCCATTCTGAATGTAACCTAAATAGGTGAGACGAGACCTGTGTGTGGGCATACTCGAACGTTTTTCAATGTTGGTGAATACCCGTACATCTGTCGCTGGTTACCCAACGTTGTGGGATATGCCGTGATGACATGAATGAATGAATAAATTTAAAGCAAATCTTCTTAAATAGGATTTATCAATTTAATTAATGTTAACATCAATGTTACTAAAAAAGATATAAAATATTGATTTCTACAAACTTTTTTCCTTAGATTCAAAAACTTTATCCTAAATAGTTGATGAAAACTCACGAGATTTACTTTTTTATGTGAGACGAATATAGGCATTTGTAGTGCTTCCTTTTATTGGGTGATGCACAACCGTACACCTGTCGCTAGTTACCCCACATTGCGGGATATACCATGCTTGTATGGCCATATAAATATATGGTTAAGTAGAACGTTTTGAACAGAAACAACTCTATATTTCTTCATTTTTTGTATGACAGTTTTTATAGCCGATTGTTCTCCTCATTGTGTTCGCATCGTTTCAAAATAAAATTTAAAAAAAAAAACAGCAGCGAAATGAAAAATATGTTTTGTACATGTTTTACAACCCACACTAATTCATTCTGACAAAATAAAGTATGCGGCCAAGTTTCCTTGTTGAGTATAGGAAGATATTGTAGGTAGGTACATTGATTTATGGCTCTCCAACCACGAGGCTCTCCTGCGTATGGTAAACCAGGATATTATTATACCTCGGAGCCAGAAAATACTCGAAACTTTTAATAGACTAAAAAAAGTTACAAGAGGATAATTTACAAGTATAATCATTAGCGATGGGTACGTCTATTGCAAGTCATGTGATCGGATACTAGTAATGGACAAACGAGAATGCTTCGGTCATTTCTTGACAAGTTTTGGCTCTGTGTTCACAATCTTTTTCAACAAACCCAAACGACGCGAAACTTCAAGAAAGAACACGAGTAAGTATATTTTTTTTAAACTAGTTGCATGTAACACATGAGATCCAACTGTCGATAGCGATAGTATGTATAGTTGAAGAATATGTACCAAACTATAAACCCATAGATACAAATTATTGAATATTTTCAGATATTTTATTTTCTATACAACATGTGTAGGTATGTATGTCAAGATAGGATAGTATGGAGGAAGATCCTTTTTCCTACCCAGAATATGCAAATAGCATGATGGTATGTATATGTATGTTTGGAGATGAAGTATCAAACTATTAAGACTTCTTACATATTGTGTATAGGCGACTGCCATACAAAATGTATGAAGCGATGTCGTCACTAAATTCAATTTTTAAAAAAATTGTTAAAAAAAAATTGAGATCTTCTACTACAATGTTAATATTTTTTATAGAAAATTAAATTATCTAGTTGGGGTGTTTCGGCTTTTTTCGATAATTGTAAAAGTTTTGGAAATATAGGCAGTTAAACTCATAAATTTATCATAAAAAAATATTTTTCTTAATAAAAAATGTTTGAGAAACCCTGGAATTTTTTTGAAAAAACTCGTTTGAGATTTTGTATTTGTCTATGTTTGTACCAATTTTCAGCGTTCTACCGTTTATGGTTTCTGAGATATATGGAAAAATAAAATAAAAATTCAAAAGTTGATAACCCCTGACTGAAACAAAAATTCAAAATTCCGAGTATAAAAGTTTTGTAGGCCTGTAACTGTTTATATATTCTGAAATTTTAGGCTCTGTAAATTGAGCGGATCAAAAGTTATAAGGGGGGGACGGACACACAGACACACACACAGACACACAGACACACACACACACAGACACACACACAGACACACACACACACAGACACACGAAATGTTCTACTCCGAATTTTGAGTAAATCCGTGTATGGAACATATATGCTGCGAAGCCTCTAAGTTGGTGTTTTTTGACTTCAAAGTTGGAAAAGCCGTGAAAAAAGTAGACCTCTCCATACAATTCTCGCGTATTCTGGCTTGATACATTGTCGATATGTTAAGAGAACAAAGTTCTCCTGAACAAATCGACAGTTGGATAACAGCAAAAAATAGAAAAAAAAATTGACCGAAATATTCTATGGTTTGGAATTGTCAAATCGCGTCGGGGATTGGATTGATGACATGTATATGACGGGCATTTTGAACCTGGTTGATATATTTTATATGAGCTTTTTTCTTCTCCCACCACCACCCGTCCTGCTTATGGGGACCAACAACGGCCCCTTGCAAAACTCTGAAAAACTCATAAGAAGAGTCCGGGGAACTCTAAAACCCTGCAGACACTGCACTTAAAGTGCCAAAGAGAGATAATCATGAGGAAACGACTAGCTCACCGTTCACTGACAGCGAAGATAAGAGTGCACCGAATTTAAGACAGAAAGTCTTGAAAGCCCTAAAGTTGCTCTTCGTGGCTATAAGGTCCGCATACCCAATTGGTCCAAAGAAATACCCTCGGGCATCGTTGTAGAGTTCTCTTCGGAAAGTTGACACGGAGAAGTCATTGCATTCACAGCTTATGTGATCTATAATATCTGCTATAATGAAGTAGTGATTATGAGTACAGAGTACCCAGTTCATAATTATATTATTACTCTAAAACTAGTTGCATGTAACACATGAGATCCAACTGTCGATAGCGATAGTATGTATAGTTGAAGAATATGTACCAAACTATAAACCCATAAATACAAATTATTTATTATTTTATGATATTTAGTTTTCTATACAACACATGTACCTAGGTAGTCAAGATAGGATAGTATGGAGGTCAGTCTTTTTTTCCTACCCGGAATATGAAAACAGCATGATGGTATATGTATATTGTATGTTTAGAGATGAAGTATCAAACTATTAAGTCTTCTTTGATATTGTGTATAGGTGACTACCATACAAATTGTATGAAGCGATGTCGTCACTAAATTCAATTTTTATAAAAATTGTTAAAAAAAATTTGAGATGTACTGCTACAATGTTTATATTTTTTATATAAAATTAAAATATCTAGTTGGGGTGTTTCGGCTTTTTTCGATATTTAAAAAAAAATGGAAATATAGGCAGTTAAACTCATAAATTTATCATAAAAAAAATACTTTTCTTAATAAAAAATGTTTGAGAAACCTTGGAATTTTTTTGAAAAAACTTATTTGAGATTTTGTATTTGTCTATGTTTATACCAATTTTCAGCGTTCTAGCTTTTATGGTTTCTGAGATATAGGGAAAAATAAAATAAAAATTCAAAAGTTGATAACCCCTGACTGAAACAAAAATTCAAAATTCCGAGTATAAAAGTTTTGTAGGCCTGTAACTGTTTATATATTCTGAAATTTTAGGCTCTGTAAATTGAGCGGATCAAAAGTTATAAGGGGGGGACGGACACACACACACACACACAGACATACACACACACACACACAGACACACACACAAACACACAGACACACGAAATGTTCTACTCCGAATTCTGAGTAAATCCGTGTATGGAACATATATGCTGCGAAGCCTCTAAGTTGGTGTTTTTTGACTTCAAAGTTGGAAAAGCCGTGAAAAAAGTAGACCTCTCCATACAATTCTCGCGTATTCTGGCTTGATACATTGTCGATATGTTAAGAGAACAAAGTTCACCTGAACAAATCGACAGTTGGATTACTTGACCTAGAAAAGGGTTTCCTAGTTGGATAGCAATATTTTTTTTATTGCTTCTCAGGTAACTAACAGGTATTATGTGAAAAATCTATTTAATATAGTAGCCAATAACAAGATGCCACATTCTGGAGACTTCCAGATCCGGACTGAAAATACAATTAAAAACTATGTCTCCTCCGGAAATTGAACCCGGGAACTTTGGCTCAGGAGTCAAATATCCAAAATCGACTAAGCCACGAAGGCCAACATGTAAAGTAGGTAAGTACCTAATTCTTATTGTTAAAAAATAAATAAACAGGCTGATCACAGAAATGAAGAAACGGTTTAGGGAATTATTTAAGATTATTTAAATGTGCAATTTGTGGAATATTTAAGAAAAATCTTGAGGAATTATACTTGTCAAATTATCCATAAAAGATTTTGATTCGGTGTTCTTCAATTCAACTTGCTATCAATCTGTACGGTAAAGCTGTATATTTTAATGTTAAGTAAATACCGAAGGAGATTGATAATTTTAAAATATTATTCAGTTTATTAAATCGAAAACAAAGAAATTCGAAAAGGAATTCTGGTTTTTAAACCAATATTTTGTACAGTTGTTTTTTTACAATTAAAACAAATAAAAAATAATGTATGATATCCATCGAGGTAGTAAGTAGACTAAAATTTTAAAGACTTACGACTATGTACAAAAATTCGACTCACTCATCACTATTGTTTGATTCAAGAGCCGCTCCAAGACGCACGCTTTGTTATAATGGCAGAATTCTAAATACATTCTACTCGTGTGAAGTAACTAATGACAAAAGGAAAACTTGTTTCAAGTGCTTTTGTAATACAAGCATAAAGTGACTTGGATTTTCTAAGTAAATTTAGTTGGATTCAACCGAACGTAGGAACGTGTTTCAAAATATCTATTTTTAGCTAATCATAATCACCTACCTTTGTGTTTTATATTGGAAATTCAATAACAATCAAAAAATAAATACTTCAGCTTCTTCGTCTAATATTAATATAATATTCAAATAAAAGAATGGAATGGTAAAAGACTCATCATCATAAGCTCGACAGCATTGGGTGGGCCTTGGCTGAGTCCAGGATTCTCCTCCATTTCCGTCTATCCGTTGCTTTCGTTCTCCAGTTTCTAATTAATGTTGCAGATGTATCCGCATCGGCACTGTCCATCCATCGAGTCCTTGCTCTTCCTGGTCTCCTTTAACCTTGTGAAACAGAGAGTGTGAGACGTTTTGTGAAGTTGTCGTCGTTCATTATGATTATGTGACCAGCCCATCTCAGTCCTATCTTGATGGAATTGATCACATAAGGCTCTCCATAGAGCTCATATAGCTCCTTGTATCGACGACGCCAACCATCATTCTCTCTTATTGGACCGTAGATCGTTCGAAGGATCCTTCCCTCAAAGACCGCTTCAGTTTGCTTAGTCATCACCCAGGTATCGGAAGGACCTGCTGAGTGTTTTTTTACAGGAGGATGTTTGTGTTTTTCCTAAACAGTTTTGACCTTAGCTACTTTTGTAGGGCATAGAATCATCTGTTAGCAGCCATGTTTCTTCTTCTAAATTCTTCTCGTGTGTCATTTTCACTGGCCACTGTGGAACCGAGGTATGTGAAATCCATGGTAAAAGACTAATGAAATCAATACAAATAATAATAAAATTTTCTAATAAAATGCGGCTGCCATATTGCTCGGAGGCAATATTTGCTAGTAAACTACCCTAGAAATTACAAAAACTATAGCAGTAACAAAAACACGTATATTTATAAACGAAGTTATGTTACAGAAAAAGATAAAAAAAAACAAAAACAATGGTGCAAACAAATAGGTGAAAACTGATCTTTGTTCACCATTACTAGTTCTGCGGTTCTGCCAATAAAATTGAACATCATTTAAAAAACCCATAAAGAAAAACAGTCAAAAGAAATGTATAACTTTGCAGATACAACATCAAAGAGTGCCAAACTGAGACTTCCAAAAAAAAACATGACAGGAGATTTTAAAAAATTGCCTATAAAATAGATAACGTTACGAATGCATAAATACTTAATAAATTAAAAAATGGCTTTTTGTAGTGTTTCCGTTGTACAGACGCGATATTTGAAAATTTAATAACTAATACAGTTAAAAGTAAACCACTTTTTGATTCTACATAAATTTTATTACGTGCGATAGACCTATTTCGCCTATTTTCGCCTATTTTAAGGCGAAATAGGCCTATCGCACGTAATAAAATTTATGTAGAATCAAAAAGTGGTTTACTTTTAATTATAGACATCATTTATAATGGAATTCTACAAAATAAAAACTTCGTCGATCGTTAACAAATACAGTAGTACATTTCTTATACCTATAATATTTCTAAATAAATATCTCTTTCGAGATTTCTCATTATACGACAAGACTGTTGAAATAACTACACACTGAATTATTTCTTTTAATTATGTATTTATTATTTAATTTTTAGGTACCATAATGATGCACTTAAGGTAAGGTTAGTCAACCAAAAAGTGATATAAATTAATGATAAAAATGCACCGTATTTGTTTCTTAAAAGTTTTAAGTTGCTATTCGTGGTCACAAGGTCCGCATGTTGTAAGGGTCCAAAGGAATTCCCACGAAAGTCGTTGCAGAATTATTGTTGGAATGTTGATACGGAAAACTTAGTACATCTCCATACGATGTTCTCAAAAGTTAGAAAATCTCGCCAGGGTACTAATGAACGTTCGTAATGTTCGGAAAATTAATTTTAATAGAGATAAATACGAAATTGTGATTTAGTTCTCGACAAATTTTATTTATTTATTATAGTACACACTGGCGAGCTTATTGCCATTAGCAATTTCTTCCGACCAACCAGATTACAAAGTATGACAAAATTATGAATGTACATATATCAACAGAAAAATGATAGTAAAAAAAATTGAACAAGGAAAATACATATTACTCTACGATAACAATTTAAACAGATAAAAATGAAAATACTACATAGCAAAAAACGGATAGGGTAAGGACAAGGAGATAAAATTGGGATCAGGTGTTCAGGGATAAATATTGCTTCTTTAGTTTTTTCTTGATAATACGAATTTGGCGTGTAGTAATATAATTAATTTTTGAAAATAAACAATAAAATCCTTTGAAAAAACTGTCCCCAAGTCATGAAATTTGTATACATATTGCCTGTTATTTTTATATACGCTATTAATCCAGTGGATACAAGAAAGTCAGGATATTTTATAAAATATCCTTTTGTTTGTAAAAAATAGTTCTTGCTAAATAAGAGAGTGGTATAGTCATATATGTGATACATCTAGCCACGAATAAAAATGATAAAAAATGACCAAAATCATCTTTAAAAAGGTTAAAGGAATAATTTAAAAGATGGGTTTTAATTACATTTACAGAGACAAGGTGAAACAGCCATACCTACATACTGTTGTATTGTTAGAATTTGAGAGGTTCGTAATAAATTGGTTTCTCGTTTCAGAATTTAAAATGTAGGTAAATATCGTGTATGTATGACTATGTAAAGAGGTAAATGATATTTAAATAATGGGTTCCACCGCTATTTATCATGTCACGATGTGATACCAAACGCCATATTAAGATTTATTACCCCGTTACCATATTTCCCTTCTTTCGCTGTATTCTGATACTTGAAACTTTTCAAATGACCCGGCATTATTTAGTTATTAATTATCCAAAGGAAATTTAATTAAAAGTTTCGGATGGTTTATTCAATTTTAAAGTGTGCATTTTGGAAAATCCGCGCCGGAGCGGTCCGCTCTGCGCCGGCACAACAACATTAATTGAAGCAATAAAATTTTAATGTCCCGTACACACGGGGGAGTTTACCGATAGCCATACATAATTCACGAGTTTAGTCCGATAGTCCGAAGGGGTTCATCTTTGGTTGCCTTGTTTGGGTACTTGAAAGCCATTTTTTTTCTTAACTAGTATCAGCACCAACTCAATCATATTTCATGTTTCCTATAGAGAATGCACTTTTCGAGTTGTATTGCAAGAGTTATTTGAGAAAAAGGTAAGGTCCCGTACTGCGAGAATACTGCTTACGGGTACTTACCTTTTTCTTTCATAATTCTTAAATAACTCCTGTAATACGACACATAATATCGATAGAAATCACGGTAGATTCATAATATAAACAGCAACATAATGTACATAAGTCTTCACAACGAGAAAATATTTCTCGCGATAAGACCACTTTTTTTTCTTTCATAATAATTCTCGTAAAGTACCGACAGTATTTTTTATTTTGTTTCTTTCAACGCTACTCACTACTGGAATAGAAAAAAAACGTAGCATGAAATGTGGTTCAAAAGGAGACTTTTTATCATAGATCACGATACTTTTGTGCAAAAAATAAACTAATAACTATGTATTTTGAATTAAAATTTAAGCACACGTGAATTGGTATAAAAAAGTAACAAGGATTACGCCATACTTCTTTTAGTAATTAGAAGAATTTGTGTAATTTTTCTATGAGAACATTTGCATAGCCAAGTGTGGTAGAGCCATTGACAAAAATAAAATGTAATGTTTTTAAAATGAAGATAGCAAATATATTTTGTTTTGTGATTCATAATTTACTTTCAATTCTCATTTACTCTGAAAATGCTATCACACTTAGCTACTTTACTGGCTTTGTCCAATCCCCTTAAAGAACTAGCAATCTGTGATTTTGTATAAAAGCGATAAATGATACATTTCATTATTGATTACATGGTTGAATGTCTCAAGTATAGAATTATTTACTCCTAATTCTGTATTTACTGATAACGGGTAAACTGTTCCGAATAATAATAATAATTCTAATACAGTTTATAGTTACATACTAGCATCGAGATTATCTATCAGATATCATCTGTAGTATATCCTTGGTTTAACTGAATCAAAACATAGAGGAATAATTTCAAGAATTGATTTAATATTATCATTAATTATTATTTGAGCGTTATACACGTTGAGAAGATACGCAAGCATTAAATTATTGTATGATAGGTTTGATTCTGATTCAACGACAATGTAAATCGATCACATACATACAATATAATTTCACAATAATTAATTTAAAGAAATAAAAACTAGAATTTCGTTAGTACATTCTTTATTCTTGACTTTTTAAACGGAATGTTAGATGCAAGCTCACACCGTGCAGGTTCGATTTGATTTGTTAGATAAATTGGTCGAACTTGTTAAACACAAACATTTATTTAAGAAATAAATGTTTATTTTGAAAGGATTCAGTAAATTTCTAATCAAATGGTAATAAGTTATAGAGTAAAGACAATTATTCTAAGTTATTCAGAATGCTACCTAATATAGCATTAACACAAGCCATGAGCCATGGGAAGGAGAATGCTGGGTATTTTGTTAAGAGATAGGAAAACCAAATTATGGATATGAGAGAAAACCACAGTCACTAACGTTGTTCAAAGGGCATGTCGCCTGAACCACAGATGGACTAAAAACTTGCTGAAAATGGCGACCTAAAACGGGTAGAAGAAGTTTTGTAAGACTCCAAAAAGATGGTCTGACGATATAAGATGAAAAGGTTGGAGGCGGTTGGGTGTGGTCTGCTCATGTTAGAGAGCTACGGAGGTCTCATAGGGAGGCCTATATCCATTAATGGACGAAGGACGACTGGCAAAAGAAAAAGAAAGAAAGCAGACAAAGGTTAACAGTGGAACACAACACATGAAACCAAGAAAGGTTGACATGTATATTCTTGAATTATCTGTGTGTAAATGTTTAACTTACCCAAGTATTGTTTAGTAATATATTGTTCCATAAGTATATTAATTTTTTTTTTTTTTATTTATTTATTTATGATCATATAAACATATACATTATTTTAATATAAGATAGCCGCCTCACTAGAATAAATCTGTTCTGAAGCAGCCACCTGTACATTTGTGAAATTATTACATTACAGTAAAAAACAAAAGAATAAGAAATCTATAAAAATAAACATAAGGAATAATTACATATTTTAAATTAAAAAATACAGATTTAAAAGTGAAATAGGTACACACAATCTAAACAGACAACAAAAAATAATAAGTTAAGAAATTATTGTTGCAACGTTACTTTCATTTTGGGTTCTACCCACATCGAGTAGCCACTTGGTACCACGGGCTTTGAATTGAGTTAACCCTTTAAGGTCCGATGGCAGTTTATTATAAATTCGAGGTGCAGTAAATACAAAAAATCTTTGCCCAAATTTGGTATTCATTTTTGGCACCAAATAGTTACCCGATGTTTTATCTCTTGTGTTCTTCAAGATGGAGTATTTTTGAGGAGGTTTGTTTTTTAGAAATAAAATTAATATTGATCTGGTATAAAGCTGCCTCACATCCAATACTTTGAATTGCTTAAAAAGTTCTTCAGAACAATACCTAAAAGGCTTTTTGTTGATAACTCTTACCACAAATTTTTGTGATTTAATTAGTGGATCCAGTAATGTACGCACATCACCACCCTAGGCACTAATTGCATAACTGATAATACTCTGGCACAGAGCGTAGTACACCATTTTTAATAGTGAAATGTTCATAAAGCTACGTAGAATTTTGAATATATATATTAATCTTCGCACCTTGGCGCTAATATATTCAATGTGTGGGAGCCATCTCAGACCGTCATCCAATATTATACCGAGATACTTGATTTCTGTTGTCCTTTCAATTGTCTCGCAGTTACACTGTAGGGCTGCATTTGTAGGGCAAGTGTGTACATTTGGGATGGTGGGGTTCTCTTGTTTGTTGATTGAAAATGCTAAGAATTAATAATTCATAGTCTGTCATATTTTTTTCTGTTTACATGTATTTGTGTCGAAGCTGTTTCTAATTTTAGGCCTTTTCTGTCTTGTTGGTCGTGTTTAGTCTTTTGTGCTAAACTCGAAAGCCATTTAAAAAGTTTTACACGTTGAACGTCTGTTTCAAAAGCACGACTACTCACAACCCTCCCAGGGGGAATTTGAAGGTCATATACGACTTAGCTTTAACATTTACTTGTGTTAAACGCCATTTTTTTCTCTCCGCCGAGTAATTATTCTCTGGGCTGGAAACACTGGTTAGTTAGAAGAAATTGCAAAATAGCAATGAACTCGCTACTAAACAGGGTGCAAGAAAGTGTTTATTATTATAATTATTATTAATAGTGAGTTCATAGACTATTTAATTCCTAATTTATGTAAGATATATTTACACCCTTTTAGTTAATTCACGTGCGGGTTTTTAGCAAACGATTTTTAACAAACTTCCCGACTAGTTAGAGCTTTGAAACTAGTAAAATTTGTCAATTTCCTATGACAATGAAATTTTTTTCAGTTTGATTTATATATCCTTCTATATCCTTCCGTAACCTCCTTTTCCTCATTGCTATGATCAGTGTTATTTTTATTATTCTTTTTTTAAGTCTCTTTTCATTTTTTTTCTCTTTGTATTTTATTTTCTCTAACTCCTTTATTTTTTTTTATCAATTTATTTCTCACTAAATAAGTATTGCACCAATTTAACTTAGAGACTTCACGTTGCTCGGGTTGGTTGGAAGAAATTGCCTTATGGCAATAAACCTACCTTTGTACACATGTACATAAATTATAAAATAAATAAATAAATAAATTTATCTGAAATTTTGATAAAATTGAACAATTTTGAATTTCATACAAAGTAAAAAATAAAGCTATAATTCTTGCATATAACCAGGAGTTTATTTATGAATTTCTTTCTTACAATAAAATTTCAACGTGAAGACTTTTTTTAATTATTTTTATATACCTACTTGTTTTATTGCATACATACTTACCTATTTTGAACAAAAATGATGACTTAATTTTCCACAATATACCTAAGAGGTTAGTCAGATGATATTATATACAACAAACGGTCTCTTTTCTACACGATATGTTTATTTTTAAAATGATAATTTCTATTAAAGTGTAGTCGATAAAACTAATAACTAGTCGATAAAGTCGATAAACAGGGTGCACACAACTAATTTCGGTGATCGTGCATTTGCTGTGGCAGGACCAAATGCATGGAATAAGCTCCCACACACCCTCAGACAAACCGAAAATATATCTTCGTTCAGGAAAAAACTCAAAACGCACCTTTTTCGCAAATCTTACCAGAGCCGAAATGATACAACGTAATCATTTTTTCAGCGGCCTTGAGGTGAGATATTCACAAAAACGGCGCTATAAAAATTATCCAAATTTATTATTATTATTAATGACAAAATACAAACATCACAACGAAACTCAATTATGCATTGTCTAAGTGATACTAGTAGAGATATTATTTTAAAAAATACTCTACAAGTTAGAAAAACATAAATATTAGTGTTGAAAAGTGAATGGTTTGAGATTAAATGATATTTTTTTATAGAAAACATAATATATAGGCAATCCATATCTTTCATCTCTATTAACTGTCTATTTCTTTTAAAAATCTTTATTTATTAGAAAAACATTATGACAAATGTATGTATTTAACTTCATGAATTTTCATTTTTTTTAATAATATCGGAAAACGCCGACCGCCGTGGCACAGTTGGTAAGCCGTTCGGTTTCTGTGCAGGCGTCCGGGGTTCGATTCCCAGCAGAGGAGTAATTTATTTTACTTCATTTCTCAAGCAAATATTGCTTCTCTGGGCTGGAAACACTGGTTGGTTGGAAGAAATTGCAATACGGCAATAAACTCGCCACTTGCGCAGGGTGCAAGGAAGTGTTTATTTTTACATTGCTTCTCGGGCAACTAACAGGTACTATGTCAAATATTTAATTAACACGCACCCAATAACAAGTTGCCGCATTCTGGAGACTAACGATATTTATCGTCTCAAAGATCCAGACTGAAAACACAATTAAAAACTGTGTCTCCACCGGGAATCGAACCCGGGACCTTTGGCTCAGCAGTCAGATACCTAACCAACTGTGCCATGAAGGCCGACAAACGCGTGTTCATTATATTATGTATTATTACATTATTAAAAACGCCGAAACAACCCAACTACATAATTTAAGTTTCTATACAAAATGCGTACAATATATTAGTAGAACATCTCAACTATATTAACAATTTTTGTAAAAATTGAATTTTGTGACGACATCGTTTCATACAATTTGTAGGCAGTACCTATACACAATATCTACGGAGACTCTTAATTGATTGAAACTTAATCTCCGTTCATACCATCTTACTGTTTACATATTCGGGGTAGGAAAAAAGGAATGATCTCCACACTATTCTATCCTGACAAAATATATTCAATATTTTGGATTTAAGGGTTTATAGTTTACTTGTATTCTTCAACTTCACATACTTTCGTCATCGACAGTTGGATCTCATATGTTACATGCAACTAGTATAAAAAAATGTCAGGTTGATTGTAGTTAATTTAAAAAATAGCTTGATTTTATGTTTCTTATATTATTCTCAGTGTTAGATTAGTGTTGAAGAGGAGATTTTCAATTTATTTTAGTAATCTGAGACGCTTTTCCACGATCCTTCTGATATCATTCACCATGATAGAATGGCTTCAGTCACGCAAAGTTCAACATAACACAATACAATATAAGTTTTTATTTTCATTTATTTATAAAAGGAGTAGGTACAATTCTACTTGATCCTTGGAAAACGAAACTAGAGATTCTTGAAGATATATATCGCTTAACAAGTAGCTCTCCAACTAATTAAAATATTGCGAAATCACAACTCTCCACTCTTCCATAGTTGTTCAGAGTTTAAGTTTAAAGTATTTGAAACGCTGTTTTAAACATATCGTGTTCCATCAGAGTATAATTGCGCTGTAAGCTTTTAACTCACTTAGCTTTCTATCGATTTTTCTTTATAAAATCAATTTGTTGAAGGACAATCACGGTGAAACACTTTAGGTAATGCTTCCACGTATCGGCTAGTCGATACGTGGAAGCATTAGCTAAAGTGTTACCAGATAAAACAATATTTTGTTTCATATGAATACATATTGATAACTGATTGTATTCTGCAATTTAAAATAACCAACTGATATGAATGTGTGGTAAAACAATATATGATAGAATAAGAAATGAGGATATTTATGTTTCATATGAATACATATTGATAACTGACCAGAGTCAAACAATGTATGATAAAATAAGAAATGAGGATATTTATGTTTCATATGAATACATATTGATAACTGACCAGAGTCGAAATGAGGTCACTAAGACACTAATGTGTGGTAAAACAATGTATGATAGAATAAGAAATGAGGATATTAATGTTTCATATGAAAACATATTGATAACTGACCAATCAGAGTCGAAATGAGGTCACTAAGACGAATGTGTGGTAAAACAATGTATGATAGAATAAGAAATGAGGATATTTATGTTTCATATGAATACATATTGATAACTGACCAATCAGAGTCGAAATGAGGTCACTAAGACACTAATGTGTGGTAATACAATGTATGATAGAATAAGAAATGAGGATATTTATGTTTCATATGAATACATATTGATATCTGACCAATCAGAGTCGAAATGAGGTCACTAAGACGAATGTGTGGTAAAACAATGTAAGATAGAATAAGAAATGAGGATATTTATGTTTCATATGAATACATATTGATAACTGACCAATCAGAGTCGAAATGAGGTCACTAAGACACTAATGTGTGGTAAAACAATATATGATAGAATAAAAAATGAGGATATTTATGTTTCATATGAAAACATATTGGTAACTGACCACCCAGAGTCGAAATGAGGTCACTAAGACGAATGTGTGGTAAAACAATGAATGATAGAATAAGAAATGAGGATATTTATGTTTCATATGAATACATATTGATAACTGACCAGAGTCGAAATGAGGTCACTAAGACGAATGTGTGGTAAAACAATGTATGATAAAATAAGAAATGAGGATATTTATGTTTCATATGAATACATATTGATAACTGACCAATGAGAGTCGAAATGAGATCACTAAGACGAATGTGTGGTAAAACAATGTATGATAGAATAAGAAATGAGGATATTTATGTTTCATATGAATATATATTGATAACTGACCAACCAGAATCGAAATGAGGTCACTAAGACGAATGTGTGGTAAAATAATGTATGATAGAATAAGAAATGAGGATATTTATGTTTCATATGAAAACATATTGATAACTGACCAATGAGAGTCGAAATGAGGTCACTAAGACCACAATGTTTTACCACACTAAGTGTGGTAAAACAATGTATGATAAAATAAGTAATGAGGATATTTATGTTTCATATGAATACATATTGAAACTGACCAATCAGAGTCGAAATGAGGTCAATAAGACGAATGTGTGGTAAAAAGATGTATGATAGAATAAGAAATTAGGATATTTATGCTATAGTATTATAGAATAAGAAATAAGAATATTTATGTTTCATATGAAAATAAACGCCCTGCGGTGGTTTGGCCACATAAAAAGAATGATTCAGATGACCTTCTGACAAAAAAACTATATAACCCTGATTAAATAGGAACAAAAAGTAGAGTACGCAAGGTTGGCACGATCACATAAATGGAATTTTGAAATATGGAGCCGTAAGAAGTAAAAATAACAGAAGAGCGTGTATGAGACATGAATGAAGCGAGAATGTTTGTCATGAGAGAGTAGTCTAGCGTTCGGTTCTCTCTGCCTACCCCAAACAGGGAAATGGCGTGATGGTATGCTATGGTATGGGTAGATATTAAAGTTAAATAACAGTGTCGTTTACAACAGAAAACAGGTAATAAAGATCTGAATCAAATGGTATTTGATTCAGATCTTTATTAACTGTATCTGAATCAAATGGTATTGAAAATAATCAGAAGAAGTCAAAAAAGGCTCCAAGAAACAAATGACAAGTTTTAAAGAAAAGTCGTCTAAAATTTGAGAATGAAATGTTTAAAAATTAAATCGGATATTAATGACACATTTAAGTATTTGGTTTTCAAAACATAAATCTCTTTGTTTACAACATGCACTTTTTGATATCAGTATATTCATTCCGAACCATTCGGAAAATATTCGAATACGTTATATTGATTGCCACCAAATTTTGGTGGCAGTGTACCTAGAAATTTTGCTTTTGTCCATAGGTTTTCATATAATACACTAGATGTCGTAGTTAGCAAATTTTGTATGAATCGAATGTGAGTCATTTTTGACGTTTTGGTTCCAGACCACATCGTTTTTCTATAGAAAATAACGACTAATGTGAATTGTTTTCGGATTTATTTGTCTAAAAAACATTTAATTATTAGTAATTTAGAGAACATTTATCTAGGATGTGTTGAAATTTGAGGAAAACTGAAATATTTTGCCAACCAAAACGTCAAACTCGCGATATTCCATGACTCACTTTTTGCACAGAGTACTACATCTAGGTATATTATAATAAAAATCTATGCTTTTGTCATGATTATAGATTATTATCATAGGTTTTCATATAATATACTAGATGTCGTAGTTAGCAAATTTTGTATGAATTGAAGTGAGTCATTTTTCCGGGGGATTTTTGACGTTTGGTTGGCAGAAAACATTGTTTTTGTATAGAGAATAACGACTTATATGAATAGTTTTCGGATTTATTTGTCGAAAAAAACTAGTTTGTACTTCAAAGTTATAAAAAACAGTTATCTAGGAAGTTTTTAAAAATATTAGGCTAAAATAATGGGCGGTTTACAGTGTAATTATTGATATATTAATATTTTAGTAATGCCTAGGATCATTAAGAATTTCAATGATTTTGTATTAAATAATCTCAATTACGGTTTGTTATATTTTAATTTAGCCTTACCAATATTTTCTTTATTAACTTTACAATAGTATAAGTAGCGTAATATTACGAAAATACATCGAGTAGCTACGCAAAAATCAGATATAGGATTAAGCGATTTGTATGTCACAGATTTTTCCTTTGGTAGCCCCTTCCTGCATTCCTTTCTAAATTTTTTTTAGTTTTTAACCGTTTTACATATCTCATTTGTTAATAGAAACATTCTAAGTGATTTAATTTATTTAGATTGATTTTTTAACAGTGACTGAATAGGTATATTCAGTCACTGTTACGTCCTAAAACAGGTTCACCTAGTTGGGCGTCCAATGAGACAATATATTTAATGCAGCGTAGTAGTTTGGAAAAATTACATTCCCTCTGTAATTTGTATTTTTATTATTAAAATGTATGATATACCTACTGTAAAATGTAATGTAATTTGGAAATTTTTATATGTTCAAAAAATTTTTCTTATTGTTGTCACTTGCGCTGTATGTATATTAAATATTTTTTATGTAAAAGTAAATGAATAAATATGCTTTGTAGTAATTATAAAATCTGCCATTATATGTGGTGCTTCCTTTTATAAGGTATTGAACACCCGTCACTGGTTACCATTTGTGATGGTATATATTATATACTTATTTAAATATTGAGCTCCGAAACGAAACAACAACTGTTGTTTCTTGACATCCCAAGAAACAACAATTAAATCCTAGTTAGTCAGTTTAATTATGAATTAATATTAAAATTATTTCATCTTAACTTAACCTATATCTATTTTATTTCATATTTTTCAATTTCAAAATACCAAAATGATTACATGTGCATTTGTATATTATCTCCGTTATTGTGTCGATAAGTACATCCATATTCAGAACATGAAACGGGCATTTTAAATAAAAGACAATATCACGCACCAAAATAAACTATTACTATGAATATCGAACGTAAATAATATAAAATATCGCTAATAAAAAAATATCGTATATAACTTTATTTATTAAACTTTAAAAGTTTCAAAGTTTGCTTTCACACAAAAAAGAAACTTCACACATTTTACAAAAAGTGATATAATTTATAAATTAACACAAAAATAACAAACAAATTAATGAAAACAATAAATAATATCACTTATTTGATAAATATGTCCACTTTTACTAAATAAAAATCGCCAATTCGAAATATTATTGAAAAAAACGGAAAAGTTATGGAAAAATGTATGAAAAACTACAATTTATTGCCAGCCAAGAAATAAAGCGCGCGAAAATTTTAAACTCACTTTAATTATCAGGTACGCCGTCTAGGTATCTATATTTTATGTCTATGATTATTATTGGTCTATGGTATGTATTACGTATTTTATAAGTCTTGTGTTGGTATACCTAAAATAGCAATGTATTGACAATCCAGTTGTATTAAATAAAGAAGATTACAATTCAATACCTTGAAAAATGTATAAAGTTCTCTTTTGAAAATAACCATCAACAAGGTATAAAAAATCTTTGTTAAAATTTTCGCCTTATCGCGTTCACAATTTTCCTCGTAATAATGAAACCCGTTATATGTTGCCGGCGGCCATATTGTCAGAGAGATCTTTTCACTTGTGTTCCATCTACAAATTTAAATTTTATTTATGTTGCATTAAAAATCACATTTTAGCTCGTGGACCGCCGCGCCGCGGCGCTCAGTCTCTGTAACCTTGTTATATTAATAATAATTCTGTCCCTTTCCGATGAAATTTACATATTTCTTTGTCAAATATTTCACCACGCCAACATGGCGGAAAGGAACGCCATGTCAGTTTTCCCGCCAACACGACGATGGACGGCGCGATAATTTTCGCAGCAAAAACGACACAATAACCTGATAATCATAGAGAAAATTCAAATTTCGAACCAATAATAAATTTAAACTTAAATGTGCATGTTGGTCATGAAATTATAATTAATGTGTTGACAATTGATTTTTGGTGACCGCGTACATTATAGCAACATTATATTTTTAATGTAGGTACCTACATATACCAACGACAGTCAATGACAGTAATCACAGACACCAACATTATTTCATATCATTTGGGATGCATTTTTATGGACCCCATATCTGCTTCATAAATCATTTAAGCTAAAATCAGATACTCAATTTTTCAAAATATGAGAACATTTTGACAGTTGAAATATTATTATTGTTATTTTTAATGCCAAATTTTAATAAATGAAGAACGAAAAAAAAATGGTAAGTATAACTTATTTTTCATACGTATTAACTACATGTATAAAAATCATGAAGTTAGGAAATGCAAATTATATAAAATTTCTTACAGGAAAATTATTATATATTTAAATTAAACGTAAAATATAAAATACAAAACTTCGCAACACAATTTAATAAAAAAAAACTGCGATAAATATTCTTAGAAATTTTCAAATCAATGTAATAAAATGTATTTCAATATTTCGGTAAAATAAAAAAATCCTAAAACGGCCATGACAAAATACTGAAATAATACAAACGAGAGCAATGAATGGGATTCGTTTAATATCCATGCATGACGAAATATGATTTTCAAAAGTTCAAAAGAATAGAAAATAGTGTCTATGCATTCTCGTTTTAAATTTAAATTCATTCGAATCTATATTATAGGGAAGAATATTTGATTTATGGTCTGCATTTAGAAAAATTTATATTAAGGCCGTTCTATATTGGCGGCATAATAATAATATATGAATATAAATCTTGAACGAGCACAAAGGTGGCGCATCCGAGGTAAAGGTGCACTCTAACTATATACCGAGTTTTGCATCACAGAGGAAATGAAAAATGGCATGGAACCTACCTGGGATGTAAGGAGTGAGAGAGATAGAGAGAGCGGCGGGGTCGAATATAGAATGTCATCTATCATTGCTGAACGATAGATGGCTTTATAACATCTCCAATTGTCAAGGAAATATTTGAAATATTTACAAATCAAATTCTATTTTTTTAATCTGTAATGTTCAAACTTAATTTACGCTTCGATAACTACTGTGTATCTATCAAGTATCATAAACTTGAAATCATTGAATGTAGAAAAACCTTATTTGACCTATTATTATTACATGAAATTCTGAACAACGCTATAAACTCGCCGGAGCTAGTAACTCTTATTAAAATACACGAAGCAGGAAGGTCAGTACGTGTGAACAGTTTATTTAATGTAAGCGATTGCAGAACTAACTGTGGACTCAATGCTACTACATATACTGCGTGTTACAAATCTACACAACTAACTTTATTGAATATGGTTATGATACCTATATTAAGAGTGTTAACGCGAACTTCAGCAGTGATAGCATTTTCTCTTTTTTTATTTTCTTCTTTATTTCATTACGTCATCATTTCACTCTTTATTTTCCTATTTTGTTGAGCTGTTTTAGAAATTTAATTTTATTGTTAAAAAATATTCATGTACACATAAGTTCTCGGTTCCGACGTCTTATCTTAATGATCGTAAATAATATCACAAAAAAATATAGTTTTGAATAGGTACTAACAATATTGTATTTCTATAATTTGTTCAAATCAACTAAAGTTAGTTTGTATGTTTTTATGAAATGTGACTCACTTCAAAACACGAGATAATTCTCTTTTTGAAGTTGAATCATACATAAATATGTAATCATTGTATAATCTGTAAATATTGTGTATTTTGTATCCGTTTTTTTTAAATAAATATACTTAATGCTCTAAAGCGGGTTGCAGATCAAAAGGTAAGCTAAGGTAAGCTTGTATGAAAAACGACTTCAGCTATGCGAGCTAAGCTAAACTAACTTAGCTTAGCTTTTGGTCTGCGACCGGCTTAATACCTTAATTTGCTTTAATTAACTGTCGCACATACTCTATAGACTTGTTCTTCTCAATCCATCACTTTACCCCCGTTACTTATTCCTACATCATTTATTTTTTATATAATTTAGATCATATTATTATGTTTCAAATATTCATGGACACCTTGAAATTATTAAATTTATGTATTTTTCATGTTCAAATTTCCAAAGAAAATAAAAAGTTCCAAACTGTAAATATAATCGCATGTATAAAAATAAAATTGCATTTTTACAGAATAATAAAAATACAAAAAGGGTATTGTAGAGTTCGAAAAGCAAATTTAAAAGCGAAAATATCTTTTGATAATCGAACTGTGAAATCGATCCAATAACTTTCAATAAGTCTACCTTCGTCTGAGGATCTACATATTATAATTTATTATAATGATTATTAAATATGATTTTCATATCACTGAGCACACAGCAGTAACCACAAGAATATATTTTCAATATAAATAATACGAACTGGGCCATTGAATGCTTTTGCAGTATAACGCAAAAAAATATGTACAATATTCTGACATCCAATTTGTAAAAAAAAATACTAGCGTTATCAGAACTGGTTAAGAGGGAATATAAACCTAAACACACCAATTTGAAATCAAATTTCTCAAGTATGTTTAACAGTGTTTCAAAAAAAAATGTCATAAGTATTTTCAACAATCTAGTGAAGATTCGTCGCATAATATAAAAAAATCAGTATTAATTAAACTAAAAAATATTTGATATGTCGATTATTTGAAATTACTCCATAACTAAGTATATGTCGAAGGGAAGTAAATCTTTAATGTGCTTAAAGAATGCATAAAATCAAAATGAATTTTTCATTTCATGTCAGGTTTATTTTTAAAATGCAAAAAATCAACAAATTTTGGGTTTTCGATAATTTAAATCAAGAGTACACCCTATTAACGCTCGTGATAGTTACCCTTACTAACGCGTAACTTCATCGTGTATTAGGCGGTTTTAATATGTAGTGTAAATAGTAATAAGGTTTTTATTCCAGTCCGTGAGCAAGGAGGCTGCAATGATACGAATCATATCTAAAATCATGTAATCTTTTTTTAACATAACAATTAAATTACCACTAATGATTTATTTGCTTCTTTGTCAGAACGAATAATAAAGAAGCGGGCGCCTCATATCGACCATAAGTTTGAATTCTTTGATAAAAATTCTACTAAATTAATTATAAATTCAATAAATTTGTTTTTAAAATAAGATAAAATACATTTACTTTAAGATAAAGTCATTTGTTGTTTATAATGATATCAAAATCAACTATATCAAACATTTTTTAAAGAATAAAATAGTCCTTGTAACAAGTACATATACAGCCTCATACATTCCCTAAACTATGCATAAACGCTTGTGTAGGATTCGAATTCGCGACCACTGGAGCTCACCCAGCCCGCTAACCGCTAATCGTTACAATATAAAATATTTAAAAAAAATGAATAAGTGAATTTCAGAATTAATAATATTAAATTTTACGCAAGAGAGCTCAATTGTTATACAACAATTTAATTGAAAAAAAAAAATATTATTACCTGCGTCAAATACCTCAATGGAACATGAAACTTTTACGTTACAAAAAATGTAAAGGCAAAGTTAGACGGAATATTTTTATTTAACAATTTCTCGATTGTGTATTATTAAAATAATATTCTCCTGGAATTTCGATAACGATACACGTACGTTCGCTTAAACACGGGTCAAACAAAATTGATGTTTGATAGTTAAATTAAATTATTGTGAAATTTCAAAATAAAAAATTTTATAATATTTTTTAGCGGTAACACGGCGCGGCGTGCTGATATGAATGTATATTTTTTATTACAACCACGAATGAGATACGTGTTTTGACACAAGATTGTTGATGAAGTAATAATACACGTGATTTACTTCTTCCCAACCATAATTTTTCAGTGTTATTTTAAGAAGATAGGATAATATTTAGGGACTGCACACACTTTGATAACCACTGTAAAAGATGATATTCAAAGTTGATAATGATATTCAAAGTTGAACCGAGATAGGTGCTCGTTTGGTCAAGATGTCAAATTTAAAATAATATTATATTTTATTTGAAGTAAATATAAATAGATAAGTCTTGTAACATAGGAAGGAATGTATGTTTGTTTGGGAGACCATCTTTGTGTGTGTCTTTTTTTTACTGTACCTAATGTTGTTTGTTATTCTTAGAATATACTTAGATATTATCTTGAGAACACGCCGACAAGTCTAGAAATTAGACTTGGCGTGACTCAGAAACATTTTTTTTGTAATATTTTATGTTTTTGTTATTTTTCAATAAAAAAGGGTGACAGGAAAATTATTCGAAAAACAATTATTCGAATGCTCAATGTTACGAAAATCAGTTTTACGAATGGCAATTATTCGAATCACATTTTTTCGAAAAACAATTTTCCGAACACACAATTATCAGAAATTACATTTGTTCGATTTTTTATGACGTCACGTTGGTAGTATTGTGAGAGAAATAAACCATAGATTTTTACTATAATATACCAGATGTCGTAGTTTGCAAATTTTGTATGAAATGAAGTGAGGCATTTTTCCGGGGGATTTTTGACGTTTTAGAACGTCGTTTTTCCATAGAGAATAACGACTAATGTGAATTGTTTTCGGATTTATTTGTCGTTAAAAAACACTTTGTTTATTTAGATTTAGAGAAAAGTTATTTAGGATGTGTTGAAATGTAAGGAATACTGAAATATGTTGCCAATCAAAACGACAAACGCGCGATATTCCATGACTCACTTTTTCACGGAGTACTACATCTACATAGTATATTATGTATAATAAAAATCTATGGAATAAACAACATGGCGACGCACCGCGCTGTCAAACGTCAGTTATTAAAAATGTGCAAGCATACGTACCCAACAATAATACAACAATTAATAATAGTCTTCACCGAATATTTTTGACTGGCAACAAATATGTCAAAAGAGGCAACATAATGACACAAAAATATATTAAATTCGGTCAATTGGTTTTCCAACAAATGTTAGTTCGAATACTTAGATTATATATGATACAGATACCTAGTCAGCGCAATGAATGTATGCCAACTAAAACTACTCTGAAACAGAAGAATTTCTAGTACACGTGCACCTACCGATACACACACCTACATAATACGTAGTCCAACCGACCAACCGCCTCACACACCCATGTAAAAAAAACTTGGCACATATTTGAATTCGAAATTTGTTCTACACGCGGCTTCTGTACATTATAAGTGTATGTTCGAATAATTTGCTTTCGGACAATTGTCATTCTGATAACTGATTTTCGAAAAATTGTTATTCGTACAATTGCGCATTCGAACAATTGTGTTTCGAAGAATTTTCATGTAATAAAAAAAAAGCAGGTAGGTACTATTCACCTTTTCAAAAAAAAAACATTTTAGATACAAAAAGGACACTCACCGTTACGACGTACGTCAATCCGGACAGGGTCATCCTCGCGACCGAGTCTTTCCGTCGCAGCGGCCGTCTGACGCGCGTCAAGTCGTCGTCGTCCTGCGCAGGCGCGTCTGTCGCGTCGCGGTCGGCGCGCGGGTCGGCGGGCAACGCGGGCGCGGCCGCGGTTGAATAGCGCGGCGCAGCCGCCAGGATGCGGCCGCCGGCTGAGGCGCGCGCGGCCACCACCTCCCCGGCAGACGGCTCCGGTAGCACGTCGGGCAGGCGGGACAGAGTGCGGGACGCCTCCCGGGGCTCGCGGGGCGCCGCCCCTGATGTCTCGTACACGCCGCCGGCGCCACCCCTGAAATTGGAAATAAAAAAAAAATTAAAACAAGATTAATGGGTATATGTGGTGACCTTTTGCGTTGGATTAAATCTTACGTTGAAAATAGATCACAGGCTGTTGCACTGAGGGGCTACTCATCTATATTCAAGATTATACCTTCGGGGGTTCCTCAGGGATCCCATTTAGGACCTCTATTGTTCATACTTTATATAAATGACTTAGATCAAATGGTAGAGAGATCCTCAATTCTTATTTTTGCTGATGATGCCAAAATTTTTAAAAAGATTTGCTCAACGAATGACTGTGAACAATTACAAGACGATATTACACGACTAAGTAATTACTGTTTAGATAATCAACTATATTTGAATGCCAGCAAATGTTCAATAATAACCTATACTAGGAAGGCGAAGCCTATTATATTTGATTATAAAATCCAAGGTAGCAATATTCGTCGAACGAGCTTAGTTAAAGACCTGGGTATATTGATGGACTCCAAATTGATTTTTCAAGATCATATTGAATACATTGTTGGTAAAGCTCTGAAACTATTGGGTTTTTTAATTAGGGTTTGCAAGCCATTTCACTCAATTGATACACTCAAGGTACTATATTTGTCATATGTTAGAAGTCGGGTTGAATATGCGAGCACGGTGTGGAATCCCCATTATAATATACATATTGATCAAATCGAGCGTGTACAAAAGAAGTTTGTAAAACACCTTGACTATAGATCACATACGTATTCCCCTGACTACCCTGCTCGCTGTGTGAAATATTCATTACCCACTTTACAGAAGAGGCGTACAATCAGAGACATGATGTTTCTTTATAACATATTGAATAATCGGGTTGATACTCCTTATTTATTAGGGAACATTAACCTTCGAGTCCCTGCGCGTTTAACAAGGAGTCACGACTTATTCAGTGTGCCTGTTCTTCGAACTAATTATGCCGGAAATGCTTTTGTACATAGAGCATGTAAACAGTTTGATGCAAAGTTCGAGGGTCTTGACATGTTTGGCACACCGAGCGTATTTAAGTGTATGTTGAGGCTTTCTCAGTGATTGATTTTATATTCCTAATTTTCCCCTTCTATTCCTATCCATTGTCCTGTCCCAAACCTCCTAGCTTGTATGCATCTATTTTATGTTTACTTAATATTGATTTGTTTTGTATTTTTTGTTTCTTATCCTTGTAAGGTTTTTATATTTTGTCATTTTGTATGTATGTACCCACGGAAATTTTCCTTTTTTTATACAAATATATTTTTTCTATGGGTATATACATAATTATATAGAGTTATATATTATTGTATATTATATATATAGTTATATATTTTTATTGTATGACCAACATAGTAATTGGCGTTACAATCTTGGTTTTTGAATTTATTAGTTCATTTTGAAAATATATGTTCTATTAAAAAACTGTATGTAACCTTAAGAAATAAATAAATTAATTAATAAATTAAATAAAATCAAACAAAAATAACCCTAGAGAAGAATCATAAGATTTTGTTTTAATTTTTGACGTTCAACCCGATGTCGAATGATGTAGCCATTTATCCGAATTAAGACAAATATTGAACACGCACCTACTGCAATGTTTTTCTAACTCACACATACAGCACACAGTACATGCATACAATTATTAAATGGAAATAAGCAAAAATACAATAAAGGCATGTAGCTCTTACGTACATACTATACCTAGTCTTTTTTCTTACCCAGAATATTTTATTTTTATTTTTTATTTTTTTTATTTTTTATAAATAGTCAACAGCCTGCTGTATAATTTTTTTTATATAAAACAATTACATATAAATTGAGCCAATTACAGACTATTATATATTAGTACTTCACATAGAACACGTACACGCATTCATAGAAAACATGTAAATATGAAAATATAAAATAACATAAGAGAAAAAAAAATATATGTATATATATAACTGCATGAATACAAAATAATGAAAATATAGCCACATCGTCACTGAAGGGGTCACATAAAAATCAATGTATTGTTAGTGGGTACCTACAACGGCACTGCATTTACGACCGTGCGATGATTCATTAAATTTCAACATTAATGTGCGGGTGACCTATCTCCAGCAATGGGTAGTTTACAAAATAAAAAATAAAATCCAATATAAATTTAGTAGTATAAAGATATTTATCCAGTATAAAAGATATTTTGAAAATTAGTATAATATGGCGTGTGATTGTGTGTACATATGTGTGAGTGAGTGTGTGTGCATGTGTGAGTGTGAGAGGATTTATGTGTTATAGTAAGTTAGGGAGCCGTTAAGGGGTAATATAATACGGAAAGGATTTGTTTTTTAAAAGTATCAATATTTAAATGAAAAGGGTCAATTGAGTTAAAAAGTTGATTATAAGAATAGCAACTTCGGTTGATAAATGAATTTTTGTAAGAGTTGGTTTTGCAATTTTTTCAAGGATTTTCCCGAATAGAGGTAATTTTGAAATTGGACGATAATATTCAATGTCATTTTTTGCCCCATTTTTAAAGATTGGTGTTATGTAACTTTGTTTCCATAAGGAAGGAAAGCAACCGTTACATAAAGAATTTTGATAGATTATAGTTAGGGGAACATAAAGATTATCTGCACATTTACTGATGAAAATTCCGGGGATATTGGCCCTGAGTCAAATTGAAAACGCTGTTCGTTATCGCCAAGCGCTATTTTTTTTTGTATGTGATTTGACGTTTGTTGTAGAAATTTTTTCTACAATAACAAACAACAAACGTCAAATCCCATACAAAAAAAATTAGCGCTTGGCGATAACGAACAGCGTTTTCAATTTGACTTGGGGGCATTGTCACTGCCTGGTCCTTTGTTAATGTCTAGTTTATTCAAGTGAGTTTTTACGATGTTTTCGTTAATGTCTATACTATGTAAGGTATCATGTTCAATGTTTACACCGTTATCGTTGTTTAGTAAAGCGGTTATTTCGTCTATAGATAAATTTTTTAATTCGTCGTCGTCGATAAATGTTGAACTGAAATAAGTCGAGAATAATTCGCAGATTTCGGGAGCTGAGTTGGATGTGGTTCCTTTGAGAGTCATCGTATTTCGTAAATCGGAGGAGTCTTTTTTGGATTTAATGGATGCCCATATTTTTTTAGGGTCATATTTGATCGAGGATTCGACAGATTCTAAATATCTGTTGTAGCATGTTCTTGATAAGTGCTTTTGTCGAGATCTGAGTAAGCTAAAAGAGTGATAATCGGATGATATTTTAAATTTTTTCCATTTTTTTAGATATTTACTTTTTTCTTTGATTATGTGAATAAGAGCTGGGCTAAACCAAATAGGGTATTTTTTCCGATTAGCAGATGTCTAATCGGAAACGTTTAAGTTTATAATTTTATTTATTTGATTGTAGAAAGCATCAACAAGTGCATTTGTGTCGGTAGATTGTAGAATAGTTAGCCAGGGGATTTTTATGAGTTGATCATTGATTCTAGAATAATCAGCTCTATGGAATGAAAATTTCCGGGAGTTGGAATAGGCCATTGATTCAATTTTATTAAGGTCGACTGTAATTTCTAACGATGGGTGGTGGATGTCTTCGGGAACTAGTGGGTCATTTGAATTGGAGACGGTTACCACAGTATTAGAAAGAACTAGATCTAAAATTCTGCAGTTAGAATTATATAGGTGGTTAAATTGACGTAAATTACAGAATTCCATATAGTCAATAAATATCTTAGCTACGTTGTCCGTTATATTGCAAGGTTTCATTGTATTGTTATCATCCAACTGAGAACTCCATGTGATATTAGGGAGGTTAAAATCACCTATTAATAAGAAATTATCTAAGTTATTTGTCGCTGTAATGTTAGATAAACTCTCTAAAAAGTTATTTAAATGTGTGTTATAATTTTGATTCCTAGGGAATATGACACAAATGTGTGTACGAGTAAAGGAATTTCTTAATTCAGAGGTTTTTAAGTTAATCCATATATCTTCTGCTTTTGAGGACCATTGTTCGCAAAGTAAGGGATTAAGTGATTTTTTTGCGGCTATGACAACCCCACCACCCAAGGACTGACCGGTAGACAAATAGTCACGATCTCGACGGAAAATATCATATCGATCGTCAAAAATTTCTGCGTTAAATATTCCATCGTTGAGCCATGTTTCAGTTAGGACAATTATATCGTAATTGCTATGTAAAACATTATTGAAGAATAAGTTAGTTTTAGTTCTTAAACCGCGGACATTCTGATAATATATTGTTATTGTCATTGGAAATTTGTTTAAAGCATAATAATTTACCACGAAAAGATGAAGTTTTGTATGTTTTCATGAAAACATTGAGTAGATTAAAACATTTAGAAGAGAAACTATTTATTGGGCTCCGGCTGCTATGTGGATTACGACTGTGGATTGAGTATGTGTTGTGTAAAAGTTGTGTAAAATTGGCATGTAAGAAAAGTGTTATGGTATGAGTGTATGTGAAATGAGCACATCATTGTATTTTTGAGAGATCTTTTTCACATTCAATGCGAAACGAGGGCGTAGTTTCAGATTTACGGGCAAATATTTTACCATTCTTAACCCAAACGAAACGAAAACAGTTTTTTTTAGCACGTTCACGGGTATCTTTTAGTAGAGCTTTATTTGTTCTTGTTAAATGTTCATTAATGTAGATTTGAGAAGCGTTGCCTGGTAACTTTAGATCTGTCGTTCTTAATCCCTTGCGTTTTTTAATTGCGGTGATAATCGTATCCTTAAGAAGTTTGTTGGAGAGTTTGACGATAATGTTTCTGGGTCTGCTTGTAGTTCTGTCCATTGGGGCGATCCTGGTTATAAAGTCAATATTTGAACTAGTTATGGGGATGTTGATAAAGTTGCAGATGCTAGAGAATTCTTCCGATAGATTTTCCTCTTTTTTTTCAGGAAAACCAATTATTTCGATATTAAGAGATCTGGCCCATTGTTCTCTGATGTTTTCGTTGAATTTTATTTCATCCATATCTTTTTTCAATTGATTTACACTGGCCTCAAGGTTATCTACAATTTTAAGTTTGTTTTCGATCGTGTTTATTTTGTTTTCGAAGTCATCTATTTTATTCGAGGAATAGTGTATAGCTTTTTTGACGTCTATTATTTCGGACTTCATATCGTCAACGACTTGTTTTAAGAGCCGAAGAACCTTGAGCTCAGCAAAAATTTTTGTAAGTTCTTGTGCAATATCGATTTGATCATTTTTCTTACAAGATGAGCACCTCCAATTATTTTTTTTGTCTGTTGGGAGTTTTCTATAATTGGATTCAGTTATCCCACCACATGTGTAATGTAGAGTACTTTTGCACAAACAACAGGTAACCCCATCGGTTATTGCCAAATCACACTTAGGACATAACATTGTGGAGTTAGGATACCCTTGTATTTAGGTAATTTAAGTCAACTGACTTTTGGTAATAGACGGTAATGTAACAATAAGTAGATTAACTGTGGGTATATGGAATCGCAAAAACACAAAATCAAGGGCGAATATGTAACGAGAATTACCGTTTAATCTTGATCTGGATCTTGAAACTAAGAACAGAGATTAGAAATCACTTTTTTGTAACACTTTTCATAGATTAATACAATTTGACCACTTAAATGATTAAATATAAGATAAAAAAAGACGGAGCACTATGACAGAGTGTAACTGTGTTCAGAGTTACTGTTGAATATGAAAACAAGATGATGGTATGTATGTATGTTTGGAGATTAAATAACAAACTATTGAGTCCCTGGAGATATTGTGTAGTGTAACTATATAGTCTCAAAATTGTATGAAACGATGTCGTCACTAAATTAATTTTTTTAAAAATTATTAGAAAAAGTTTGAGAATTAATCCTATAATGTTCATATTATTTATAAAAAATATAATTTTCTTGTTGGGGTGTTTCAGCTTTTTTCGATATTTTTTAATAATTTGGAAATATACGCAGTTAAAAACATAAATTTATCATAAAACGAGTGGGTTGTGGCCAACGCTAAACTCCTCACTAACAAATCATTCTATAAAGTATTCAAATTTTGTATGGAAAATATTCAGCATTTTCATGAAATGAGTTTGATAAATTGTTTTTTATTTAAATATTTTATTATTAAAACTTGATAACTCCTCAATGCCATTTTATAAAAGTGATGTGTCTTTTTATCAATTTGAAAATAAAAATATCAAATTTTAAATTTCCTGAGCTTGGGGTCACTTTGAAATATTTGACAGTTAAAAAAATTGAGAAGCACTATTCAGATACCCATCAAAATCTAATGGGATCTAAGCGAGTATTAGATATACATATTTGCAAAATTTGAAAAGAATCGAATGAGTACTTTAGTCTATAATTGATAAAGTAAAAATTAACACGCCTTACATAGCACACTGCACACAGCACATAGCACACACACACAGATACATTGTGATGAAACTTTCAGAATACAATCTCACCATGATACTAGTTGATAATCTGCAAAAAAAATACCCTTAAAAATTGCGAAATCATAACTCCCCATCCCCTGGGGTTAGTGAGGAGTAAACATGTTTTTATTAATAAAAAATGTTTGAGAAACTCTGGAATTTTTTAGAAAAAAGAAATTTTATATTTTGTATTTGTCTATACTCATACCAATTTTCAGGGTTCTAGCTTAGGTATATGGTTTTTGAGATATATGGAAAAATAAAGTAAAAATTCAAAAGTTGACATCCCCTGACTGATGCAAAAAATCAAAATTCTGAGTAAGAAAGTTTTGTAGACATATAACTATCTATATATTCTGAAATTTTCTGAAACACACACACACACAGACACACTAAATGTTCTACTCCGAATTCTGAGTAAATCCGTATATAGAAAATATATGCTGCGAAGACTCTATGTTGGGGTTTTTTGACTTCAAAGTTGGAAAAACCGTGAAAAATATAGACCCTGCATACAAATCTCGCGTATCTTGGGATGATACTTTGTCTAATCGAATAAAATTCAATTTTTTGAACGCTCAGCAGGAAACGTACAGCTTTGTTTACTTTGTATGAAATACAAAATTGTTCAAATTTATAAAAAAATATGAAAAGAATCAAGCTGGATTCATGCAGTTTCAACGTGCATTGTCATCGGGAAAGCACAAATTCTGAAAATTTTAGAGCTCTTACTTGTCGAAAAGTTACACTATAGAAATTGTAAATTATTATTTTTAAAAATGAATGTAGTTATTGATAGGTTCACCGAATAACGTGAAGAAAGAACGTTTTTTTTGTAATTTCAGCAATGTATCCAAATTAAATTTCAACGTTAAATTACTGAAGCCTTTCGATCTGTTTAAGATCATCGTACAAACAGGCATGTCTGGTCCAACCGGCAAAATCAAAACCCTTGTGATTACCCGTATCATGGATATTTTTATTTTATTTTATTTTATTGAAAGTACACAAACAATGACTGGACAAGTAAAATTGTGATATACAATATCAAAAAAATCGTCACGCCCAGCATCAATTAAATGTATACATTATTACCTTATAAATTATAGTAGTGTAAGAAAAAACAATGAATATTAAGTAAGACAAAAGTTAAAACTACAATATATGCTACCTTGTGTGTAAGTGTGTGTGTGAGGGTGTTTGTGTGAGGGTGTGTGAGTATGTGTGGGTGTGTGTATGTATGTGCGTGAATTTTTATGGGATACACCCAATTCATCAGAGTGGAAAGTTAAGATTATGGCAGAATGCTTAATAATTTATTTTTTATTGTAATTAATGGGGAATTAAAAAGATCTGTATCACTAATCTGGGAGTTATAAAAATGGGAAGTGCGGTATATGAAGGAGTTCTGTCTGGCATTAGTGTTGCAAATGGGGAGGTAAAGTAAGTCAGTCAGTCTAGTCGGTCTTGTTGGCACTCTCAGAGTCAAGCGTTCTAGCAGATCAGGGCAGTCAACCGTTGCGTTAGCAATTTTGAATAAAAAAATAATATCTGCCACAGTTCTACGGCTTTCAAGTGAAGTCATTTTGTAGTGCTTCAATGAGTCAGAATAACTGATGTGGTCTCTATGTGTACGAAAGTCAAGATATCTAAGAAATTTTTTTTGTAACCTTTCAACTCTTATTTTATATGTGGCATAAGAAGGAGACCATACTTGGGATGCATATTCAACAATACTGCGAACATATGCGAAATAAAGAGTTTTAAAGGTAGATACATTATTAAACTGTCTGCACAAACGGAGAACATATCCCAGCATTTTGGATGCTTTAGAAGTTATACTTTCTATGTGCTTGTCCAAGAGTAATTTACTATCTAACTTTATGCCTAGATCTTTTATTTCGGTGGTTGTAATATCTAGTATGGTTATAGATGGTTGTAATAACAGGATGGTTATATAATTATCATATGGAGTCCTATTGCATCTAAAGATAATGTCCTATTCTGATTCGTCTAAATTTATACGTCTGAATTTTAGTATATGAGAAATGTAAAAAAGTTGCTTGCATTTATACCGGACTCATTACGTCACAGCGCGTATAAAATCCTTTTATCCACAGTCGCCCGTTAGTTACAGACGTTTTCGTACTCTGAAACGAATCAGAATAGGACATAATTTAGATGTGATATTTTGATCGGAATTTACACAAAGAACAATCTCTCAAGACAAACAGACTCACAGTCAGATACATATATGTGATATAGATATAATTCCACCTCCAAAAAAACAAAAACGCCTCTCTGTGTCTCAAAGGACGTGGCGGGAGGATATTACCAATTCTGCGACAGGCTTAAACGTATGTAGTTTCTCATGTTTTCAAAATTTAATGCTACTTTCCCAGAAACAAAATATATTCACTGGAAGAAAATAACCGAATTCCCAGAATGGCACGGCAAAAAAGAAGCTATATCCAGTATTTTTTTAAGGTTAATATCAAACTACAGATATATATTGAGTATACGGAGAGATAGAATGTTCTTTTAATATGTCTACTTGTGGTCGTGTAATTTCTCTTTACAACAAAAAAATATACATTTATCGAGTTTACTTAATGTCACAACAGTTGCTTCTTACCTTAAAAATACATTTCTATTTAACTTTCATTAATTATATCGTTGTAAGGACAAAAAATCATTACCTTTTGTGAACAATGTTCTTTCTTAAGGCCGAGTTATAAAATAGGACCACTTATTCTACGTCGTAATGTTGGCCTTATACTAAACACAATTCCATGTCATATATTAGCAAAGACTTTATTTAGTATATAAGGTCTTTGTATATTAGCTATTCGAATATGAATTTAAAAATACTTGGCGCTTGAAATGTCTTTATTTTATTTTATTTTTAATTAACACAAACAATATTAGATAGTTTGATTACATGGATTTATAGTATATATGATTCATCAAATATCTAAATCTAATATCAATTACATGTGTCAAATACATTTTTGTTTGTGTGTGTAGTGTAAGTAGTAAAGTATATTAATTATTTATTTATTTAATTATTATTCCGCTTATGTAAGAGAGAGGGTGTGTATATGTATGTGTGTGTGAGTCTTAATCTAATTAATATAATATGTCACGTCAAATATTTCTATATAAATCTGACAACTTGGTTCTAGAACACAGATATTGCAATATTTAACATATATATTGTAATATTTCGATTGGCCAATTCCTGTTGAAGGTAAATGGATAAAATTGATTGAAATTCTATGAAATACGGCCTTTCATTGACCGGGTGATAACCCGTGATACATAAAAAAATAATGATTTATTTGCTTTGCAAAAAACTTGACATTTACTTATTTATATTTTTTAGGAAGAATGACAGCTATACATACATTAATACATCACGTCATGTTCCTCATGGGGTAAGCAGAGAGCCACATTATTCTATCTTGATCCACATTCATCGCCTCGTCAACATTCATGCATCGTCTTATGCATGTTCGTCTGTTGTTCACGCTTCTTACATTTCAGTCTTTCAGAATATCGTTTATAAGATCGTGCCATCCTTTTCTTGGGCGCCCCCGACCTTTTATTCCGGTTCCTGTCAGCTTTGTATATTTACTTCGTCAGGTGTTCTTCATTCATTCTTCCTAAGTGGCCAAACCATCTCAATGTGTTAACTTTCATTCCGTTAATTATATATTTCTTCATCTTACATTATTTCCTTGTGTATTCATTTCGTACTCTGTCATACCTATATCTTTTTGTTACAAATTCTTCCAAGCGGTCTTATTTCAACTGCATTAATTTTTTCTACTTTCGTGCGAATTCTGCCATGTCCAGGTTTCACTTGCATACGTCAAGATTGGCACTACGATTGCGTTATGAATGGCAACTTTATACAGTGTAATTTAATAATAAAACAGACAGTTAGATGTATTTGCTGAAAAAAAAGTTATTCTTGAAAAGCACAAAAACCCATGGTAAGTCATGAATCTCGTTGAGGTCTTTCTAGACATCAAAAAGTTCCTACCTTAGTTAGTAAAAAAATAATTTTAACCTAACCCTAATATTTTAACACGTAAAATCCGGGTTATCGAAAATACAACAGGCTAAATAACATCTCACACAGTTCAGCAATGAGGTTCACCGTCCATTTAGAATGTAGTGTCTTTTAAGGTGTGATGAGGCTGGTGTATTTTCTTTTATAAGGCAATGCACACAAGCATAAATTGTTACCCCATATTGTGGAATATTTCGTGATGGTATGAATGATAAAATAAATAAATAATAGAAGTGTGGCGGAACATCCTTATGATATCCGCTGAAGTTATAAATAGTTGTCCCCACCTGTGTTAACCATTCGGGATTATTTCCAGTGCCGTGGCTTGGCGTATCACGAATTCTCCTCGACATTCTTAATTGTATTAATTAAATATGCTAATTATTAAACGACTAAAATGTAAAACTTTAATATTTTTTAACAGATTTTTAATTATCTCAATAGAGACGAAGTTGGAATATTCACTGTAGGAGAACCGGGAAATCAAGGCACCTACAGGGATTACGACCTGTCATCGGCTGGTTTACGTGATCACTTTATGCGCTTGCGCAACGTTCACCAATTATGCCTTTTTAATGAGATCCCTATCAAAACTTTAATTGAAATAAATACTTGTCAGAGTGAGTACCTACTATCTTTCATTGTACAAATTATCAGTTACCCAAATATTTATTGTCTGTAGTAGGTATATCTAATATAGTGAGATGTGTTTTGACAATACTTTTTAACACGCATATAATCTTCTGATAAAAATTCCTTTAAATTAATTAATCACAAGCTTATAATTTAAAAGCATCTCCCTATAGCAGTATTCAATATATGTTAAGTAGTAATTACTAGTTACTGTAGTATAACGCGATCTAATATTGAAGATCGTAATGAAATGAATATGTATGTATGATATATTAGATACAGAGGTTTCGTTCAGTAATGTACTTAGTGTTTGTATATTGATGAAGGTTATATACACAGAATACCTCAGGGAATATAGGCTTGGTGTATTCATGTTTCCCCCAAAGTGGGAAAAACGCTTTATCAATAGCTAACAGAGCAGGTAATTTAGGTTACTTAATCCATTCAAAGGTGTGTACTGTGAATGTATCACAATATATATTGCTTGTATAATATTCTCAATAGAATCATCATTTTTGCTTTAATTTCATTACACAAAATAGTACATTCGACAGACCTGCACTTATTGAACCAATTAAATACCATGCTCCGGAACGTACTACTAGGCAAACAAAACCGTTTTACTACAAAAACCCTTGCACACGTTCAGTTTATTTTTCAACAATGTTTGATAAAAAATAAGTACCTACGGTTCGAGGAACGAATATTCAAAAAAGCCTAGGCGATATTTATTATTTGTCATTTATTTATTTAACTTTTTGTACATAATATAAACAATTATAATGCACTTTGGCGGGCTTATTACTATTAGGCAATTTCTTCCAACCAACCAGTAATTGGTAAACTATAAAAACTTTTTGCCCATTTGACACTTTTATTCGTGATATTTATTTTTTTGTTCTCTTTTTTGAATGAAATTCATGGCATTTCTATGGGACTTCTTTTTTATTTCGAGATTTTTATAACTTTTTAAATGTTGATTATCGATATTCACTTTTAATATAGGTTAAATGTTTTTGTTTGTATTATCATGTTTAAACACTATTTTATTTGTATATGTAAAAGGATATTAAGCCATAAATTGTATTAAATAATAAATAAATGAGGCGATGAAATATACCTATGCATGAAAAATAACATTCTGTAAAATAATAAGTAAGTATATGGGTAGTCCTGGAAAAAAATAAAGGTACTTGGTTCGATAGCATAACCATATTTTTTAAATAATTTGAAAAAAATTGAGTAAAACATCTGTGAAAGACTATAAATCCTTAAATTGTAATAAATAAATAAATAATAACCTATGTATATGAGACAAACTTATTTATTGGCAACAATAATATCCATAAGTCATTCATTTTCAAAGCAACGAGGAATTGACCAAAACTCTTTGCATTTGAGCAAAATGTCGACGGATTATTTTTAGTGATGATTCATAGATTAAAAAACACCATAACAAAGATTGAAATCACAATAGTTTTCAGCACCATTATTGTGAAGATTGAAATCAGCTTCTTCTATATTAGATATCTCGGCACTGTAGTAGGTACAAAAAAAAAACTATGTGAATAGAAAATTCACGCTCGTAGACTGTCATAGATTTTTTTGACAAGTAGAAGTGACTTACGTTTGAAAATTTTTCCTCAAGATAACAAAAAAATCCAAATGAAATCGAGCTCGCCAGCATGCAAAATGCATTTGTATGAATAAGAAATTATTTAATAAACAAAAAAGGAATAAAATAAATAGTACCTACAATAATATGAATTTTTGAGATGAACAAATTCCAATTCCAAAATTTAATATAACAGCCAGACAGAATAAAGGTACAATGCAAGTCCAAAATATAATAAATATCGAGATGGAGTATACAAGTATACCAAACATAATATACATATGTATATGTACATAGATAGAGTATTCAACACAAGTATACCATGTAAATACAACAAATACAAAGATTAACAATACAAGTACAAAATGAACACACTATCACCACAAATAACAAACATATCGAAGGAAGACAGTTGTAATACTACGGAAAAATTAGGTATGTAGGTATGTGTAGAGTTCCAAATGGGATTAGATAAATATGTATATGAAAATACAACACAAACCTATGTCACATGTCCCGAAACATTACGAGAGAAAACTTCCACTCGTAGATTGAAAATTTTCAAACAATACACAAAACAAGATATTATTTCGCGAGACGATGAATAAATTGGTTTTGTTGCTACTTAAAATTTCCCCATATCTCAGATGGAAATCGTACCAAAAATTGGGCACTCGTTGGATTTATAGGGAGGAAGACCTCGGGGGAATCGAGAAAAGATGAAACCTACAAATAACGTTTCTCAAAAATTAGGGGACTGTCTGCCAAATACCTACACGCAATGTTAATTTCTTAAAAATTAGGGGACTGTCTCCCAAATACCTACACGCGATGTTAATTAAGATGGGTCGATGGCAGAGCGGTTAGCGCGCTGGGATAGTAATCCAGTAATCGCGAGTTCGAATCCTTCCTCGACCGATTTCGTTCACCTATATATCACAAGCATTTATGCTTAATTTAGGGAATGTAGGGAGATGTATATGTACCTACATGTTTAACAAGGACATATTCATTTTTATATTTAAAAAAAATTAAATGAGCGCATTGTGACTAACTAACTCAACGGATAATTCTTGACTAAACTCCATAGCAAAACAAAATAACGAAAACTAAACTTCTTATTTTTAAACTTATCTACCAAATAATTTTGAAAAGACAGAGATTATCCTACACATTTAATTTTTGAAAAATTTATAGTACTTACCAAGATTTTACGATATTTTTAAGAAATTGCAATGTTACAGATATTAAAAGAACCCGAATGTCACTTGTTTATAACAGGAAACTATACCAGAAACATAATATTTTTCCACAATTAAACACATCATTTGTACAGCACCATTACACACACATGGGAGAACAATTTTTCAATGAACTTTTTTTTTTATTTATTTATTTTATAATGAAAAAATAAATACAAACAGCCTATGACAGGTTGTAATCCCTGTAGTTGTCTTGATTTCCCGGTTTTCCCTTAATATTCCAACTTCGTCTCTATTGAAATATAAAAAAAATGTCATAAAAATATAATTGACTCACGACAGGAAAAAAAAAACAATATTTACTTATATGCAATTATAAACAATATTATAAGTTATTTGGGTGTGTGTTTAATTTATTTTTGACAAAGTACCTGTTAGTTGCTCTATAAGCTTTCCCCTTGGCGCTTTTATCCCGTTTCTATCGGGGTACGCTTTGACCAGTTTAGTTTTAGTTGCTCTATAAGCAGTATCAAATAAATAAATAAACAAAAACCATAGCAGTGGAGAGTAAATATGTACAATTATATATCTCTTTCTTTTCGTAGTTTGAGGACAGACAAATATACCCATAGCAAGACATACCACGCCAAAGTTAATGAACTCTCCTGGGTATGCCGAACAAGACACTCATTCTTAATGTACTCATTATATATATGTATATTTGAAGGTGAAAAGGAAAAATAAGGATTTAAAATGAAACTGTACACCAAATTTTAATTGCAATCAACGAAACCTCTGTAACTTTATACAAAGGTTCAAGGTTTGGATTTATAAACACCGTTCAGAATTTTTATATTACATATATACCCCACAATAGAGATCATCCATTCATGCAAGCACGCATTCCCCTATGGCGACATTATGTATAGTTGAAGAATACGTACCAAACTATAAACAATTAAATCAAAATTATTGAATATATTATGATTTTATGGTTCCTATACAAAAACATATATGTCAGGGCTGTGTTCGGATACAACGCTCGACGTCGGGCGTTGGACATACCTGAAGTTGCAGATTATGGCGTTTTTCACACCAATCACACTGAACGCTTTCGAGCGGCGTTTCAATCTGATCTCTGTATCGGGCGTTTTAAATGTCAAATGATTTGTCTCTTTTTAGGTTATATTTTCATGGAAAGACAACATTTGGGCAGTGTAGTAAATAATGATCTTTGACCTTTTATTGGAAATTTTCGATTGATATTTTTATAAATTAACCTCTTTGTGAATGCATATTGTCATCATAAATAATGTCAACTGACAAAATATATACAACAGAAACAAATATAAGTCATCATATAATTATATTATACTCTTAACCAGTGTATAATATAATTATATAATGTTCGTCTATAATTGGCTTCATTTAAATGTAAAATGTTTATCTGTAATTTTTTTTATATAGCTGTTGACAAACTGTTAAATAAAATAATAAAAAAAAAAATCATTACACAGATGAAATAGAAGTCAACAGATACTATAACTGTCAGACCGTTTTTCACCCGACAATAATTTACCTAGCGTTTGGTGCGTACACTCGACGTTCAATCTGAACGCCACAGAGTGTCTTTCGAGCGTCTGTTTCCGGTCATTATGAACGGCTTAGAGCGTCATGAAGTGCACTCGGCGTTCATTGTGAACGCAGCCCGGGATAGTGTGAAGGTCAGTCCTTTTCAACCCCGAATATGTTATGGCTTTAGGGTACGTATGTATGATTGGAGATTAAGTATCAAACTATTGAGCGTCCTCATAGATATTGTGTTGTGTATACTGCCATAAAAATTGTAAATTTATGAATTTTTAATAAAAAATTAAATTATCGAGTTAGGGTGTTTCGGCGTTTTTCGATAAGATAATCCAACTTTACTTTTACTTAATTGCATATTTTTTATTGAAATCTCTAATTTAGCTTTAACGAGTATTTGCGAAACATCCATGTTTTACGGAACACAATTAGAAAACTAGTTTGAAGAAAATATTTTAGGAGATAGATTTTTTAGCAATATAATATCTATTATTTAACAATTATTATAAATATATGGGAAAGGTAGATATCTATCATAATCAAATTTTCTCCGTAGATTTGTGGTAACCGCGTGTGTACAGTAGTATGTATTAAGTAGGCAAAATACCCCTGAGATCTGCCATCAATGCCTAATTTAAGTATTAATTACTCCAATGTTCAAAATGCCTGATAATTAACCATCGCTTTTCTAAACTATTTTACCTCCGTTTTCCTGATTAAACTTTAAGTAGAATTATTAACGAACATAATTTTGGAAGCCGGTTACTGATTGCTTGATTTGGAGACGGAGAGAAGAGTCATAGAGAAAGAGACTTGACATTTGTTCTGAGAACATATTTGCACTTATATTTTCTTACAAGATAATTATCTTTCTTTTCTTATCTTTCTTACGCCCTCATACATTTTTTCCCACATCGCCCTCTTACACATGCATCTTACATCTTACACGCCCTCTTACACCTTCACTCTCAAAGAAACACTTGCACCTAAACATTTTTTATTTATTTATTATTTCCATCAACGGCTAAATAGCCTTTTACAAGTACATACAAAATAAAATAGTATAAACACGTTTAATACATACATACAATAATATTATAAAATAAAACAAAAAGAGATGTATAAATGTACGAAATATCTACCAGAACATTTTTTGCATATTATATCTAAACATTTTTTAAAGAAACAAATATCAAAAACAAAAAGAAACAAAAATAGCATATATAAATTATATACCTAGGTATAAAGTAAATTCAAAAGTGCCATTAAAAAAGAATGAAACATAAAAACAGTTGAAAAATAAGCCATGAAACAAAATATAAAAAAGAGATGCCTAAAAATATGTATACATCCATACAATATGCAATACACAAAATATATAGATGCAGAAACAAAATTAAATAAACAATTAAAAAAAAGAAGATATATAAATAACCAGTAAACAACAAAGTAACGTAAAAATAGATTACAAGAGAGATAGAAAAAGAGTACCCATACAAGTTAAAAGAGAGTCCCATACAATATACCATCAATTCAAAATAAAAGAGTAATTGATAAAACAATAATAACATCCTATAGCGAAATAAAATTGACATTTTGCATCAAAAAATATTGATGCAATAAGTTTTTATATTTTGACAAGTAATAAATATCGCCTAGACTAGAGTATGCATTACCCAAATAATGAAGCCGTGCCGTGCTATTGGCGAGTAATATTGTTGTAGTGTACCTATGTGTGTTAGAATAGTAAAAAGGTACCGTTTGCCTGTTAGAACGATTTGGCGCATGGTATGTAATTTGTTCAATAAGAGCAGGGCTGTCAAAACTCGAATGTATCATTTTGTGTAATGTAATTAAATCAAAAATTATTCTACGGTCAGATAACTTTGTTAAATTAGTCCAATGCATAGTGAGATTATAATCCATTAGTTCTCTGGGTGTGTTCATTTTAAAATTTATATACCTAAGAAATTTGCGTTATACTTTTTCAATTAGTTGAACTTGATTATTATAATATGGTGACCAAATTGTTGAATTATATTCCAAAATGCTCCTCACAAGTGATATGTATAACAAGCGAATACTATATGTATCTGTAAACTTTTTTGTGATACGTATTATAAACCCTAAGATCTTTACAGCTCTGTTTACTATGTTAGTAATATATGACAAGTAAAAGAAAGTTTCGAATCAAAAATGACTTACTTACCCATTATAACTTTTGATTCGTTCAATTAACAGAGCCCAAAATGTCAGAATATATAGACAGTTACAAAACTTTTAAACTCAGAATTTTGTATTTTTGTTTTAGTCAGGGGTTATCAACTTTTGAATTTTTTTTTTCATATATCTCAGAAACCATAAAAGCTACAACGCTGAAAATTGGAATGAATATAGACAACTACAAAATCTCAAATTGTTTTTTTTTTGAAAATTACAGAGTTTCTCAAACATTTTTTATTAAGAAAAATATTTTTTTATGATAAATTTGTGTTTTTAACTGCCAATATTTCCAAAGTTTTTAAAAATATCGAAGAAATCCGAAACGCCCCAACTAGATAATTTAATTTTCTATAAAAAAAATATTTTCTAGTATTATAAAAATATTAAAAGTACATGTCAAACATCTTTTAACATTTTTTATAAACATCTTTTAACATTTTTTTAAAAAAATGAATTTGAATTTTAAAAAAGTGACGACATTGCTTCATACAATTTGTATGGCAGTAGCCTACACACAATATCTAAGAAGACTTAATTGTTTGATACTAATCTCCAAACATACATACATACCATCATGCTGTTTTCATATTCTGGGTAGAAAAAATGACTGACCTCCATACTGTCCTATCTGGGCATACATACCTACATGTGTTGTATAGAAAACAAAATAAAATATCCTAAAATATTCAATAATTTGGATTTATGGGTTTATAGTTTGGAAGTTATTCTTCAACTATACATACAATCGCTGTCGAGAGTTGGATCTCATGTGTTACATGCAACTAGTTATTAATTTGTGTTTATGTGTTAATAGTTTGGTACGTATACTTCAATTATACATACTATCGCCATCGACAGTTGGATCTCACGTGTTTCATGCAACTAGTATATTACATTTTAAATTTTTCTCCCTTGGGTGGGTCGTCAGGATGGTCTTTGGAAAGACATTTTTTGTCGAAATGGCCGTAAGGTCCACTGACGTACAGCCGTCGTACAGTTTTGTGCTATTTCGTTTCCTGCAATTTTCTTTTCAACGGGAACCAAGAGTTTAGAAGGAAAATACTCGATGACGCAGCCAAAGGTGCAGGAAAAGCCGTAGCCATACGAAAAACAAAGTAAGTATTTTAAACTAGGTATTCTTAATCAAACAAGAATGATTATGTTTCTACATATATATTTCCCTTATAATAGGACGACCGTTTCGGCTGACTAGGCCCTTATCAACTGGTTAACATAGAGTCTTTTTCTTATATACTAGACATCGGTTTATTTTACAACTATACAAAATTACTTTACATTACAATTATGAAATATCCTAAACAGTTGTGTGTAGCTAATGTTGGGAATTTACTTCTATGCAGATGTTTTTAGATGAGATATATGATCTTAAGGTATAAACTGACCGTTAAGTAATAAATATTTGTACATAAGGGATGAGGCTTATTTAGAGATATATTTTTATTTTGGGTTTTTATTGTTTATTGTATCTATGGGGAGATTTTCAAAAAACCCGTAATAAAGAAAGGGGAAGCGTGTTTTAATTGATCTTATACAAAACAAAATCAAATTTAAAATTAAAAGTACGTTCATACAAAAGTTCAGTTCATACAAAAATTAGGTTTAAAATGATGTTAACATAAGAATTAAATGGAATGTGTGCATAGAAAGTAAATCCTTAAAGCTAGTTGTATACAATTAAATTAGTGACAGTGAAACAATACATATACACCAGGGGTTGATTTTTATTTATTTATTCTTTCTTTCTCACAATACATGCATATATATAAATTGATCAACAACGCCCCAATAGGTATTACCTGTTCTGGGGCTGCTGTTAGGTATATTACAGTATCGTCAATTTGAATATATACAGCAATATAATTTACACATCATAAATATATACACAAAATACAAAACAAAGAAAACAACATAGAAAACAACATAATTTAAAAGTACAATATAATTTTAAAAAAGTAACATAATTATTTAAAAACATCAATAGATTCACATTATGAATTCACAGAATAAAAAACAACCGAATATAATAAGTGTAGTAAGACATATTAGGGGTCGGAGGCTATGGGTGAATACTCTCCTCTGCATAGTGTCTGCCTTTTACTAATAGCCATTTCTTTAATATAATGGTTAGTAATAATATATGACAAATTAAAAAATAAGGATATTAAAATTTAATTAAAAATTTGTTTTTAATCGCGAATATTCAAAACCGTATATTGAAGACGAGGAATATAATAATAATATGTTGAATGTATCAGCATTAAATTCTGAATATATGTATTTAGTTTGGCGCGCTTTTGCGGTAATTACGTCTGGGGAATTTACATCAATATGGAGGTGGATGTAGAGGTAGGTATAAAGTTACGACCTCCTTATTATCATATCATATTAAACGTACGTATATACCTATGAAGTGTAGAGATCGGTTTGCCATTTTAGGTCATCTCAATATTTTACCTTGTACCATCACGATTTGACACTGCAACGATATTTAGCGCACTGGCTACATTCGCAATATAGGCTTTATATTTGGATATCATTAATTACATATGTAATACCTAAAACAAATTGTCACGGCATGTCTTATCGATCTGCTAAGTGAAGATCACAAATTGAAGGAACAGAGTTTAAAGCTCTATGACACAGGGGCTTGTATAGAACCTTCGGACTAGGAAAACCCTGAATGAAAATTGGGAATTGTCGAAAATGTTTTTTTAGTATCGTTGTTCATTTGAATGGCCATGTAGATATTTTAAAATCACAAACCAAAATAATTTTACATTTGAGGCCCTGTCAAGCATTGTATCTATAAACAGTTCAATTTTCTAATCAGGTAGTATGGTTTCAATTTACACAAAAAAATATTAGGTTAGGAACAGCGGCGACTCTATATGAAGTGCGTTGGATCAATTGCACTACCAATTTTTAAATGGTATATTCTAAAAATTAATATTAAAATATGTTTTTAATATATCATTACGCTTTAATTTATTACTGCTATTTTTCTAAACCAATTGATTATTATATAATATACCCTCGCAATCGACATCATATAATGAAATCTACCGCAATACAAATATTATCATTATGTAATGTATGGCGTGCAATATACATATCGCACCAAAATTGATTTCTTTTTAATACAGCGTATGTACATATGAAGAGAAAGAGATAGTCCCCTGGCAGATGAAATAGCGATACTTGTACTGAACTCATAGGGCAGACTCGTGCAGGCTCGTGCGCTGCACTGAGCTTATCATATTTTAGATGTAATTAGTATCTATAACTCTATCTCGCTCTCTAATTCATTAGCCATTCGTATTGAAAGAGATGAGCATCACGTATACATGCATGCAGCCGATTCGGCGCCAAAAATACGAGTGTCACATATTGACACACAACTTTAGACCTAATTCCTTCGTATATTTATAGTAGATTGAGACGAAAATTGTATGAATAATACTCCCATACATTTGTCTTTACGACATCTGTTGATAAATCAGTAAAACAATATTGTAAAATAACAATATTACCTATAAAAGAGAACGTCACTAATTCAAATGTGTACATATCCTTGTTTGAACTTGATTTTTACCAATCGTCAATATCGGGCGTGGTTTTTATTTTGAATTAAAAAATGATTTGAAAACAAATACTGTGACTTTCATACATTTGTTTAAATATCCTATATTGCATTTATGGTTTAAATACCTATTAGTTTAGGAAAAAATTGCACTACCAAAAATGATCAAAAATACCATAGACCAGTCGCCACTGGTTAGGAATTTCTTAACATAATATTCATAGGCAGGCCAAGATTTTCGACTTATATAAGCAATTCCACTACTGATATGACGTTCTTAATGGAGTGGATTTAGGTGACTGCGAAAATCCTCTCAATTCCTCTCAATATCACTCTTAGAATTCCCAAAAACATCATCGCGACTGAATTAATAATAATAAACACTTCCTTGCACTCTGCGCAAGTGGCGAGTTTATCTTAGTATGTCAATTGATTCCAATTAACCAGTGTTTCCAGTCCAGAGAACCAATATTTTTTGTGAGAAAAGAATTTAAATAAATTTATCCTCTGCTGGGGATCGATCGTTTACTGTATTTGTGCATATCTTTGATATTTTTTTATCTATCTTTTTAAATTTTCTTTTTTCTTTTATCTTGTATACTCTTTTGAATTTTTCAACTGTGTAATCAATTACCTACTATATAATCAATAATTTAAATTGAAGAAAGCACTTTTGGCTCAACTTTTATACAATAAATGTAATGTAAAATAAATAAATTATAGCTGTAGCTTTCTGGGAGAAAATAAATAAACCCAGGACGCCGGCATAGAAGCTAAACGGCTTATCAACTGTCTCACGACGCGGCGGTCTACCTACCCCGTGAGGGACATGAGGTGATGAAATGTATGTATGAAAAATACCATTCTGTAAAATAATGAGTATATGGCTAGTCCTGGATAAAAATATAAGCACTTGGTTCGATAACAGAACCATATATTTTCTTAATAGTGTAAAAACAAAGAAAAAAATGAACTCTGGAATAGTAAATAATCTATTAGAGTTCTATCGTAGCTAATGAAAAACTTATTGCAAAAATACGTATCACGTTTCGTCGGGTTTACATAAGATTTTTCTATCTTTAGAAAGTAATATGTTTCATATGAGTCAACAAACGTCGAGAGGCGTGTTATGAATATATATTTCTACCTGAATCTTTACATTGTATTCAAAATATTGTAATGCATACTGAATAAAATAGTCTCTGTTTTATTATACTCTACCCATAGACAAGTAAATAAAAATTAATTCGCAAAAATTCATATTACCTAAGATACGTATCATTTTATTTAAAACCTAAAACGAATCATATTTTGAATATTTTTTTACTAAAAATTAACAAAAGCAAATGAGGAATATTCCGTTAGAAATAATTTCGTCTTTGAAGAAACGTAAAAAAATAATAACCACCGATTTTTTTTTTGTGAGAATAAAAGATTATTTAAATATTTGGTTGTTTTCCAAAATGACAGGAATCCAAGAGTGAATGGTTATGAATTAAGTGGAACTCTTTGTGAAAATTCTGTAGTTTTTTTAGATGGAGAAAAGTAATCCAACTGCCGATTCGTTCAAGAGAATGAAATTCTATTGAAGGAAGAGGCGGTATAAATCCAAGATGCGTGTTTGAAGGAATTGTATGTAGGGACTACTTTTTTCACGGCTTTTCCAACTTTGAAATAAAAAACACCAATTTAGAGGCTTCGCAGCATATATGTTCCTTATACGGATTTACTCAGAATTCGGAGTAGAACATTTCGTGTGTCTGTGTGTGTGTGTCTGTGTGTCTGTCCCCTCCTTATAACTTTTGATCCGCTAAATTTACAGAGCCCAAAATTTTAGAATATATAAACAGTTATAGGCCTACAAAACTTTTATACTCAGAATTATGAATTTTTCAACTTTTGAATTTTTGGTTTATTTTTCCATATATCTCATTCATTCATTCATACCATCACGGCATATGCCACAATGTGGGGTAACCAGCGAAAGGTGTGCGGGTGTGCATTGCCTTATAAAAGGGAGCACAACATATCTGTGTATACCCACACACCAGTCTCGTCTCACCTTAAAAGGCACTATATTCAGAATGGGTGGTGAACCTCATTGCTGAACTATGTGAGATGTTATTGTTGCCTGTTGTATTTTCGATTACCCGGCTCTTACGGGACACTCGAAAACAATAATAGAAAAGAGTGGAAGCACTATTCTAAGCCGGTGCCTCACAGCTTCCACATATCTCAGAAACCATAAAAGCTAGAACGCTGAAAATTGGTATTAACATAGACAAATACAAAGTCTCAAACGAGTTTTTTCAAAAAAATTCCAGGGTTCCTCAAACATTTTTCATTAAGAAAAATATTTTTTTATTATAAATTTATGAGTTTATAATTTATGAATTTATGAAATTCGAAACATTCCAACTAGATAATTTAATTTTCTATAAAAAATATTAGTATTATAGAAGTAAATCTCAAATTTTATTTAACAATTTTTATAAAAATTGAATTAAGTGACGACATCACTTCATACAATTTGTTTGGCAGTCGCCTATACACAATATGTAAGAAGACTTAATAGTTTGATACTTTAATCTCCAAACATACATACATACCATCATGCTGTTTTCATATTCTGGGTAGAAAAAATGACTGACCTCCATATTATCCTATCTTGACATACATACCTACAAGTGTTGTATAGAAAACAAAATATCTTAAAATATTCAATAATTTGGACTTATAGATTTGTAGTTTGGTACTTATTCTTCAACTATACATACTATCGCTATCGTCAGTTTGATCTCATGTGCTACATGTAACTAGTATATAGATCATTTCCATAGAGACTTTTTAACGTGTCTACGACACGAACACCAGCTATTGGAAATTGGGTGCATTCTACTCTTCCACAAAACCACACAACGTAGCGTTGGTTTACAATCTGCTACATTAAATCATAGAATTATAAGGTACAGAAGTCGAGGTCTATCTTTATGTTCGTCATATATAAATGCTTAATGATTGTTCTATCCCAAAACAATCCTTTGGCGGATAAATCATTTCTCTTTCAAATAAAGTGAGATATTTACGATCCGTGGAACAAACATTTTTTTAATCTCAGAATCGATTCTTGTGAGAGCATAATCATTTACTTTTGCCATACCTGTTTACAGATTCCACCAAGATTCATTTTGTTCACCAATACACAATATTTAAAAAAAAAAAATCCAAACCATATATACGGAGAATCTGTACATACAAATGAATGCGGTTGGAGTGAAATTTACTATTATCATTATATTCAGTTTCAAAGTTCATTACCTACCTTCACAGAAGACATTTCTAGCTACATTATTCACCCACCAGAGTATTGTTACCTCAACTTTAATATTCTGGTTGGCGCCACAGTTATTATAATTCTCATAATATGTTACAAATATATACACCACACACACACACACACACACACACACACACACACACTCATTATCCATGAAACATATAGGGTGTCCCTAAAACCGTGCATGTATACATAACTATAAGAGGAGCATGTATGCAAAACTGAAGTATACTTTTTAACTAAATCTTTGATTATTTTAGATAGTCTAGTTTATTGGTAACATCAAGCAATAAACAGACTCTAAAAATACCTCAATTTGCAATCGTGGCACTCGAAACACTGACATTGGTTATCAAAAACCACAAGTTTTATAAAATTGACAATATCTCGAAAACTTGATATTTCTAAAGCTCGCCAAGCGAAAGAATGCGGGTATCATCATCTGTGCAAAAACCAAGTTCATCAATCCGATATACTCTGATTTGAATCAACCAATAAAGTAAGATTATTTTTATTTATTTATTTTAAGAAAATATCTACAGAATAACTAAACTAAATAACTAAATTAATTAAATTGTCTGCCAACAAGCTGTGTGTAGCACAAAGAAAAATGGAAAGGATAATGTTGGCCATAAAACTAGAAGATAAGAAGAGGAAATACAGGTTACGTAGTCAGACCAAACTGTCCGATGTGTTTGAGAGAATAGCCATGCAGAAGTGGAGATGGGCAGGACACATATCAAGAATGACCGACAATAGATGGACGAAAAGACTAGTGGAGTGGAGACCGAGAGGCGACAAGAGACCACAAGGGCGACCACCTAACAGATGGATGGACGACATTAAAAGATTTGTTGGACCACCGTGGATGGGAGTTAAACAGGAACGGGAGGAGTGGAGAAGGAGAGAGGAGGCCTATGTCCTGCAGTGGGCAAACACAGGCTGACGATGATGATGATTTACAGAATAATTGGGATCTCACTATCCTAAAGACTACCAGTGAGTTTCCCAGCATGCAAATAAATCAGGTACAAATGTCAGATTCCTTAAATAACAGTATTTAAATTATAAAATATAAAACATACATATGCATATAAACACACCTGCACATTGTACATACACATTTTCATACAGCTGACATTCGACATTTCAAAGTGTAGTGTATTGCGTGTCACTCTTATCCTGACTTTAGCAACCAAGTTGTATAAAACTGTCACCCGCATTCTCTCATTTGTTGAGCTATCAACTAAGGTCGAAATTAATGAATATAATTCTCTTTATTTTGACGTTGGATTTAGGAACATCCTGTGGGTATGTGTAGCCGAGATTTTCTGGTTTAACTGTTTTATTTCGAAGCTAGTTTTGCATTGTTATACATTGCAAATACTCGGTAGTTTGTTTGCATTTAGTTGCACCACACTGTGATTCCGTAAATAAATGTCGCAATGTAATGCTTTACCATTTATCATTTTACAAAATGTCCTAATCACATACAGTTGGTTGTACAGTATTTAATTTATGGTGTCAAGCGACAAACGAAATGACTTCATACGAAAATCGTTTTTTTAACCATGTGATAAAATTAGATTTATATTATTACTTCGATATGTAATGAATAGATAGGTAACAAATTAAAAACGTTCATAATTCTCAAAATCTAAAAAAAACGAGTTGGCTATGGCAACCAATTAAACTCGTCACTAACAATTCACTTCATAAAGTAGGTATTCAAATTTTGTATGAAAAATATTCAGCATTTTTACGAAATGAATTTGCCTGAAAAATGAAAACTTGACAATTCTTCAATGCCATCTTATTAAAGTGATGTGCCTTTTTAACAATTTGAAAATAATCATTTCAAATATCATGTTTTCTGAGCTTGGGGTCAATTTGAAATATTTGACAGTTAAAAAAAATTAGAAGCACTATTCAGATATCTTTCAAAATTTTATGGGGTCTAAGTGAGTTTAAGATATACAAATTTTGAAAAGAATCGATCAAAATTTGAAAAATGTTTACATTAAAAATATACTTTGAGAATTATGAATCTTTTAAAAAGAAGAAAATAAAATATGTAAGCTTGTAGTGGAGAATCTAGTGTTGGCCACTACCCACTTATTTAAGATGATAAATGTGTTGCTGTCAAATGCATTATACTAGTATTTTATAAAAATACAGGGACACGGCGTGATGCTATATATGTATGTAAAATACTAAAATATGAGCAAATTGTTCTTGTTAGAAATCAATTTTTCGTTGTTTTGTAATCTTCTAGAGGTCCACATACAATGATTGAACATTCGAATGATGCTTTCAATATTCAGTCAGGATATTAAGAAAACTGGCATGACTTAGTAAGTTTATTTGGTAAATATTTACGAAGTTGTAATAAAATGTTATTGTATATTTTTGCATGTTAACGTTTCATAACATGCAAATATGCTCAACATCAGCATTGCATTTTGCATTCTAAACTTTCAGGTAGATATATATCTCATCTGGCTACATGAAGATTTATATTATTATGCTTATAAATCACACGTTCTCAAACTTTTATTTTAATGTATTTATTTTGTATTTATTCTTGGGCAACAAGTAGGTTCATCAAAAAGAAGAAGTTTTCAATATGTCGATTAAGGCGGCTTGTAATTTGTAGATTTATTTAATGTTTTCATTTTACGTCAGATCTTGAAATGAGTTTCATTAATTTAATGTCCTTTCAAATAACATACATACAATCAATCCCTGTCCCTCACGGGGTAGGCAGAGATAATCGAAAACCACTTGACACGCATCAATCGCTTCATTAATATTCATACATAACTGTGGATCAAGGTTCTTACATGTTCCTTTTTCGGAATTAAATTTACATGGTCGTGCCATCCTTTTACTTTTACTTCGTGCCATCTTTACTTCATATTCCATTCTATCAATTTTATTTTTTACAATACTTATGGGGTCAAGTTAGAATTAATGAAATAATAATTACGCAACATATATCCATAATATGGGAAAACAAAACCCTTACAATTACCCATATCATGGATGTAATTATCATATGGAGTTCTATAATACCATATGATAATGTAGAACTCCATATGATAATTATATCCATTATATGGGTTATCATGAGGGTTTTGATTCCATTATGTTAGTTCACTGTTGAATAATAATTCCATGTTATTGACATGAAAAAAAAATGACTGAAAACAGCGTAGAACAACACAAGACTAAACTATCAGCGCCCTTGGAATGATCCTGGATCATATGACGGCACTATAAAAAATATTCTTCCTATTTATGACTAACCAGTGCAATATAAAAAAAAGACAAAATAAATATTTAATAAATACTCGGTGACACTCAGAGTATCTTATGTAACATTTAAAGAGTATTTTATGTAACATTAAAAGAGTACCTTATGTAACATTTATACTAAATAAATAGATATATAATAAATACTCGGTGACACTGAAAGAGTATGTTATGTGACATATATGATAAATAAATAAATATTTAATAAATACTCGGTGACACTGAATGAGTATCTTATGTAACATTTATACTAAATAAACAAATATTTGATAAATACTCGGTGACACTGAAAGAGTATTTTATGTAACATTTTAAATTTTTATTTAATTTTTTTTAGATATAATTTGTAAGTTGTAGTGCTGTTGTATTTCGTTTATATTATGATCTAATTGGGCTTAGTAAAATTCTTGTTGTTTTATTTCATTTGTTTAGGATTAGCTGCGACGCACCGCCATAGAATAGTGCTTCCACTATTTTCTATTATTGTTTTCGAGTGTCCCGAAAGAGCCGGGTTATCGAAAATACAACAGGCAACAATAACATCTCAGCAATGAGGTTCATCAACCATTCTGAATGCTGTGCCTTTTTAGGTGAGGCGAGACTGGTGTATGGATATACACGCATGTCTTGTGCTCCTTTTATAAGGTATTGTACACCCGTGCACCTGTCGCTGCTTGCCCCACATTTTGGGTTATTCAGTGATTCAATGAAAAGATTGTTTAGTTATTGAGATTTTTATTTTGTTTTTTCTATATCTATGTAAATATTATGTTTGTTCCTAAAATACGATAGCTAAGTAAATGAAGAATTATATACCATATATATTTATTTATTTATTCATCTTTCTGTACATAATATAAACAAATATATTGTACACTGGCGGGCTTATTGTTATTAAGCAATTTCTTTCAACCAACCAGATGTATACCTAGGTATCTACTTACTTTTAGTAAGTTTGCATGTTTTGTGAAAAGTGACTCACTTCAAAACACAAAGAATTCTCTTTTTGAAGTTGACTCCTACACAAAAAATAAGGCACATTTTTCTTAATAAGGCACAGCCACTAATAGAGGCGGATTTGTGCTGTACAATTTAGATCATAACATATTTACTGTTGAAAAGAAGAGTAAAAACAGAATTCCATTAGATCTCAGAGAAATAGGGGTTTATATTAAACGATTGCAAAAGGGAAGCATATGTACAAGCAATTAAAGAATTACCAATAAATCATTAAATGCGTCAGTCACTTTCTAATGGTCGAGTGAAAGGCTACCTACAATCAGCTATATCTTTATACCGGTGGAGTTTTTTCCATTGTTTTTTTTTAAATAAATCAAAATTATTAATACAAACCTTATAATGAGATCAAGAAAGAAGAAGAAGACTTTAATATCAGTTTAATAAACAAAATCAGTCAAGCCTAAAAGTAACTTTGAAAATCTTCATAGGTATTGTATGTATCCGATTCATAACGGAGCGTTAAATTCGTTTAAAAATAATTATCGTTATATGGGCCGGTTTTATTAGGTAACAACCCTTTTGCGGTAGGTAGGTGTGCGAGTAGAAAAGAGACTCGAAATTCATTAATGTCGGATTTTCCATAATATTATTGAAAAAAGTTTTTCCATCAAGTCGCCCCTTTTGTCTGACCTCGCCTCTACTCCCCTCTGAGGGTGCCGACCCTCATCCAATTTACAGTTCAATTATTGGGCACAATCATACTTAGACACCCAGTAGTATACGGACACTGAACTAACCCCCCCCCCCAACTCCCTGCTCCGTCACGTGATATCGGATGATAATTTCGAAGATCTGAAACTAGAGGGTTGTGACAAATGCTACATTAGTAATTCTCCAGTACGTAAATTTACTAACATGTTTTTGTTTTTCAAAAATTGACAAACTCTGAATGCATTTTTATAAAGCTTTAAATGTTATTTGAAATAGATTTTAATAAAATTGGATTAACTAAAAATGAGAAAATTCTAGTTCAATTTCCTAATTGAAAATACGCATGTGTAGTAAATAGGGGTTGGCTGGGGAAAGCACAGGACCGAGAGAGATGGAGTTCATTGGAGGAGGCCTACATCCAGCAGTGGATAGATGGCTGACAAAGAAGAAGAAGAAGAAGATGTGTAGTATATAAAGTCTTCTTCTAATAGTTATTTTTTGATTTGTCAATACTGACGGTGTTTAATGTGTAGAACTCCATTACACTAGGTATTTTTTAATCAAACAAAATTAATGATTATGTTTCTACATATATCTTTCCCTTGTAATAGAACGACCGTTTCGGCTGACTAGTTGATAAGGGCCAGTTGATATGGGCCTAGTCAGCCGAAGCGGTCGTCCTATTATAAGGGAAATATATATGTAGAAACATAATCGTTTTTGTTTGATTAAAAAATACCTTGGGTTAAGTTTTGTATTATGGTTCTGCTTATTTTATATTAAAAATAATAATATTAAAGTAATATGCTTTATAAAGCATCATTTTCGTTGCTCAGGGGCGCTGAGAATTGATTAAAAGGTATTGTTTTGTCTCTATCCAGATTTTTTGTAAACTTTCTTTCTTAGTGTATGTGGGAGCGTTCTCTATGCGTTAGGTTCGGATAAACAAACGCCGATCAACGAATTTAGTGAATTTATTTCGGATAATTTTCCAACTATAGATGAAAATTTGTGAACCTACATCATGGCTTCCGCGTATAGGGATACCAACTACCACGTATTTTACACATAAAATAAGAAAGGTACAAATACAATAATATGTACGCATATTGCGTTATCTTTATTTATGTCCTAAGGAGTAGTGATTCTGATATATAAAAATCTTATTGTGCTACATACAGTTGATCTAGCCCTGTTTCGATAGATTATATAAAAACGGGAACAAATAAATATAATTACAACCTTTTATTATCATGTTTACCTCGTTTGATGTGCTACTGAGTTCCAAGGTTGTCAGTCGGTAGAGGGAAATCAACAACCAATATGAAGAGAAATGGGGAGTGGGGAAAAATTCAATATTGGGCAAAGCAATCAGTGTCAATTGAAATGAAGATAAGTAGGCCAATATGGAAGATTGAAAAACAAATACATACAGGGTTATATGTGAGGAGAGTTAGCAAGTCTAATGCGGCATGAGATGATATGAGATGGACAGTAAATACTTACTAATAACACGAATACGAGATCCACTTCTCTTGGATATTATTATACTTAACAAGGAGACGTCTCTCGGTCGATATTTGAGACGAGAATAAATAGTGAAAATATCGATAGGAGATTGTGAAATGTGATGAGAATTAGATCGATAAGGAATTTATTTTACGACGAAAGAGATAGTGTGAGTTGAATGGAGATAAATGCTTTACGATGCTTTGGAGACACGAACATGACAGAAGACGCATGAAAGTAAAATTAACGCGGTAGAAATGAGGTTCCTTAGACTAATTTGTGACAAAAAAATGTGTGATAGGATAAGAAATGAAAAAACTAGACGAGAATGTAAGATATTTTATGAGTAGAATGAAGATGAATGCTTAGGAGACATGAACAATGAACATGGCAGAAGACGTATGAAAGTAAAATTCACGTGGTAGAAATGAGGTTTCTTAAGACTAATGTGTGACAAAACAATTTATGATAGGATAAAAAATGAAAAAAAACTAGACGAGAATATAAGATTGAAAGAGATTTTGTAAGAAAAATGGAGATAAATGCTTTACGATGCTTAGGAGACATGAATATGGCAGAAGACGCATGAAAGTAAAATTAACGCGGTAGAAATGAGGTTCCTTAGACGAATGTTGGAAAAAAAGTTATTATAGGATAAGTTATATAGTAATGAAGAAAATAGACGAAAATTTAAGATTGAAAGAGATATTGTGAGTAGAATAGAAAATATTGTCTCACAATGCTACGGATACAAAGAAAGAATGAACGATGAACGTCCGACATAGTAAGTACCTATACAAGCTTGAAAATAATGAAATAAGACGAAGGAAATTATATGACAAAATAAGGAACGAGGATATAAGAGCTGAATGTATCTATAGAAGAAAGATATTGTTAACAGTATGAAACAAAACACATTTCTGTGGTTTAGTCACACGGAAAAATGAATAAAGAATTACATACAAAGACAATTTATAGACCTGGAAGAGAAGGAACGAGAGTTAGGGGGCCGGTCATGAAAACATTGACACGATCATGTTAACAATATTCTGAAAGAAGGAAACGTTAGAAATGTGAAGACCAGACGAGCATGTATGAAAATATAAATGAATGTGAGGCTATGAACTTCGCAAATGCAGATATTCGCAAATATTTAGATAAACTAACCATTTATCTAAATATTTGACGTTATTGACATTGTTTTGAAATTTGTATTGGTGTGTTAGCGGTGCGGCTGTGATCTGCAGTCTTCTGGGTGGAAAGGTTTTGATTTACGCCTTCAGCCATCCGGCGGAAGTTGGCGATATATACACCCAAAGAGAGCTGGAGATGGAAATTTACATTTCAAATTTGTAATGGAAGTTTCCAGTAAAACGTCAAAGTTATCCGATGGTCCCAGCAAATACACAAGTATATCAACCTATATAGGAGAACTCCCGTTGTCAATCGATCAAACTAAATCTATTCACAAAGTTTCAATCGGTTCGTACTTATTTACATTTACTCACTTTCATCTTGTCAAGTCTGCCTCTTTCTACCAACCAACTCGCCCTATATTATTATACTTTCCAGTTACAGTTGATGGTCTTTGTTCAATAACGAATTTGTTTCTGTCAGTTGTTGTTCTGTGTAAAGGATTATTTTATAAAATTCAATTGAACATTTTGCTACAATTTCATACTGCCTAATAAATTATGAACGAGATGACGGATCGCGATGGAAAATGAAATCAGACTCGTGAATTCAAAAATCGAAAACATAAGATCGCTCTCAAGGGATGTCTTTAGGATCAAAATAATTGGTTATACTAATTATTTTGTTTGCGTTTTCTAAGTTATTTATAGAAACCTAATATTAATTGTATAAATTAACACAAAAAAAAACATAAAAATAAATACTTAAATAGTGTTCATAATGAATTGAAAGCTTTCGTTGACTGCCTAAAAAAGAATGACCACAGACCATATAATACATATATTCTCTGTCCTATGGGAAGGACTCTATTTATTGATATATTATTAATATTTTCATTTGTTCTAATGAAGAAACAGTCGCTGCTAAAATCATCTTAATGATTCATCTTAAACATCTCATTCGTGGGTCAAAAAAAGAGCCTAACCTAACCTAACCAGACTCTGAAAACGAGTTTCGATTGGATAAATAATATATTTCTTTAGTAAATAATATTTCCTGTCTTAAGACCGGCAAAGTATTTATCTATTTATATGATATACTTCAAACATATTTATGTTCAATGAACCTTGGAAATAAGAAATACATTTAGAAAAAACAAAAAAAAATATTTTTCCCACTTGAAGCTGGATCATTGTGTTTGTTGAATTTTATTTTGCTTGGATATTTACTCTTAAGTTTATTTTAAGAATTTTATAAGTTGGCGAACACCGTGTTAGGAAAATACTGTAATAAACACTTACTTATATTATATATAAACTAAATTTGAAGACAGATAAATAAGTGTACATTAGTATTACTCACACAATTTGTTGTTTAAGTCAACTAACTATTATTTAATGAGCAATTCAACAGAGATTTAAATTTTACAAATTGTACAAAACAGAGCAATGCGGACAATTTTAAAATGCAACAGATTCACCCGAAATTGTCCATCAAATAATTTTGAATGTGTCAATTTTTATTTAATAATAAAAAAAATACTATTACCGCTATCTTTGCAAAAAATATTACGAAAATTTCTAAGTTCAAACCTACCCGACAAGTCGTCGAGACTTAAGATTGCCTCAGACTAATCTGGCAGGTACCTACACAAAATAGTGTTTATTGCAAAGTACCTCAATTGTATAATGAATTGTCACAATGTGACTTTTTTCTTTTCGTCGCGTCGCGTCGCCTAGGTTTTGAATAGGTCATTCGTTGTACATTTGTTTTTTTACATATTATATACTTACAAAAAAATAGAATTTTACCTTCCACTGCAACGAAATATTGGAATTACGATTTCACCATTTTCAAGCAATTTATTTTCATATCCCAACAGCTATCAAAATAAGAAAAAGAGCGTATTTAATATGTGATATGAACCCGCCCAAAACAAAGAAAAATCTATTACCTCCTTCAAAAGATAGGTCGGTGGCAGAGCGGTTAGCGCGCTGGGCTAGTAATCCAGTGGTCGCGAGTTCGAAACCTGCCTCGACCGATTTCATTCACCTAAGCACAAGCATTTATTTGCTCATTTTAGGGAACGTAGGAAGATGTATATGTACTTGTTTAACAAGGATATATTCATTTTTTTGTAAAAAAAATGTAAATCGAATATATTTTTTTTATTGCATATACGCAAACATTGGATTTTTTCCTATTGACTCCCAATAGAAAAAAATCCAATGTTTGCGTATATGATATTAAAAAAAATATTCTATTTACATTCACATTGGTACATGTACGTAAACAAGCCAAAAATGAAATAATATTTTTGACGCAGTTCAGAGGTGACATCTGTGCGAGAAACCGTCACGTCCGTCACCTCATTTACAAGGACTGTTGCTTTCATTGTTTACAATTAAATCAACTTCTGAATAGATGGCGTTACAAAAAAGGTTTCTTCGTTACCTCATAGATGGCAATAGTATAATTTCGTATTATTCAGGTGAAATGTTTACGCTTATTCAAATATAGAACTTTCAAAAATTACATTGATAAGGGAACTCAATAAAGGCATAATTGATGAACGTTGCGCAAGCGCATAAAGTGATCACGTAAACCAGCCGATGACAGGTCCTGGTTCCTGGTTCTTCTATAATATCCAAACTTCGTCTCTATTGAGATGTTATTGTCAATAAAAATATGAAATAAATGTATTAACAATAATGATCAAACTAATGTCTTCCTTCTGGATATTATATTTTTGGTGGTCATGTTTATTGCGATTTTTTTATTGATATTTTCTTATGTTATTATGTATAATTTTTTAATTGTATTTTTTATGTATAACATGCTTTTTTTAATTATGTTTTATTTTGAAATACTAAAACGTAATAACCATAAAAACTTTACGGCTAATTGTTTTAGAACAGTCTCTGTCTAGTGAAGCAGTAATCTTTAATATATTATATGTACTTGTAATATTTTGACCTAATAAATAAATACGTTTTTTGATCAAAATAAATACACATTTTTCGCAATGTCACCCCCATAACATTCTTTAACAATATTGTTTTATCCGTCCATTTTGAACTGTTGATAGTTTTGGCATAATTCCTAGCTGACTTTGAACATCATCCGAAGCTTTTAAACTGAATTATTGTCTTTGTGTAAGAGCAACAGACGTGTCGCAGCATCGAGTTTAAAACAACTAAAGGACGTGATTACATTTTTAATTGCAAATGGCTCTCCTCCCAGCGGGACGGAGAAAAATGCGAAAAAGTTTGTGATGATGATGGGAAACTTTTGAAATAATAATTAAATTAAAAAGAAGAAATCACAAAGAGAAAAGGGAAGAGAAAATAATGGGATAAGAAACAGAAAAGTTTACGTTACGTGATTGGGGATGTGTTTTGACTATTTCCTTTTTCTGTCTCCTGATTCTGTGTCTACAAAAAAACTTTTATTATTCTTAATATAGGTCACTAAGTTATTTTTGAATTTATTTGCTTAATCGGGTTGATTGTTATATTATTACATATATTGAATTAATGCACTCTTCTAATTAAATATGAATTCAATATTACATAATTTAGGTATAAGAAATATAAATAATACAAAAAAAAAATAGAGTACATCTGTTTTAAAGTCTCCTTCACATTTTTACATAATTTGTAAACGATTTTTTACTAGCATACATTAAATTACTCAATTCATAAATTTATTCTCAATTTAATAATTATACATAATTTATTTTCATTACTTTTAATTAAGATGACATGTTTATAAATGTATATTTTTTTGAGTTTGTCTGTTTTAGCTTTGAAAACACGTGAAAACAGTAAAATACAAACGATATGAAAAAACAGTAAACAGAAGTCATCTCATACACACTCTTCTATTATTCTTACTTCTAACATCTCCATCTTTCAAAATTACATTTATTTGATCGTGAAAACTTTAGTTCCTCTTTTTTCAGCCTTATATACTTTTTTTGTCAGACGATCATCGCTCATTCTTCTATGTGGCCAAACCACCTTAAGACATATTTTTTCATCTTACTTTTATATTAATTATCCTATTGAATAATGCATGGAGTTCACTCTGGTCCACTAATAAAGCAATGTAACATTGTCTGTTTTATAACATTGTGTAGACTGTATAATTCTCTGTCTACCAATAAATAAATATCTCTTTCAATCATTCAATCTCGTCTAATATCCTAATTTCCTATTCTATCGTACATCGTTTTACCACACATTCGTCGTAATGATCTCATTTCAATCGCGTCAGCCGCATACTGATATATGAAAATAAAATATATAAAAGGGTGAATTTCAATTTATAAACATCATATGAAATGTTTTTTAATTTTTTTTTAATGATTTATATAACTAAATGTTTTATTTTTATGTAGTTATTTTTTTGTTCAGTTTCAATTCTCAAAATGTGTGTTTTTAGCGCTTTGAAAATCAACAATTATGTTTTTTTGAAATAAAAAAATCGATATTAATTTAAATTTTTTGAAATAAGCTATAAACATGATTTTACAATAAATGTTCGTTAATATTATTTTTGCTAAAAATAAGACTATATTTCACAGGTTTTTCAATATATGTGCACAAAGACAACACAAATTATTAAAGTTTGAAAACAGGTTTTCACAAAAGGTTTATATATCAATTAAAATTAAATTTCCTAAAAATGCGATAAACATACAATCGCGAAAAAAGGAGTAATCTTTCGATTTATACTAAAAAAAGAATTCTACGATTTTTAATATCTGAGTGTTATGTACCTGCGTAAATCTGCGTAAAATTTGCGATGGCAGCCCGTTAATTCTAATTTCATACGTCTTCTGACATGTCCATTGTCCATGTCTCACTAGCATACATTAGAGTCGGTACGACGATACCATTATTTACCCCAAGCTTTGTTTGTCTCTTTATGCGGCTTTTAATACAATAAATAGTTGTCGATTGATCAATATTTGCACTTTACAGAATCATGGAAATTTTACCATTGAAAATATTTCATATATAAAATTCAAATTGACATCATAACATATAAAGTCAATAAAAAAATTTCTATACCCGACGCCATTATAACACTTAATGTCTTCTCATAACATATTCGGCGCCAAACTTTGTTGGTTGCATCGAAAAAAATATCGTATTATATTACAATTATTATATGAGGATATAAATGAAAACATTGAATATGGTATACATTTTACTAAACATAAAAAATTTAAACAGTGAAGCAAAGATAAAATTGCGCGTTCCTTTGTATGTAGGCGAATTTCAAAAATATATTTGATCAATAATTTAATAATGTAATGATCGTTGAAACACGAAAAAAAAAATCTAAAATTCTAAATTGAACATTATATCTCTCCGAAAATACCTGATCCCTCTCCTTTTCCTTCCTTCCCTTTCCTACGTAATATTTATCCCTAAACACCTGATCTCGATTTCCTCTTCTTGTTTCTTCCCAATCCTTTTTTTTGTTATGATTTATTTCTTTTTAAATTTTTTGTTTACCTTGGTGTATATTTTCTTTGTTCACTCTGTAATCTGGTTGGTTGGAAAATAAATTGTACAAAATTTACAAAAAGTTAAATAAATAAATAACATTGATGAAGTAAAATAAATTTATTGGTGTAAGAATAAGAAGCAAACTTGTACCTACATCTTTCTTTTTATAACCAAGATAAAACAGTTTTTGATGATAACTTTTAAAACTATATACTTTTTATATAGCGAAAATTATGTTATTATTTCATATTTTTCGCACAATTTCCAACGAGAATCATATAATGTAGATATTAGTGAAATCAGTTTAGTAAAAATATTCGGTGATTCTTTGGCAAAAAACGATTCTGGCATCTTACACAATAATATTAAATTCGGTTCATAAAGTTAAACAAAACTAAAAAATATTTCCCATATTCTCAAATGTTGTAAAGGTTCGTTGGATTTGAGGTGAGCTTTATTGATGAATTCCAAACTGAGAACTTCATGAAACACGTTATTATTAAAACTGTTCAAGAGCATTTTTGTTTTTGTTTCACTATACCAACAAGGTTTTATCGTCTGAATATGGAATACGATTAATGCTCTTTCTTATTCATTCACTTTTTGCAGAATGGATAAAGAATATAATAAATCTAAAGAATATTTTTTGTAAAAAATATTTTCATAGTGACTGTGGCATAGTGGTTTCTGTTCCAGCGCACAGAGTTTTTTACTAAATAAGTTGATATTTAGGTACGTTTTGAAATATTTAACAAACCGGTCGCACTTTCTTTATAAGGGATTTGCATTAGTGTATTTTTTTATTCTAAGCATTAAGACATCTTTGTTATCTGAGTAAGTATAGAGACTTCGGTTTTTCCCCGTTATTAATTCAAGATGGCGTACAGCGATGCGTTTAAGAATGGTTCACAGATTCTTATCTCATTTTTTGAGTTTAATAATTCATAATATCCCGCAGAAGCTTTCACTTAACGATAAATATTCAACATGTCGCAGAAATGAAGGTCTCTTTTCTTGTTTATCCACAAAAATAGAGTATTTTCTCACAAAATATATTAAAATATGTGAATACCATCACGCAATATCCTGAGGGACACGCAGTTCTGTCCTTTAAAACACACATGGCTTTGACTTTTGATTTCAGTGATTGAGAGAGCGTCTTGATTGAACTTCAGAGTTTAATGGTTTTCTTAATTGCAGAGTAGGTAGTTTATTTTTACTCTCCACACTATGGAATAGTGGAGAGTAATGATTTCACAGGGTCTACTTTAGTAAAATATTTTAATCAAACAGGATTTTCTAAAAGTACAACAGGACTTTGTTACCGGTCGAATAAAACCAAATAAGAATTTAGCCGAAGAATAGGTAAGGAATTCATTCTTTCACAAGTAAAATTATTTCCAAGGTAATATTGTTCCAACATGAGAATACTTCGGGGGAAAGAATTTAAAGGGAATGTATTGTTCTTCTCGTGACCCACTTTTCTCCTTCAATATTTCATTTTTACCGAGCACATAAATTCTTAAAAAACTTTTTCATAAAAAAATGTACTAAAAACCGATCAGGATTTAAATTAACGAAGCCTCGCTTTCGTTTACAACATTTTAATTTTCTTTTATTTTTGTAACCATTAAAGTGTATAATAATTCTTTTAATATTGAAACAAAAGGATTTTTATTAAATAATGTTTCACCGAAAGAAACATTTTTGTTTTCATTTTCTATTGCTTCTCGGGCAATAAACAGCCTACCTACTATATCTAATATTAATTTGATACACCCAATATCAAGTGGGCACATTCTGGAGAGTTATGATACAAATTGTCTCACAAAACCTGAAACTGTCTCCACTGGAAGTCGAAAACCGGAATCTTTGGCTCAGGAGCCAAAATCAAACTGAATGAGCCACAGAAGATGCGCCGTTTAGAATAAAATCACCCAAAAAGTTTAGTTTTTTTATAAACATTATACATTTATTATTATTATTTATTTATATCTTTATTTAATATTGCTTCTAGGGCAACTAACATATACTATGTCAAATATTACTTTAACAAGCACCCAATAACAAGTTGCCACATTCTGGAGACTTGCGATATTAATCGTCTCACAGATCCAGACTGAAAACCTGATTATATTTTATTTGTCGTCTAAAAACACCAATGGATTGCAGAGATTTTAATACATTCCAAAGTTTTGAATCTTCGCTGTTCATTAGATGTTTTTTAAAGTAAAATTCCAAGGTTTTGAATTTTCACTGTTAATTAGATGATATTTATTTTTGTTTATTTATTGAAAACATATTTATAGTATTTGATTCCAATGTTTTGATTTGATTTTTGTAGTCTTACTAATGTCCCCCGTCATACCACATTTGACAAATAACGATCGTTAATTCAAAAGTTTTCGTAATTAATTAAAGAAATGAGCATGTAATAAAGTTTAAATTAACAACACATACTAAAAACTATTCAAAAATCTAATTCAACTTACCAAGCCTTTATAAGTTTTATTTTTTATTTTTTTTTATTTATTTATTTTATTTATTGTCAACAGCTTTGTACATACATATTACAATAGAGATTACAATTTAAATGAGCCAATTATAGACAAACGTAATTTCAAATTATAATAACGCTGAAAGGGTATATAAATGAATAAATTGTTTGAAACCGACTCGCCAATGCAGATCCCGTGCAATACGTGAATCAACCTACACAAATATACGCAAATAATTTCAGTATTTCGATAAGTACCTGAACCCACGAAATAATCACGCGGTATAAAAATAAATCTGAACACAAAGAGCTGAAAAATTTTGTTATATGGAAACAAAATAAACACATTGTCACGTTACGTTTTTTAAGTCCAGGTTAGAAATAAAATAAAATAGGCTAATTCTATTTTTCTTTCAAACATACAAATTTATTTTACACACGGGCAACACTCAGACATTGTGACGTTTTAAATATCAGGATTTTTTCCAACCATTTAATTTCGAATTGTGATTTTAACAACAAGTAGGTAGTTGTAGTATGTCGGAGGACGTAAATTTACTGTGTATATTATTAACGGGAGAATAGGTGAGTCTTTTATCCCATTTATTAATTAATGTCATTATTGTGGTAGATCGTGAATCGAATAAGTTTCCTTATTTTTGGCTATGTCTTATTCTCAGGAAATCTGCAATGAAACTCAGATTAAATCCTTTCTCCCATTTCGTTCCGTCCCGTTCCGTTTAGTTATGAACACACTCCTTCTTATCTTTTTTTTATGCTACTTAACTTTTACTTGGATAATCTCCATATTATTAATGGAGGAGAGACGATATGCCGTCTTTTAACAGTATGTCGTTCGTATATGAAATCCTAGAACTTTCATCGCAGTATAATTTATCAAAATGGATTTTCTTCGTGAATTTTAACCAGGAATAATTGAACCAACTATGCATAAAAGGATTTATCCAAAATATATTACCATAAAAATCGGATTTATTGAAGGATGTCAAAATTGTAACAATTTCATATGGAAAATTCAGTGTACTGTACAATATTTGTTGAAGGTACTGCTTCCCTGACCAGCCAGGATAGCCTAGGATGTACACCGATTTTTTAAACCTAACCTACAAAAGTTTGGTAAAAATAGGTTGGTTAGGTTTTTTTTTTTAACATGTCTACGTAGGGGACACCAGCTATAAGAATTCGGGTCCATTTTGCTCTTCCTAAGAAGCGCACTACGTAGCGTTGGGAGGGGTTTGCAGTCTAGAAAAGAGTTTATTGATTCGGATTTTAAAAAGACCCGGGTTGTACGAAGGTGGAAACACAGAATTCGGAAGATCGTTCCACAGTCGGGCTGCTGTATTAATAAAGGAGTTCGAGAAGCGACTTGTTCGTATATGTTGAAGGTCCACTGTGAATGGGTACTGCGATTGAGTAAAGCGAGTGACTCTGTTGTGAGTGGGTGGAGGAGGGACCAAAGATGCAAGTTCTTCTGAGCAATTCCCGTGGTAGTATCTATAAAATAAACTTTAAATACCGACTTTACGCCTGTGTTCTAGTGATTGCAATCCATCAGTCAGTGATGGATCATCAATCAGACGTATAGCACGCCTTTGGACAGCGTCGAGGGTATTCAGTAGGTATTGGGGGACGCCACTCCAGAGGTGACTACCATATTCAATAATTGGACGTATTTGCGCTTTGTAGAGTATACACATCTGGGACTTAGTAAAATATCTACGCGCTCTATATAATACGCTCAATTTTTTGGAGGCGAGTTTCACCTTAGCTTCGATGGAGCCCTTGTAGTGTAATTGGTTCGTTATAGATACTCCAAGCAGGTCGATAGAGCTGCTGTTAGGTAGGGTGCTTCCGTTGAAAGACACTTGCAATTCATTGGGGTTTTTCTTCGCAGAAATTAGACAGGCTTGAGTTTTTGAGACTTTAAATGAAACAAGATTACTTTCATCCCAGGTGTTGATTGAGTGGAGGTAGCTATTTATTTTTAGATGAAGATCTTTCCGAGCATCTGATATTTCACTCTGTTTAGGAGGTTTGTCAAAAGAGAAATTGTCATGGACTGTGCTGTCATCAGCGTAACAGTGGATGGGGGCGCGTAAGAGCAAGTCATTAATATGTAGGAGGAATAGGGTTGGAGATAGAATGGACCCTTGAGGGACTCCCGCATTGATGGAATGGGGAGAAGAAGAGCAACCGTCCACTACAGTTATGACTACACGATCTTTTAAAAAAATCGCAATCCATGTACACAGAGACTGGGGTAGTCCATAAGTAGGGAGTTTCATTAAGAGACCTCGGTGCCAAACCCGATCGAAAGCTTTAGAGATGTCAAGGGCGACAGATTGAGCTTCTCCAAAGCGTTCCATAACTAGACCCCATACGGATGTCACATACGCGAGTATGTCGCCACAAGATCGATTTCCACGAAATCCATATTGGCGGTCGCTTAAAATTTTGTTTGCTTCGAGGTATGTGATCAACTTGGTGTTTAGTACCCTTTCCATTATTTTGGAGAGTACAGAAGTAATAGCGATGGGTCGGTAGTTAGATGGGTTGGAGCGATCACCTTTTTTAGGAATTGGGTGAATGAATGTTTGCAGTTATAATTGCGACTGGCGTGAGCCAGTTACATATACATATATAAAAAAAGTAGCTAAAATATTAAAATAAAATAACTAAATTGGCGTTGGTCAAATAATTTTTTAACCAGCTGGCTGGTCAGGGAGGCAGTACCTTTGTTGAATGTGATAATCAAGGAGTTTATCAAATGTATGATTTAATTAATTATAGTCTCCGAGATGAACAATTTCGATCTCTACTGTTCAAGAGGGATGCATTTTGGAAAATTGGTGGAATATTTAATCTATGTCCGAGTGTTTATTGATGTCATCTTCAATGAGGAAATATTGTTATATTTTGTGAACTACCATATGGACAATTTTGGAATGAAATGTCATGCTTGCTATTTCAAAAATTCTGCTAACATAACATTCTGATGTCTGACAGAGTAACAGCAGTTGTCTACATATTTTATCTATCACCCGATGAGTAAATTCTGCTAAATAGTAGCTACTGTATAAGGAGGGGATGAATTGTGTGATCGACGGTGTCAAATACTTAGACGTTGAATAAAATTATTAGAAAGTTGTAATATAAGAAAGACTTTTAAATGATGAACACGTGGGTAAAAATATTTTATTTTAATATTAACCATCGGTAAATATTGAACATCATTAAGTACACTTTTGTACAGTACCTATATATCTTGGTAAAGTAATTTATCAAATTTAATTTATTTAATATTCAAACATGAAGAGAATTCTCTTTTGTTAATTTATATTTCTAATGTCAATATTTTTGTTTAACGCAGAACTATTTTTCCACAATGAAAAAAATCCAATGAATGTAAATAGTTAAAATTATTTTTATATAGAATCGTTTAAGGGAATAAACGTAATTTTGTTTAATGAAGCTTTGTCTTTCTTTAAGGATCCTATCAACAAGTCTAATTCTTAATATTTGATTTCAATTACTGAATTTTCAGTTTTCTTATAATTGTTTTAATTTATATTTTGTCTCATTCATGACGAGATAGATCCCCCTGAGAGCCATTTTAACATTAATTATAGCAACGGAGTCATACTATCACTGAGCTACTGGTGAACGTCGATGACGGTGGAATTGGAATAGATCAGGCTCTCCAAAACCACTGTCATCGACACAACATATAATTCAATGTGTCGGTCAATGTCTAACATTTTGTGTAGTTGTACTCTCATAAGGTGAAGGCGTCTCTGTGCTACGTTGAGAACAAATAAATTATTGATTTTTTCATGATCCGAAAAAACAAAATTGACTTACCTGTATCTTATCTCGACATCATTGTCATTGTCCACCCTAAGAGGCCCGTACCGCCTCTCTGCTAGCCTTAATCTTCTTTCCCTCCACAGCTGCTTTTCCTCATTTTGATGCTCCTCTTCAACGCCGAAGAACAACGCAGTCTCCCTCTTTACGTAATTCTTGATCTGTTCCTTTCTCGACAGACTTCTCCCTAATCTGGGCGACACTTCCGCAGGGGGTGAGCTAGGAGGGGATTGGTTTTGATTTTCCAGCTGTTGTTGTTGCAAATGTTGCTGAAGCTGCTGTTGATGCTGTATTTGCTGCTGATGCTGTATTTGCTGCTGATGTTGTATTTGTTGCTGATGTTGTATTTGCTGCTGATGTTGTATCTGTTGCTGGTGTTGTATCTGTTGTTGGTGTTGCAACTGCTGCTGATGTTGTATTTGCTGTTGATGTTGTATTTGCTGCTGCTGTTGTTGGGCGTACTGTTGCTGCTGCTGTTGTTGCTGCTGCGATGATTGTTGGCTCTGCTGTTGACTGGGGGTCGGCAACGACGATGGAATTGGGGCGGGAAGCGGCGCTGAGGGTGCGGACTGTCGCTCTTGCGTCGGTGCCGCACCTCCCGAGGCATTGCCGCCTTGGCCACTCATGTTGTTGCTCATTGATGTCACTGGCCGCCTGAAACAAAATAACGTAAACAATTAACAATCTACATAATATTTTAAGAAACTTAATAACGATTTTATAGGTCAAATGCTATTTATGATTACAAAAGATATTTTCATCAGATTTAATTAGTGTCGAGAGCATTTAGAGATCACATGAAAATGTGTAGTTTTCTTCACATTTAATTTGTTTTTCGAAAAAAATGTTTAAACTGTATTCAACATTTTTCTCTTAGAATGGCCAAATTACGCATATAAATATTAAGTTCAAAGAAAACTAGGGGAAATTGGTTCGCGTAGTGTATGTACATTGTACATAACATATATTTTTATTTCTAATTTTAATATTTTTGTTCATAGTCTTGTATTTATAGTCAAAGTCAAATATTCCATTTGAGAAAACAGCATTGAAATGTTATTCTTATTTTAACTTATTTTATGTGCTTCTTTTTCATATAAATTTAACACACATATATATTATCAGTTTAGTATTTCATGATTGCACACTTTGTTTCAACTTAACCTGAATTTTGTTTGATTCATATTATTTGCCAATTGAAAATAAGTTGTGGTTCAAGGTTGGTTGTCAAATAAACACAATAAATATAGGCATAAATAAACTCTGAAGTTGATCTAATTACACCGTATTTAGACGTATTGTTGTATTAATAGTAAACTTCACAAAACCACATAAGAAATATAGATTTCAAGGGATGCAGTAAATTTGCCAAGCAGCAACAGAGGTCTGATTAAAACATGACTGTCAAATAATTTCATCTGGTAAATAAATAGGTAGATGAATCCATTAGTCATTGTGACTGATTTGTATCAAAATTAAATTCGAGAGATCATTCTTCACAAGGAGATGCTATGTTTCTTACTGTCACCATTCTGTGCATGAATTTATGGTATCGCATATAATTACAATTGAAACTATGTATTGAAGCAAATAGTTTAAACAAACGGAAAATGGATTTAATTGATTTCATATTGAATTAAATTACTTACTTATAGTACTTGAGTATAAAGGAGGAAATATGACAAAATACAACATAAAAATAAATGTGTTTAAATAATTCGTGATAAATTTGACGAAGAAAATATATGAGATTGAAATAAAGTGGCAATATACTGAAATTATAACCAGACAGAGCGACACCAGTTGGATATCACACAGACAAGAGAAGCGTAGGTAGACTCCCTAAAAGATGGCCTTATGACATTTTTCAGTTGGCTGGAAGAACTTGGATGTGGAGAGAATGAGATGGAAACAAGTAAAATAGATGGATAGATGCCTATGCCTAAAGAGAAGATAGGAATTAAATTAATATAAGACAATAAATACCCCTAAAAAGTAATCATGGATCAATGCATTAAAATAAGTACAACATAAAATGAAAATATTGTTATCTAAAGTGGAATTATTTCCAATTCAGTAACAATATTGCATTTCTATATTTTCAAATATATACAACGAACCATCGTGCATCGAACCAATAAAAATACACTTATATCTATATTTTCAAGTGGAGTAGACAAAGACATAAAACGAAACTCGATATCTGCATCTTTTCCTGTAGATAAAGAAACAATCAAGATGCAGAGAGAAGAGAGGGAAGAAGGGATAATGGGGAGGGGGAGGGATACCTACGTCAAGGAGGATGTGTACGGGAAATGGAGGCAAATAAAAAGATAAACATAAGGAGAAATGTAGAAGCGCGACCACACTGTAAAATCCGGCCAACATTTTGAAATAAAATAACATAAAAGCTAAATACTGAGTACGTTACTGAAAATCAGGCACGTAATCGTCAATAGTAAAATTAATTTTTGTTTGGTTACAAAAATAAAATAGAAATATGCGTATATTGTTGATACATAATTTGTATGGCGGTGTTTAATGCTTTGAACAACCCATCACCACAATACATTCAAGAGCTGTCAGAGAAAAGAGTTCTCTGGGAGGCATTTCACACTCAGGTCATCTGGATTACAGAATAACAACTACCTTAAAGAGTTGGGCAGAGTCCACAAAGCGACTTACTGTGACCGATACTTTGGTTTGAGCGGTACTATTAAGTGGAATGCAATGCCTGCATTTGTCTGCAGTACTCAACGCAAGAGCATTTTCAATAAAGGAATCGATCAGCTTTGTTTCATAGAAAAGCACAAAATGAATTGCACAAATTATTGGAGTGATTATCAATCATTAAACGACGACATAAAAATCCATATTATGGACTGATGGGAAAAAGCACATTACTCTTGAGGGTCTTCGAAAGTTTTCTTTCTTCGAAATTAGAGCAACAGAACTTTCGACCAAAAACAAATCATTATAATGCAATATAAGTCATAAATAAAACTAGTGGGTTCTGGCCAACACAACTCGCTATTAAACAAGTTATGGTACCTACACTTTTTTCATCTTCAAAAGTTATTAACCATAGATGCATTTTGATAAAGCCCTACATATTCTTTAAACAAAAGTTTCTAAACTCAATTTTCCATAAAGTACAAGTTTTGACAGATGAAATCATAAAAATGAAATCAACCGTTGTCTATGGTAAACTTATCAGCTTCACACTGAGATAAAATTAATAACTAAAACTAGAATGCCGTTTAAAAAATCAAGAAATATTTATTTAAAATGAAATTCCTTTTTAAAAAATATTTACTATTTTTCAAATAATAATGTAACAAGTACAAATACATATTCACACATTCCATAAATTAAGCATAAATGCTTGTGTTAAAGTGAACGAAATCGGTCATGGCAGGATTCGAACTCACGGCCACTAGATTGCTCTGCCACCACACATATAGCCATGTTTTTGTTCAGATTTTTAATTATCTCAATAGAGACGAAGTTGGAATATTTACTGTAGGAGAACCGGGAAATCAAGGCACCTACAGGGCTTACGACCTGTCATCGGCTGGTTTACGTGATCACTTTATGCGCTTATCACTTTATTTTAAACATCTTTGACTCCCGACAGGGAAAAAAATCCAATGTTTGCGCATATGCAATAATAAAAATATTCGATGTTTTTGTTCAATCAAATTTCAAACCATCCCACCATCCAATATATTTTCAATTACACATTTGCTTCCGATGACAATATATAAAAATAATGGGGGTTGCGGCCAATACTGAATTCTTTACAACGTTTACTTTCAAATTTAAAACCATTTCCCATCGTCTAATTGTGCAGAAATATTTTATTATACATACACTCTTGATGAAAAAATATAAAAACGAATTGGATGTGGCCAACAGTACAATCTTTTCAATGCCTTTGTTTAATTCAATTTTAAATCAATTCCCATCATCAAATATTGCTAACATTTTCTATGCACACTTGCTTCTAATGACAATATATAAAATATGGATCTACATCGTTAAAGACATCGTTAGATGGTACAGGAGTTAAAGACAATTCTGGCAGAACCACGTGGCGAGAACGAGAGACTAAAATTGACCCCCAACAAATCAATTTTAGGATCGCTAGGTAGAACACCTAGTGTTCCTAAAATTAAAGATGGAGAGATAGCTGGAAGGGGCACACTGAGAGAAACAGGCTTGCAAAATCTATCACAAGAAAAAGAAGATGATTTTGAATATTCAAATATTTGATTTTCGAACCTAGCATATTTTATAAATTTTAATTTACAATTTGAAAATGACATAACAAATAATTCGCTAGATGGCGGTAGCGTCACTAAATTACTTAAATGTTTCCTTACAACTTTGAGGCGCAACATTATTTTCCGTTTTGTAACGACCTCTATGGCAAACGGACCAAAACGAACGGAGGTAAATTTTGTCAAAGAAAAATAACAGGGATAAATGTAATGGAAAAATATCAAAATGACCCAAAAATAAAATAGTATTTAAAAATAATTGCGATGATTTTTTGTCAAGCATAGTAATTGGAAATATTTTTAAAAACTTACAATGTTACCCTTGTAAATTTTGAATTTACTTTAAATTCAAATTTTATTTTGTTTTTAACGGAATAGGGGAATTTTTGAAGAAATATTGTGAACCTGATCCTTCTCCTTTTCCTTCCTTCCCTTTGCTACGTAATATTTATCCCCAAACACCTGATCTCGATTTCCTCACCTTTTTACTTCCCAATCCTTTTTTTCCTATGATGTTTTTTTTTATATATCTTGGTGTTATGTATATTTTCTTTGTTCTTTTGTAGCTTTCATTTTTTGTTGATGTACATGTATAATTCTATCACTCTGTAACCTGGTTAGTTGGAAGAAATTGACTAATGGCAATAAGCCCGCCAGTGTGCATTATATTTGTTTATATTATGTAGAAAAAGTTAAATAAATAAAATAAATAAATAAATTAGTAAATAACGTAAAGATGGTTGAGTAAAAAAAAAATTAAGAATAAGACTATTGAAAAAGATTGAGTGAGTTGTAGCCAAAATTAAATATTACTCGTTAGCTTTTTGTACCTACTTTAATTTTATTTTTTTTCTCGCTACCGGTTTTGGAGTTACGGTCATTCAAAATTACATTAACAAGCTTTATAAACTAAAAGATTTGGATATAAATTTGAAAGTCGATCGTTTGCCATTTTTAATAAAACTATATTCAACATCTGAAAAAATAATACATATTAAAAAAAACTGTGTTACAAAAAAAAAATACAAAAAACATAAGCGAAAGATAGGAGTTGACATAGAGCAGCGAACGCCAGATTTTTTACTTGGTCGCATCAACTTTTTTTTAAATATGTATTTCTGTGAACGTAATATGAAAGCGTCGCAAAAATATACTATTTCGATAAAATGAATATTAAATCGACACCAGTGATATAAAATTTATTCGATTCCCATTATAAACCACCCGTTCAAAATGAAAATGAAAAAAGACTCGACATATGTTCTGCGATTGAAAAAAAAATATTTGACCGCTAAAGGAGCACTTATAAAAATCGTTTTGAAATATATCAGAGATATATTATTAACCTTCAGTAGCAGACGACGACAACGCTGGGCAATATTGGCCCGACAAGACACTGGGCGCAGAGATGGGGTAGCGTAGTAGGTGTAGAGATGGGACAGCTGTATGTTTGAACGTTCCGATATCGGATGACAGTTGTCCTGAAATAGCAGTTGCTATGTCCGCAATATCGGACGGAAAAATTTATCCAAACGATGGCGATTCTTCGACACCGGGCGACACATGGTGTACATATATATTTGTATTAGAGTAAAAACTTGGATAGTTCGAAGTTGAAGGTATCAATTTTAAATTTGGAACAATCCTAAAATCAGTAATCGTAAATACAACGGACAATAATATAAAATATATCAGCAATAAAATTCACCACTAATTATTAAAAGAAATTGCCTTTTGTGCACTTGTACATGAAGTATATAAATAAATTAACGTTACCTTATTAGCATAGACGAGGCTTGTGTGTGGAAACACACTCATGTGTAGTGCTTACTTTTATAACGTAATGCACATTCGCACATCTGTCGCTGGTTACCCCACATTGTGGAATGTGCCGTTGCGGCACATTCCACAATGTGCCGTTTGGGCCTAGGTTGCGGCTCTAAGGGCCTAGGCAGTAAAGGCGGGGGTGGGCGGCCGACGCTGTTGTGCCCTCGTCAATTCTGTACTTAGAGAAGAGCAGGACGGACGCCTCTAGTCTCGCTCGGCAGTGACTCGTCAACTGTGGCGAATGTTGTTTGGTCCGGGCACACCGCCGACGCAGACGTCGGGTCAGACATCCTGTGTTGACAATTGTGACGTCAAATCTGACAGGTGATGATTGCGTCGGATGCCCCCGGTGTTAGACCGCCAAGCTTTCGGACGCCAACACGAGGACCGAGGGGTGCGGGGGCAACCCTTCCGTTCGATCGGTTGTGCTAGGGGCTTGCCCCGGCTGCCGATCTTGAGCGGTTGGCCCGCCGTTTGAGGTTGGATTCTCGGGGGCAGTGGTTGGACCCGATGGATGGTGGATATTTTGTGTTTGTCTGATGTTGCGGCTGCGTCCGGTGGCGAACAGGGCCAATGGGCTCTATAGCGTCGCCGGCGTGGAAGTGGATCGCGATCTCCCTCGATGTGGAATGTGCCGTGATGATATGAATGAATTATCCAAAATCTAGTAGGTACATTAAAAGTTGATTCGTTTATATAACAACCGTGTAGAGAAGGCAAAATATTAAATTTTGGAAATTTTGGAAACCCTCAAAAGATACGTCTTTGAAATAAAGAACCGTGTGTTTTCACATCTTGGGTGTGAGGTTTTTTGAAATTTGCATTTGTCTACTTAATACTTTCCTCGAAAAATTAGTTTTCATAAAACATTTATATTTTTCTATTGTAAGTAACTAAAAAACTACTAGGCCTATGAAGTAGATTTTTACTTCAATCGAAAGAGATTATATGAAAATCTACCAGCTGATATTTATATTGAAAAACCATTTTTTTTAACATCTCAATAGAGACGAAGTTGGGATATTGTAGAAGTACTTGGAACTCGAGGCACCTACAGGGCTTAAGACCTATCATCGGCTGGTTTATGTGATCACTTTATGCGCTTGCGCAATATTAACCAACTATGTCTTCTTATTGAGTTCCCTTATTAATGTAATTTTTGAAAGTCCTATATATTTGAATAGTGTGTAACAATTTACCTGAAAATAAAGAACTATACTATTGCCATCTATGAAGTAACGGAAAAGCCTTTTTTTTTGTAACACCATCTATTGAGAAATTAGTTTATTTGTAAACAACCAGCTGAGTTTTATATTTGAATTATTGTTCTTGCTGTTTAAAAAAAATATAAAAATATAAATTTACCATTTTTGCACGAAAAAAAATGTATATCACAGATTTTGTGATATAGGAAGGATAATATTATAAAATTAAACACTATGAAATTACACAAAATAAGGTTATCCTAAAATAAAAATACTATACAGTTTAAATATGTTTTATGCAAAATACATTATACCCACAGAACAGTAATCTATAAGCATGACATAAGCAAAATTTCTTTGTACCTATACTCCGCGAATTTGTACCTGCAAAACATGGTGGATATGAATAAAACGTATTTGAATATTTTTGTAAAGTTCAATGTGAAAATTGAAATAGTAGGTACTCAACATAAATTTTGAAAAACAAATACTTTTACTGCTATATTTTTTTTTAATAATATCTAATTTGAAGATGAGAATTCCTTGAACTGTGATTATACCATATGACCAGAGGCGGCTCGTGACTGAAATTATAGACAGTGCATTTTTACATATGTACCTACATTAATCTACAAATTTATTAGTATATAGTCTATACTAAAGTAGCAAGCGATAGAGATTAACCATTTTTGTGTTAGAATGAAATACATATAAATAGGTACATTAAATGTTAAGTACTCACGGTATATCTATTTAAAAATAAAATCCATTCGTCGCTCCTTCATTTGCGCAAATTCTTCTATCACTCGGTTGTTGAAATCTGGGATAGAAGAGATCAGATCTTTGTTTATAGACATCATTGTCAATGCATTGAGACGATCTTGCGACATAGTGTTTCTCAAAAATGTTTTGACACGTTTGAGCGTCGAAAAGCACCGTTCGCACTCCACAGTAGTCATTGGTATTGTACAAATTATTTTAAGAAGTTTCACTAAAACACTCCACTAAATTGTATTTATAAAAAAGTTGTAAAATTGATATTGCTCCATCGGCGTTGACAAAATCATCCCGAGAATAAAGAACACACAATTCACTTTTAAGTTTAACTCTATCCAAAAAGTCATATACGTTTGTAGTTATAGAAAATTCTTCCTCCGGGAAGTTGTTTTTATAAATGGAAAATTTATCAGTATAAAATAATTTGGCAGCTACTAAATGGTGAGTGTATTGGAAACGGTCAGTGATTCCAGCCTTTATAAGATCACAAACTTCTGCGCACAATGCTAAAAAGGGTCGATCCATTCGTCTTCTTTTTGCTTGGGGCTCATTTCTGTCATGTAAAGAATCTCTTATGTTTTGGATGCTCTTTTCAAAAGATTCGATAAATGATTTGATTTGGATTGTATCAATCGACCGCCCTTGCAACTGCTTGAAAAGAATGTCGCAGTGAGGTAATACGTCATTAAAAAAAGAAAGCCAAAAGTTGAACTCTTCATCGTTGAGATAATGTAATAACATTTCAGCTTGACTTAAAGTATTAATATCTGTTTCCAATGAATTTGTTATATGTTCCATACATTGCATCAAAGATCGTTTATGACCGTATACCGTAGCAACAGTTCGAATATTGTAATTCCATCTTGTTTGGGGAACAGATTCTATCTTTTTAGATACTATTTCATTTAATATAGCTGTTCATTTTGGAGAGCGAAAGAAAAAATTTGGAAAACTGTGTAAATGAGCGAAAAATTTCTTAACATGAATATTCTGTGAAACTGTTTTTTCAAGAATTAAATTTAGCTGGTGAGCATAACAATGCGTATAGTATGCATATGGATATATCTCTCTTACTTTTGCTTGCACTCCATTTAAATGGCCGCTCATGACACTGGCTCCATCATAACTTTGTGCAATAAATTTATGTTGAATGTTATCAATTTGTAATAAATGTATTTCATTCAAAATGACTTGCGATAATTCCGAAGCGCTTTGATCAACAGGTAGTAAGTATTTCCAGAACCGTTCATAGATTACTCCTTTTACTTCGTACCTTAGAATTAATACTAACTGAGTGGAGGTAGATACATCGGTTGTCTCATCAGCTTGAACTGATAAAAAATCGGTTTCAGAAATTTCTTGTACGATTTTCTCTTGACAAACTTTTAAAATTGCATCTAGTAGATCATTCTGAATTGATTTGGAGACTCCTTTAAAAACAGTTGCCTTTTCAAAGTGTTCTTTCATAGAAGAATCAATTTCAGAAACAAAATCTATTAATCCACGAAAAACTCCCTTATTTTTTGAATTTTCGCTCTCATCGTGTCCCCTTAATGCCAACTCAAACGCACCACAGAATCGAACGCAATCAATAATTCTAGACAAAATCATTCTATTTTGACGGACTTTCTCATTAAACTGTCTGACGGATTCACGAAAACCAACATCAAGTTGCTGTCGAATATCGGTTCTACTCAATAAACTCAATTGCATTACGTTATGTATATGTGATTGAGACAAAGTATGTCTCTTTATTTTTTCTGCAAGATGAGCTATATCTTTTACACCATTTTCACTCCACGATTTGTCACCACCAAATATTGTACATGGAAAACAAAAAAAAGAATTTTTCCGACTACAACCACAAAGCCACGATGCTTTATTATATAGATCTTTTTTTAAAAACCCGGTTTACATTTTTTGTTTTTGCTTTGCAACTTTGAATTAATCTTTAATTGTGGTCTCGGTATCTCACAATTTTTAATAAACAGTTTTTGTTCGAACGATCGTCGATTATTTTTAATAAAATCAATATTAATATCCTTATTCATCTTATGGCCAGTGATATCTATAATACACGAATAAAAAAAAAGTATTTATAATAAATTATGTACCTTTAAATTCACTCACGAAATATAACGAACCACTACATATAATTTAACGATGAGACAAGCATTTCTAAACACAACACCAAAAAATCAATGTTAATTTGTTATATTTTATATTTTACCAAAAATATTTTTTTATAAAACACAACTAGGTAGGTATACATCAAAAACACATTATAATTACACAAGCTTGCTGAAGCAACAAATTATAACATAAGAGTCAAAAATACACAAGTATTATTCTTACGCACAAATTAAAAACAGGAACGTGAAAGTAACTTCGTTCTTTGAAAAATAGTAAATCAACGTATTGACAATTGACAACACAGTATAAATCAGTATAAATACAATATGTCATAATATTTCTTCAGATAACGTTGTACGTCAGTAAATGTAAAATAATCCTTACTAATAATGAGTAAATTATTTTTTATAACGCAAGTTTTATGTTATTCATAATCAGCGTTGACAATTTGTGGGGAATTCCCCAAATTGCGGGGATCTCAACCTCAACTCTCGTTGGCAACGCTGTTCATAATTATGGACAATATGATCTTACTCGTCAATGCGCAAGCGCCGGCAATGCACGGAGACGATATATTTCCATCCTTTTCTAACGTATATATACCAATGAAGGGTTATCCGTATCGCTCAAAACCACGGATTGAGCGAGTTTATATGAGATCTTTGACCAAAATACGTGCAGAATTTATTATGCACACAATCCTTTATACGCATGCGCGGAAACTTTTCGTGGACAGTTCTTGCATATAATACTGGCAAATTTAAATATTAAATTATATTATAATGTATGTTTGCAAGTGTTTTAAGTTTTGATTAAGTTTTAGGGATATTTTATTCTTTTAAATTTATCAAGTAGTGCAGTGCACATATGCACACACTAAGGAATCGCCTGTGCATATGACCCTACAAGTCCCCTTTGTAATTCTTGCAGTTGACAAAATAAGAAAGTGCTATTTCCTTTGGAAACTTGCCGAAATAAAAAAAAACAAATTTTCAAAATAATGGTATTTTTATTTTGTCTAGAGCGTTTGGTAAACCAATAAAGAATATCAAAAAACTAGGGACTGAGTATAACCATCGAATTAACGACGACATCGAATTATAGACGTCCGAACTATCCAATTTTCACTGTATATGGAAACATAATATTTGCACCACTCCCTGTGTACATAGCATTTCAATTTGTAAACAGTTTTTTTATCGATACAAAAAAAAAACAAAAGTGAATGGACGCGTGTATCGATTCCAATATGTCTATGTTAGAACGCGCAAATAAGTTAAAATATCACTTTTCAGAACATAGTTCAATTTTCTTGTGGTCAAAACGCCTAGTCGAAATAATTTTTTGTTCAAATTAAAACCAAAAAAAGTTCTCATTAAAAAATATCAAAAATTACCACGAAAAAAACTGCAGCACTGAAATTAAGACAAGACTACCCGCATGTAATCCAAAGGTCCAAACTGTTTACAAGGAAAACAAAAAGCCTTATTTACAAAACTCTTCTCAGACCTGTCAGTTGTGTATGGAGCAGATCGCTAGATCTATACAAAAATGACGAAAATAGCCTCTTGATAATTGAAAAGAAAATCCTGCCAAAGATTTTTAGCCTTGTAAACGATGATGGACTTGTGAGGATGCGGTATGATCATGAAATAAATGTATTATAAGACGAACCCAACATCATACAAGTCTTAAAACATTCTAATACATCTAAAGATATTATATATCTCCATATGATAATTATAGCCATGATATGGGTTATCATGAGGGTTTTGATTTCACCGTTTAACAAGACTTCCCCCCAGACTTTCTCCCAGTTTAATTTTTATTTTTTTGTTGTTGTTGGTAGATGTGCAATATCACTATGTATCATTAATAAATAAATAAAAATAGGTAGCTAATACTCGGACTACTAGAATGATTTAATTTTTTTCATTATTAAGTCATAAACAATCGTTATTATATTAAGAATTTCATCGATTTGCCTTTAAACATCTCCACAGAATCATAAAATATAAGTAAAATTTACAATGTCCACAAATAACAATAATGAAATCCAATGTTGAACAAACATGATATTTCAACAAACAATGACAAAAAAAACCTAGTTTTAAACTAGAACACACGATAATATATCACCAACGGTTTTGCTGTATTAGCAGATAAAAAATTGACCCATCAGTCACATGGACAGGCGACCATTTTGAATCCATATTCCACGCTGAACACAATATAATATATTATATTGCTTGCATGACAAAATGTCCGGACCCTTAATCATCTGCCATTGAATCAACACGCACACACATTTCGAAACCTAACGTCCCTTTTTAAAATATAAAAACTATAAAACATGGCGATTTTTTTTTTCTCTTTTAATTTATTCGTATTTTGACAACCTTCACATGTACACGCGGTCGCAACTATTATTGATTGCGACTACAATGTATGTAAAAGTACATTGCAACAATGAAAATTAACATAAACGTGTTTAATTAAATACACCAGTATTTTCTCATATTTACTTCGTGAATTTTTTGGAATGGATTTAACTCGGAATTTTCTATAATATCAAGGAAAATATACTTTGTTTTACTTTTAAGTTTTTGATTTTGTACTTTTACTCTCCCTTTCTTTGGAATAGTGGATAGTTATATGTAAGTTACAATATTCTCCATAGCTGTTTAATCTCCGTTATATTCTTCATTAAGTGTTGTTTCCTCTGGAGATGTCGGCGACAATCAAGGCTATCTTCATCTTGTTTACTGCGGTAAAGAGCGATAAAGTCATTGATACTTTCCTAGTCTTTCAATTTGGTAGACAAAAAGAAAGCATACCTCACTTATTTTTTACCGCACTTTAGTTACACCACGTAAGATGTAGTGTTCGGACGTGTCATAGTCAAAATGCCATCTTATATGATGAAAACATGATTACACTAGAACTGTGAAGGAACAACCAGATATACAATTTGATGCTGATTATTTATTCGATAACTAATATATTTACGTGGATTTTTCGATAGTTATTTTTATTTTGAGTCAAGTCATATTTGCTTGTAAATATACAGAAGGATTCTGTTGTTGTATTTGCTTTTCAATATAAGTTCGTCTCACAGTCATTATTTGGTGTAAGACATAATAATTATAGGTAATATGATTGCACTCAAGTAAAAGAGAAAATATGTCTTCAATGTGTGTCTTTTACTGTAGGTACTATCTCTTTCTCACTCAATGTATTCTGTCGTGTGTGCTCTTTCTTGGTGATATTGTATGAATTCGTCAAACTGTACCATTTTTGAAGAGCGTTTTGTTCTCATATAACGTGTCGATATGTAAAATGTCATTAGATGCAGTGGTTTTCTCTTCAACGTTCATGTCCTCTCCTTTCCTGTATCATTACCTGGATTATTAGTTACAGGAGTTAGTATTTCTCTACTCACATTATATGCACAAAGTATTGTGGTTTCTTTGTCATAACATACCTAGTCAATGACCTCTAAAATCTTTTTTCATGTGTTGGAGAACAATCTCATTCGTTCCATAAGAAGGTATGTTCAAATTAAACAATATTTGTTTTGCAGGGCTGTTGAGTCAGTTGAGTGGTCACCTAATAGGTAAATTCCCTGAATTATTCCAGGTACTTCCATCTCTCTGAGTCAATAAGCATTTCCTTTTAATGCAGTCAGTGAACACTCAATGCTTTTGGTTAAACAATGGTGTATTTGGGGTTAGCTTGGTTATTCGTGTCATCAATTATCGACTCGTGCTAATCAATGAACTAAACAACACGCCATATTTACAAACGATCACTTAGCGCCATATATGTATAAAAAATATATGAAATAGTAATCGTTTGAATATTATTATAAATATAATAAAAACGAGTGGGTTGTGGCCAACGCTAAACACCTCACTAACAAGTCATTCTAAAAAGTATTCAAATTTTGTATGGAAAATATTCAGCATTTTCATGAATGAGTTTGTTAAATTATTTTTTTATTTAAATATTTTATTATGAAAACTTGATAATTCTTCAATGCCATTTTATGAAAGTGGTGTGCCTTTTTATTAATTTGAAAATAAAAATTACAATTTTTAAGTTTCCTGAGCTTGGAGTCACTTTGAAAATAGTTAAAAAAATAGAGAAGCACTATTCAGATATCCTTCAAAATCTAATGGGGTCTAAGTGTAAAGTAAGAAGTAGTCTATAATCGATAAAGTAAAATAATCACGCCGTACATAGCACACATCACGTAGCACACAGCCACATAGCACACACAGATACATTGTGATGAAACTTTTAGAATACAATCTCAGCATGATACTAGTTGATTATCTGTGATAAAAAAATAGCCTTAAAAATTGTGAAATCATAACTCCCCACTATATCCCCTTGGGTTAGTGAGGAGTAAAAAACATTATTTACAGCTCATGCCCTATGAAGATGGCACATGCTGATTCTGTAAAGGAGCGGAAAAGCCACACCACCTCCTTATGGAGAGTGATGCTATGACGCAAGTAAGAATGTGGACTTAGGGTGAATACCAAACAAATATCAAATCTATACCCTTATTAAGATCCCTACGGTTCCTGATATGCATTAAAAGCTTGGGACTCAAGGGGACACTGTAACCGGAAACCCAACGAGTAAGTAAGGGAGCAAAATCGACCTAAAAGGCCGTAGTGCACAGTACCACCCCATTTAATGCTTATTAATGCATAAACACTTTCGATGGCTAAATCATTAATGTCATGGTTTATGGTTTAATTGTCACCGACTTTCTTGACTTCTTTATTGAAAGCGTCCAGCAGGCCAAGTCAGTAAAAAAGTCGAGATCCGACAACGTATCGCCGCTTTTCTCGCCATGTTTACGCCCGTGACGACAATTCGTAGTCACTAAGCGCTGTCGAGTTCGTAAATGCACTTATTAGTATTTGTCGCCGTTAGGCTGGCTTGCGGTACATTTTTAAATTATCATTTATGGCAATACACAATATTTTCCCCATGATTTGAATAAATGTCAAATTTGTTTACATAAATTTGTTAAATAAATATAATATGGTCATATTTTTAAGCACGAAAGCAAATTATAATACGATTAACTTAACTTCTTTTGAGTTTATTGAATGTTTTGAGAGTAATTTTAAAAATTATTTTTAATTATATTTCGATCAATTTATCAAGTGTGATGACAGCAGCGTGTTATTTTTTTACTAAAAACTACGCCGAATTTTATTTGTTAAGTGTTAAAATACATATGTGATAAAATAGCTTACAAGAATACTTTCTCAAAATCAAAAATTATTTCAAATCTATACCTACCTACGGAAAACATTTACGGACGCATAGAATTATAATGTTATAATCTAAGTACGGACGCAAATTTCCAATAAATATATAACCATATAAAACTTTTGTTATGCGGTAATTAGCAATAAATGAATTACGCGGAATATTTAAAGGGTTTGAAGAATCTCATAAACGGCGTTGTTTAACCCGTTTATATAATTATTCTCAAAATAAATATGAAATTCGGCATTGTTCGCGTAAAAAATGACGTTTAATTCAACATGGCGGCGTTAGATCTTGTCTCTCGACTCGATGTCGACCCAATCTCGCCGTCAAATAAGTGGGCGAGAACGATTCGACGCGTTATCTGCTTTGTGACTACCAAAAGTGTCAAAATATCGACTAGTCGATATTTTGACAGTTAATCTCGACATTTATCGGTCGAGATCTACTTACAGACTTAGCCTGCAGACTTCTATTATCATCATCAGCCATTATCCCTCCAATGTTAAATATAGGCCTTTCCTTTCGACCCCCATGCTTCCCCCTCTCCTTTACACCATGTGACCTCCTGCCGCTCGTTTCATATCGTCAAACCTCATGCCCGGGTTTCTATTACCAGTTCGCAGTCGCCACTCCAGGGAACGTTTGGTCCATTGATCATCTGCTGATCTCGTTATATAAGTCAGCCCAATTTCACTTTAAGGAGGCTTTCTTGCATGCAACATTGATAACCTTCGGGCGTCCTGGGTTCGAACCCCAGCAGAAGAGTAATTTATTTCTCACGCAAATATTGATTCTCTGGGCTGGAAACTCTGATAGTTGTCGGCTTTCGTGGCTCAGTTGTTTAGGTATCTGACTGCTGATCCAAGGATCCCGGGTTCGATTCCCGGTGGATACACCGTTTTTAATTGTGTTTTCAGTCTGGATCTGTGAGACGATAAATATCGTTAGTCTCCAGAATGTGGCAACTTGTCATTGGGTGTGTGTTAAATAATTATTTGACATAGCACCTGTTAGTTGCCCGAGAGGCTACATAAAATAAAATAAAAAATGCCATATGGCAATAAGCTCGCCACTGGCACAGGGTGCAACGAAGTTTTTATCATTAATATTATTTCGCTACTCCCACCACCACCCGCCCTGCATATGGGGACTGTAAACGGCCCTTTCACAGAACGCTAAGTGAGCGACAATAAAAAAAAATGCATAGCACGAAAAGTAGCTCATGGAGCCCTCTAGATTAGCAATCTCGGCACCATAGTGCAAAAAAACAATCGACGAATGTGAATGGAGGATTAATATTATTATTAACCTTAGTTCTTAGCTTAGTTAGCGTTTGCCTCTCTGAATTTTGCATTATCTTTTCAATAAATGATAGACAATTATCACTTCCTGTATTTCCATGGTCGAAAAAATAGCAGAAATAAACCGGGTGCACAAAAATAGTTTTGGCGATCGTGCGTTTGCTGTAGCAGGATGAAACACATGGAATAGTCTCCCTCACACCATCATACAAACCAAAAATATTTATACTTACATACTTCATTTATATTTACTTACTTCATTTATATTTACTTACTTCATTTATATTTACTTACTTCATTTATATTTACTTACTTCAGAGAAGATTTGACCCTTTTGATCCAGAAAGCTAATATTTATACATGTGCTATAAATTCATTAAATTAAATAAAAAATATTTCATAACAAAGTATTCATTATTTTCATTGAGACATGAAAGATAGCAGGTAGGTACTGTGCTCAAAATATTCAAATAACAGAGGTAGTCACACTGCAGTCGTTGTACTTATGTATCCTCTTTGTTTCATAGTCGTTGTTTACGTTTAAACTGCCAATATGCTACGACGTAATTGTTTAAATTCAAATTTCGAAAAATATTAAAAGAAATATATGTATTTGGTACTTAAAAAATTATGTACATCCCCTTTTCAATTTATGAAAAGAATACTTTGCACCCTTTGTTATACAGTGTCTCAAAAGAATGTTTATATTTGTATTCAGATCGTTATGTGGAGATGTTAGACGACTTCTTGGTGCCTGGACTGCAAAATTTTCCTGACTATAACCAAAGAAAATGGTTCCACCAGGACGGAGCAACGTCACACACGTCCAATACATCCCTGCCACGAGTTCGTGAAATTTTCCCAGGCAAATTGATCTCCAGGATAGGTGACATAAATTGGCCTCCACGCAGTCCTGATTTAACCCCATGGGTTTATCTTAAATCTAAAGTTTACGCCAATAAACCGACTTCCCAGGCGCATTTGAAAGAAAATATCCGTCACGAAATGGTAGCCATCACTGAGTCCACCTGCCGAGCCGTCATAAGTAATTTTACTGTTCGATTAAATGAGTGCTGCGAACGCGAGGGTCTACATTTGGACGATATTATTTTTAAGAAATAAATTCCCAAATTGTGTACTTTAATAATTAATAAACATTTTCTCGATGAACGGCTTACTTTTTTTTTAATCGATCCACTAAATTTAAACTTTATTTTGAGACACCCTGTATTATGATTTTATCAAAGATCAGGTTCAATGACTTTTAAACTTAAAAAAATTAATGAATTTCGGTCGAATTTTTTGACCTCTGAAAGGTCAGGAGTTATTATGAACATGCACTCAATATGCAAGCGGGTCGCAAACCACGATTTGCCGACAGCTGATATATACCTAGATACAAATGTTTGAATCATTTCGTAAATTCATATTAACCGTTTCATACATGCCCAATAAATAAATAAATAGTCTCGTTTTATTGATGACAATAACTGTATCCAGAAATTTCGATATACATAATTATTTTACACCATCGGCCAATCAAATTTGATAGATTTCACATAACAATATATTGCTGAATATTATTTGTACAGCTTCCGAAATTAATAAATTCACTATCAGATGAACGTTTATTTGTATTTGAAATACGCCTGCCAAATGCAATTTGTATAGCTTCCTGACAACATTTTCGACTATCGTGTTTAATTTGAATTGTTTGTTTGTAATGTAATTTTACCATCCGGACAATTTAATTATACCTACATACTATTCAATACATATTTTGCAAAATTTTATTACCAATAAGTAATTTTGGATCTGAAATAGTATTTAATAAATTGTAATATCACTTGGGCTGTATTCAGATATCTACAACGCTCGATGTCGTGCGTCGGATGTTCCTGAAGTTGCAGATTATGGCGTTTTTCACACCAATCTCACTGAATGCCTTCGGGCGGCGCGGCGTTTCAGTCTGAACGCAGCACAGGGCGATTTAAATGTCAAATGTCAACTGTCATATATATCTCTTTTTAGGTATAATTCTATGTTTTTAGATTATATTTTCATCGAAAGACAACATTTGGGCAGTGGTGTAAATAATGATACCTGACCTTTTATTGGAAATTGTTGAATGATATTTTTATAAATTAAGCTCTTTGTGAATGCGTATTGTCATAAATAATGTCAACTGACATAATAGATACCACAGAAACAAAGGGAAGTCATTGTTCCACAGATAAAATAGAAGTCAACATATACCATAAATGAATTTGATTAAGGTGGATCATTTTGGCTCCGTTAAAGATTGCGAAAAAGGTGTGTGTTTAGATCTTTTCTGAAGTCTGAAATCGATATTCTAAATGACGATTTTGCAGCTTTATAATGTTGTGTGAAAACTTTATAATGTTGTGTGAAAAGAATTCTTTTTAAATTATATGTGGGTACGTATTAACTGTTTTCTTTTTTTTCATTTCTTGACTGGTTAATTGATTATTTATTTTATTATTTATGTTTTTTATTAGGTTATGATTTATTTCAATCTTGTTTATTCTTCCTCCTGCTACAACTAATGTTCTTTTTCTTCATAAAGTATTTTAATGTTATCCATTTATGGAAACTTTGCTGGTTTATTTGATTATTATTTTGTACCATTACAATTTATTAATAAAACTGTATGTTTCCTTGATAAATAAAAATAAAAAAAGTAATAATTTGGATTTAAGGGTTATAGTTTAGTATGTATTCTTCAACTATACATATGTAGGTACTATCTCTATCGACAGTTGGATCTCGTGTGTTACATCCAAATAGTAAATTAAGTATTAGTCTTTTGTTTTTTGACAATGATGCATACCTATCCAAAAGTGAAAAAATTCGTTAAAATAACGATATATTAGTATTTTTCCGTATAGGTACCTACCTACATTAAAAATAATAAAACTATGCGATTGCGCGGATTTTTCATTACAAGTTACCAAACATAAATAAATTATTATCCAGTTTATATTATTATCAACAGACGTACCGTGGAGTTGAGTACTCAAAATGATTGTTTCCCAAACATAATTTAACAGATTACAATGCGAACTCTGGGCTTAAGTCAGCTTTAATATAAAATATATTAACTCTGGCTGCCATCTTTTATTTAGAATTTTCCCGCTTCCCCATAACGCGAGAGAGCTTTTTAAACATGTTGACAACGTATTTTCGGTTTATTCATATTTTCGGGGTTTTTGAAAGGAGTCAAACCGGCCGAAAAAAGTCGTTAAACACAACAACAAGGAGTGCGCGCCACGTTCAAACATCTAACGCGGATTCCATTTTTAAATGTGAAACATTTTGTTATAATTCCAAATTTAAATTAGGACGAGACCTTTCCAGCTCTTTTTATTATTTCCGTTTATCGTTTTATTATCCAGAAAAGGGTTGTACGAATTTCGCAAATGCGTATATAAGAATATATTTTTAAAGCGGTATATACACAAACACGCATTGCCGGTACGTTATTCATATTTTTATATTGTTGCTGATGCAATTTTTGAATTTCAAATATGTGGAACATTTATTTTTGCAAAAAATAATATACTACGCATACGAGACATTAAAATGCGAGCATTCAAATATACTAGTTGCATGTAACACATGAGATCCAACTGTTTATTGCGATAGTATGTATAATTGAAAAATACGTACCAAACTATGAACACAAACACAAATTATTAAATATTTCAAGATATTTTGATTTTTATATAACATGTAGGTATGTATGTTAGGATAGGATGTCAGGATAGGTCAATCATTTTTTCCTACCCAGAATATGAAAACAGCATCATTGTAGGAGATTAAGTATCAAACTATTGAGAGCCCCCGTAGATGTGTGTAGTGTATACTGCCTTACAAATTGTATGAAACAATGTCGTCACTAAATTCAATTTTTATAAAAATTGTTTAAAAAAGTTTGACATGTACTACTATAATGTAGAATTTTTTATAGAAAATAATTTATCTAGTTGGGGTATTTCGGCGTTTTTCAATATTTTTAAAAACTTTGGAAATATACATAGGTAGGTAGTTGAAAACATAAATTTATAATAAAAAAAGGTATTCACTTCAATTTACTTCAAAATTGACGACAGAAATATCATGTATTACATTATGTAAGTAGGCAATTTTACATACATACATACCGTCACGCCGTTTCCCTATTTGGGGTAGGCAGAGAGAACCGAACGCCAGACTCTTCTATCTTGGCATACCTGTTTTGCCTCATTTACATTCATACATCGCGTCATACATGCTCTCGTATTATTCTGACTTGGTATATTCCCCTCTTTCAAAATCTCATTTATATGATCATGCCAGCTCTTTCTCGGTCGACCCTTACATCTCATTCCACTCTTTTCAGCCTTGTATACTTTATTTGTCGAAGCTTACCAAAGAATGAGACAAGAACACTCATAAACGCATTTGTTGTATCTCGGCTTGATTACTGCAACGGTATATATGCTGGGTTGCCCAAGTATCAGTTCGATAGATTACAGATGGTGTTTAATGCAGCGGCTAGACTAATTTACAGTGAAAATAAACGATGTCATATAACGCCTCTTCTTAACGAACTGCACTGGTTGAAGTGTCCAGAACGAATTGACTACAAAATCTGTCTGATGGTGTTTAATGCTTTGAATGATCTAGCACCGAATTACATACAAGAACTATGTCAAAGAAAGGAACTCTCTGGGAGGCACCTCACACTTAGGTCGTCTGGATCACAGAGTACCAACTCCCTGAAGGAAGTGGATAGAGCCAACAAAGCGGCATACTATGATCGATGCTTTAGTGTGAGCGGTCCGTTAAAGTGGAATAAACTACCTTCTGATGTCCGCGGTGCTCAAAGCAAAGACACCTTCTCTAAAAAACTAAAAACAACTTTATTTCGCAGAGCATTACAGAATTGAGCTACCAGCGCCCTTGGAATGATTTTTAAATCATTAAACTGCGCTATATAAATTACTTATTATTATTATTATTATTATTGTCAGTCGTTCATCGTTCATTCCCTCTATATATCCGAACCATCGCAGAGCAAGTATCTTCATTCTACTCAAAATATCCCTTTCAATCTTACATTCTCTTCTGATATCTTGATTCCTTATCCTATCATAAATTGTTTTGTCACACATTCGTCTTAGAGATCTCATCTAGGCAATTTTATGTTTGCAAAATTTTTATCATTTACTACAGATTGTAAGAATTTCAGGTGTTTTCTTTTTGAAAATAGTAGAAGATACTAATGCCATCTAACAATAGACATTATTATTTTCTTTGTCTAAATCTAAGGTAGGCGTAAGTCACGAACGAAAAAAATATATATAACGTTCATATTAAGAAAAATAATAAACTCTTGTCGAAATTATTGTATTCAATTTTACACGAGACGAAATATCAACTTCAGACATAAAAGAAATCTTTCACTTTACTACGCGAGAAAAAAAAACAGACAATTTATTTTTAATGAAAAAGTCACAAACGAATAACAGAATTCCCGTTCCGACTCGTTTTAATGTACGTAATTTATTGTATTTGATGTTAATAATGAAAGGAAAGGTATTGTACAGAGAATAAACTTAATTTTTAAAGAAAGCCGTTTCCAGAACGGAGACTCGGCTAATCCGAATTTCGCGAAAAAACAGTCTGAAATTAAAATTTAACAAAACTGATGCCTTTAAACCGAAACATTGAGAATCGTTCAAAATATAAAATGTAATAAAAACCATAGACTAATAGACAAAATCTAATTGGATTTGTGTTTTAAGTCATCAAGAATTAATTTTTCATTTTAATTTATTGATTTTTGATACATTTAATAGTAAATTTTCAGTTGGGTTGTTGGGTATATATTTAATTGCTCACATTTTTACTAATTCTGTCTGTAATATGGGTTTGGGTTTACCTATATAAAATTTAAATAAAATAAAGAATTCATTTATTACTTTTTTTTTTTGTTTATACTATTTGTGCCAGACGTTAATCAATGTGTATATGCAGTCAACAGCGCTCTAAACTGTACAGTACAATGTGTCGACTGCGATTTTTTTTCAGCTGTGAGAACTATTCTAGTGAGTGTGAAAAATAATTAAAATTGTGGGGGATTACAGTATTACAATAATGAAAAGAATCGCCCAACAGAGAACAACTTGGATAGGCCACAACATCCGGCACCCAGGCCTGCTTTTTACCATCGTCGAAGGAATGATAGATAAGGGTAACTGTAGAGGTCGCCCCAGAAATAACTATATAGACCAGATAATCGGTGACGTGCGCTGTAGCAGCTACAAAGGGATGAAGAGACTGGCGGACGATAGAGTTAAGAGGAAAGATCGAGTGTTTGGTGCAGACCAATCTTAGGATTGTGACCCAGAAGAAGAAGACAGTATTACTATATTTTTTGTCTAAACTTGTGTAGCAGTTTATAATTAGATGTTAATGGAGTCGATTTTTTTAAATGACTTTTTTGTATTCTGATTGCAACTAAACTTAAAAGTTATCTTATAATTTAGATATATATCAAAAGTACCCACATTTTCATACAGTGTATTTAAGATGAAAATGTATTAAATAATAGTTCAAATACTTCACCATACGTTCCAGTTTTGGAACTAACATTTTCCCTTTGGCAGAACGTTGCACAAAAAAAAATTTCTTCCTTTATTTTGAACTCACAGACGCAAGTCCCATTTCATGTGATGGTATTATATGGCTTTATAAAAAAAAGGGATTGGATTTTAATTAAAACCACTCTTTTCTTTCAAAGAATTTCATTTTGGGTATTAGAGCTTTTGCAGACGTCAATTTGACACAGCCATTATTCAGCGCCAGACATTATTATTATACGGCATTCATAAGTTTTCCAGTAATTCTGGTTATGGTCGAATGTACGAAATGAATCTGGAAATTCTCAAAAAGCCATTGGAGGATCGAAGCGCATTATTTTATGGCTAGATCGGTATTAAATTATCTATTAAAACTTTTCCTCTGTGGCCAACTCCCACGGTCGTTCCAAGTCTTGTGAAGTTTTAATACCTACTCAAAACATTGGCAAAAACCATTAACTTACATAAAAGACAAGTTTATATGCATATTGCTTCATAATAGGCAATATCCAAACACATTATCTTGCAATAAGTTAGTAAAAAGAAATAATTCAAGGAATCGGTGGATCCTAGAGCAATCAATTTTATTAATTCACGAATAATTATAGTATCTTATTAAAGATGAAACAGGAATACATATTTTTATTGAATAACCAAGGGATCTATACTAATCATTGTAGGCACTGCTACTTTTTATGCAACCTGTAGTTAACATAATTTTAAATAAATATCCTTTTACCATTATTCCACTATACAACTACCGACCTTGCACAATATTTCTTTGATTCAGAATTTTTTTGTATAACTGACGCGGCATATTCATTGAATATGCCGTGTGAAATATATTTAACTCGAGATACGATCTAGGTAAAAAAATACAACACATCAAAGGGCTTTAACGTTTATGTCGTCACGTCGGGGTCACCAATTTAACGTTTATTGGTGTATTCTATTTTAATATACATAATTATATCTAAATGATATGCAATTTAATTTGACGACTCGATAAAGAGATCGAAAGAAGAGTGAATGGAGCACTAAGACCAATTATGAATAATCGCAACATATCAAAGGATGCCAAAGTTGCCATTCATAACGCCATCGTAGTGCCAACCTTGACGTATGCAAGTGAAACCTGGACATGGCAGAAGACGCATGAAAGTAGAATAAATGCATTTGAAATGAGATCGTTAAGAAGGATTTGTAATAGAACGATGTATGACCGGGTAAGAAATGAGGACATAAGGAAAGAATGTAAGATGAAGAAAGATGCCATTACTAGAATGAAAGTGAACACATTGAGATGATTTGGTCACATGAGGAGAATGAATGAGGAGCGCCTGACGAAGAAAATATACAGAGCGGAAAGGAATGGAATGAGAGGTCGGGGACGCCCAAGAAAGGGATGGCACAACCCTGTGAACGAAATTTTGAGAGGCGGAAATGTAAGAAGTGTGAGCAATAGACGAACATGTATGAGACGATGCATGAATGTGGACGAGGCAAGGGATGCGTGCCAGGATAGAAAAATGTGGCGTTCGGTTCTCTCTGTCTACCCCGCAAGGGACATGGCGTGATGGTATGTATGTATGTATTTAACAACTAACCCTCTCAAAACTTATTTCGAGTTGTTATTTAAAAAAAATATAAAAAAAATCTGGATACTACCAATATGATAATTGACGATATTTAATTATATTATTTTATTATTTATCTGATTCCAACAAATAATGAATTTAAATATAGGGTTTAAACAGACTACAAAATAAAACAGTGGGTACTTAAGGGGGGGACTGCTGCCAACGTACCTATTTTTCAATTTGATATACCATCATTATTTCTTATCAAATCGTTTTGAAAAAAATAATTTAGATAGTTTGGGTATTAATAAACAAAAATATACCTTAACTTTTTGATAATGTTCTGTATAAATTCTTGTAGAAAAATAATGGCATACCCCGATTTTCAACGTTTATCATATATTTTTAATAAACTATAAGGCGTAGAGTAATATTTTTTTTTTTTAATTAAAGGAGACAAAAATATCTAGAAAAATATGATGTGATGTTGCATTAATGCTTCAGGTTTAGTAAATAAACCTAAGAACATTTATTTTCCATTCAGCGCCATTGCGTAATAAAAGTTTTTTTGGTTTATTTAATTAACCTGATGCGTTAATGCAACGTCATATCATATTTTTTCAGGTATTTTGTTCTTCTTTAATTTATAAAAAAAAATATTGCTCTATACCTTATATTTTTTTAGAAATTTAAGATAAATGTCTAAAATCGGGGTATGCTTATTATTTTTCTACAAGAATATATACAGAACATAATCAAAAATTTAAGGTAAATTTCTCTTTATTAATATCCAAACTAACTAGGTTATTTTTTTTTCAAAATAATTCGTTTAGTAATAATGATGGTATATCAAATTGAAAAAATAGGTTCGTTGGCAGCAGTCACCCTCTTGTTATAACGATGTTTGATGTAAACACAATAACTAACAAACAATCTAAATGTTTATAAAACCAATTACAAAAGTACATTATATACTGAAGAGTCTCTCTGAATGACTTCAATAATTTAACCGAGAAAGGTTTCACTGAGAAATACTTCAAGACCACGAATGAAAGCAGAATGACCAATATTTTTTTGACTTCGATATTTAATGTTGTGAGGAAAAAATATGACATTGTCACAGTCTCTTAAAAATAACAACTCTTTTGGAACAAGCTTGATGTGTGAGACAAAATTGTCGATTCATGTGAAAAATATTCACCAAATTCAAATTAGGTATTGATCTTAGTCGGAAGTAGGTAAAGCATTTAGTTCGTCGATGCAGAAGATGGGATATGAAAAAGGAATCGACTCTCTCATCAAATCGCCATCTGAGAAGAAAACGTGTTGGGGAAACCAATTTCCAGCAGACTGGGTTTATGAGTATGTAAAGAGTGTGGTACATAATAGTACTACATATATTATAATACTGTTTCTCCATATATTATGACGACGAATTTAGGTCACAGAAATAAATAAACTGTTAAATAATTCATATCACTATCTTACACATATTTATATAATCGAGATTACTAAATGAAACAATGTATTTCACATATAACAAAGAAAATTATTATAACTATACTTTCTGTGATGTATGTTATATGTATAACTAAGAGAATCGTATGTCACAGAATTTTACAAGTCAAAAAAAAGTAAAAAAAAAAGAATTTTACAAGTAAAGATTTTATAATAGATTATAAAATCTTTTCCCCAGAACCCTCAAAAGATACGTCTATGAAATAAAAAAAAAACAGTTTATTTTTAGAACTTTATTCTATGGAATATGTTTTTCAAAATTTGAATTTGTTAAATACTTTCCATTTCAAATTAGTTTTGTTAAAAACTTTTTTTATTGCAATTAACAAAAAATACTATAAAGCCTACAAAGTAGATTTTAACTTTGAAGGAAAGAGAATATTAAAACCTATAGAATAAGTTTTTTTTATATTTTTTGTTTATTACTTAATTTTATCGCAATTGAAAGAAATATTTGACTACATCACGTATTTCCAAAGTTATAGACCAAGGGCCATAATTATGTATTGTTTGTATGAATAAAATCACGCCACGTCCTTTACAGGGTAAGCAGAGATAACCGACTGCCACATTAATCTATCCAGTAAGCCGTTATTCAGTTATTCTTCCAACGTGACCAAACCATGTAAATGTGTTCCTTTCATTCTATTGAAAACATATTTTATGGTACATTCATTTTAGTCCTCATTTCTTTCCCTATGTACAAAAACAAAAAACAAGGAAAAAACAAAAGACAAATTTATGTGCTATATTTACAACTACAAATGTAAGGATTTTTACACATAAAAAAGGAAGAAAATAGCAAGGACTTTTATAGAGGCCATATATGTATATGAATATACAAGAGAATTAACATAATGAACAACAGAGATGATGGTGTACGCCTCCTACCTGCATAGAAAAACATTTTATACAAAGTAGATTATATAATAAAAATGACAATATAACAATGAACAATACGATTTCATTTATATCTACTTTTTGTATTATAAAAAAGGTTATATAATACATAGGTAAATAAATGAAGAAAATGCAAGGCTCTTGTTTTTTTTTAAATGCGAAACAGTATATTGGGAAAGATATACGTGTGGTTCAAAACAGTGTCAGTATTTTAGGTAAAATAACATTTAGCTCAACACACGACTAGTTTGGCTCAAAACAATAAACGGAGTAAACAACATTTGGCTCAAAACAGTACATATGGCTTAATAAAAATACGTATGGCTCAAATCAGAAAGTATTGAGCAAAACTTATATTCTCCAATTCCCTCTCGCTTGGTGCAGAGTTATCAATTTAAAATTATTTGAAACCAATATTGTATAGTAAAATATATAAAGTACAGTGCAATGAACAAGAATTAGGATGTAAGTCAAATGTTATTTAACAGTTGAAGTATTTGAAAACATTTATTGCATTCGTCTGTGTTTCGAGTCAGTGAAAACTTTATCCGTTCAACATTAATCCATTGTTCTCAAGTAGTTATTTTTAGTGAGTATTGAATTGTTTCCAATTCTAAACAAGCAGTGCTATACTGCACTTTATATTTATGTACAACTTTCATGCTTTATGACTTACGACCGACGTGACAATACAGTTATACATACATAAATTAATTGTACCTAATACCTACAAAAGACTGAGTCAAATTGACAGCTTTGAGATATTGAGATATTCAATCAAAACAGGCTAAATAATTTCAACAGTTAACATTTTTCATTTAAATTTATTTCTCACGTAAATCTTGTTAGTAATATTTAATTTTATTTAACAAAAAAATAAGAATTTTTTTTTGAAACAATACGTATGGTAAGAGTATGACAATTAATTTTTTTTTTATTTTTTTTTTATAAGACATATTTTACATAAAAAAAAGAAATTAATACACTTTATAATATGACTTCCTTCAAAAAGAGATATACTCGTGCTTTGAAGGGAGTTGCAACTATTTACATAAAAAAAACATGTAAAACTATGATGAACATAAATAGTTTTTAACTATGTATTCAGCACCTAGCCTACGTAAGGTGACAAGACTTGTGGTTTTATCTTGTTTGATGTTTGTTTGTAAACTTAAAAAAAAAAAAATAACAATATGAGATAGCTGGAACTCAGCATCTCAAGAGGACCATCCTGTACCAACAGACCCTCGGTCTACACCAAGATGAAGAAGAAGAAGAAGAATATAACTTTGTTTATTTCCACTTATTTATTTTTATTCCACAACTAGTTTCAAGAACTACCTTTCTCTTCTTCAGGTGGGTTTAAACCGAAAAAGAGAAAAGTAGTTCTTGAAACTAGTTGTGGAATAAAAATAAATAAGTGGAAATAAAAAAGTTATATTGTTATTTTAATATTTTTTAAAAATGAATTTCTATAATGTAAACGCCTCAACCTTGAAATATTTGTAAACTTGTTGATTATTTGTAAACTTGTTGTATTATTTTTTCCTAAATCACAACGACAAAATGTAAAATGCCTTAATACTTGATGTTATTATTGTGTTGTTTATGTCTTAACGCTGTATTTTGTCTTAATTTAACCCAAATAAAATAAATATATAAACTTCTTCAGTCTATTTCCGTCCACTTCTGACAAAAGACCTCCTCCATTTGACTCCACTTCGGCGTCGTCCTGTCCTTTAGCAATTTGCATCCAGGACGTGCCAGCGTATCTTTGTACATATATCATCCCTCCACCTCATCCACGGTCGCCCGAGGTCTCCAAGTTAGCACACTCTTTGTCCACTTTCCGTGCATGCTTCTGGCTACTTGTCTCACCCATTTCCATTTCAGATTCGCCACACAGGGGATTAAACCAGTTACTTTACTAAAGTTTTGATATTTCTCTCATCCTTTCATTTCATATTTTATCTTTTAGTGACAGACCTAGCATGGTTCTTTCCATAGCTCTTTGAGTGACTTGCAATTTCCCGTCACTTAACTATCTGATGAAACCTATTTTATTTATTTTTAGATTGGGCTAAGCCAGTGGTCGGCAAACTTATTGGCCAAAGAGCCAAATATGTACATTAAAACCTGGAATATTAATGGATGGGTGGATGGCAGAGCGGTTAGCGCGCTGGGTTAGTAATCCAGTGGTCGCGAGTTCGAATCCTGCCTCGACCGATCTCGTTCACCTATAGGACAAGCATTTATGCTTAGTTTAGGGAACGTAGGAAGATGTATATGTACTTGTTTAACAAGGACATATTCATTTTTTTATAAAAAAAAAAAAAACGATTCAATAAAATTCTGAGAGCCAAATCAGTTTTTTAATTAAGTAAACCTTTATTACAATTTTAGAGCTTCATTAGATTACGGGTACACTGAATAAAACTTGATTTCACATTTAATAAAGATTTATTCGTTATTAAGCAATAATACGAAAGAAAAGTATCCATAAATTTAAATCATGACAATGAATGACAAACACTTGCATCAATCACTTGCAAACAATGTCCTTGCATCTCCATGGAAAGTTTCAGTAAGTCAGGTTTGTATGTTGTTGTTTTTAATTTTAGGCATGATTCCAGGTTCTCATCAATAAGACGACTTCTCAGGTTACTCTTGATAAAGTTCATGCTTGAAAAAGATTGTTCGCATGAATATGTAGAACCAAAAAGGGAAAGAACAGCAAACGCGAGTTTTTTCAGCTGATCGTAAGTCAGGAATACTATTCCAGACGTTGAAAATGATCATGTCTTCCTTCTCCAGGTCTTTCAAATCAGACTGCACTTGTGTTGTGAACTAAGATCACATTTGTTCTTCTCCAATATTTCCAAATCAATACAAAGACGTTGAAATTTGATATTGTCGCTCCGAAGTGTACGTGTGTGGGGGCCTATTACCTCGGCGCGAGCGCCTGCCCGGGTCCGTGGATATTTGTGCCAGAGCCGCACTCAAGGAGCCAAAGAGCCGCATGCGGCTCTGGAGCCGCACTTTGCCGACCCCTGGGCTAAGCGAAAGAAAGAATAATTAAAGATACACCATATGTCATTATTATGTTTTTCAAGCTTATTACGTTTCTCTCCTTCAGAATGTCGTTCACACGATCGTACCATATTTTTTTTGGATGAATCTGACATCTCATTCAATTCATGTCAGCCTTGTCAAATTTTCTTTATCTGACGATTTACACACCATCTAAATGTGTTCAAATATTTTTTTTATAAGTGACATTAAAAATAATACATGAAAAATAAATTTAGGACAAACTAATCTAAAATTATTATATTATAATGTTCCCTTTGTTAGATTTATTTCTTCGGCGCGTAGACGAGACGCTTTATTGGGCCATCTTAAATAAATATTTACAAAGAAGTTTAAAAGAGATTACATTAATGGCACGTAAAATATTACGAGTGTAATAATAATAATTCTCTCTGTGAAATTGTTCTCGTTTTTAAAATTTATAATGTCGCCAAGTTTTCCACCTTCCAAGATGGAATTACTTCTCGCCGGAAACTTTGTGTGCCAACTTAAGAGTGCTCTTCCGAACACATTTAAATCATTAAGGATGCTGGGAAAACTTGAAATTCAATGCAATCCCGTCGCACCTTGGGATGCAACAGTTGTATTCTATAGTTTTGCAATGAAGCGGTTTTATTGCAATCAATATGGCGATTAGGTCACACAATGAAACGGTTTTATTTCAATTTATATGGCGATAGGGTCACAGAATGAAACGGTTTTATTGCAATCAATATGGCGATAGGGTTACACAACGAAACGGTTTTATTGCAATCAATATGGCGATTAGGTCACACAATGAAACGGTTTTATTTCAATTTATATGGCGATAGGGTCACAGAATGAAACGGTTTTATTGCAATCAATATGGCGATAGGGTTACACAACGAAACGGTTTTATTGCAATCAATATGGCGATTAGGTCACACAATGAAACGGTTTTATTTCAATTTATATGGCGATAGGTTCACAGAATGACACGGTTTTATTGCAATCAATATGGCGATAGGGTTACACAACGAAACGGTTTTATTGCAATCAATATGGCGATTAGGTCACACAATGAAACGGTTTTATTTCAATTAATATGGCGATAGGGTCACAGAATGAAACGGTTTTATTGCATTTAATATGGCCATAGGGTTACACAACGAAACGGTTTTATTGCAATCAATATGGCGATTAGGTCACACAATGAAACGGTTTTATTGCAATTAATATGGCAATAGGGTTACACAATGAAACGGTTTTATTTCAATTAATATGGCGATAGGGTCACAGAATGAAACGGTTTTATTGCATTTAATATGGCCATAGGGTTACACAACGAAACGTTTTTATTGCAATCAATATGGCGATTAGGTCACACAATGAAACGGTTTTATTGCAATTAATATGGCAATAGGGTTACACAATGAAACGGTTTTATTTCAATTAATATGGCGATAGGGTCACAGAACGAAACGGTTTTATTGCATTTAATATGGCCATAGGGTTACACAACGAAACGGTTTTATTGCAATCAATATGGCGATAGGGTTACACAACGAAACGGTTTTATTGCTTTTAATATGGCGATAGGGTTACACAATGAAACGGTTTTATTGCAATCAATATGGCGATAGGGTTACACAATGAAACGGGTTTATTGCAATCAATATGGCGATAGGGTTACACAATGAAACGGGTTTATTGCAATCAATATGGCGATAGGGTTACACAATGAAACGGGTTTTGTGCAATCTATATGGCGATAGGGTTACAAAACGGAACGGGTTTATTTCAATTAATATGGCGATTGGGTTACATAATTTAAATTCCACTAGTTACACATTTATTTTTAGTTATTTTTTTAATTATTCAATCTTCCCATTAAAATCTAATCTATCGGGACGAATATTGTATATTTCTAACTACATAAAAGACGTACGACCACATAACAATAAATCTGTAGACATAACATAAGCAAAATTTCTAAGCACACACTGCGTGGCTGTGCCATCAAGATTTGGGAGCAGTCAATATAACGTATTTGAATATTTTCGGAATGGTTCGGAATCAATAGTTTAAACAATACTCAACTCTAATAGGTATCCAAAAGTACATGTTGTTAATAATTGCCTTTATTTCCTAGAACAAGACAAGTGTTCATCAAACTATCTTTCGAATAACATTTATATATGTTTCATATTTATTTCATCGAAAACATATTTATTTTAAAAATAAAATATCTTCCCTACTCAAGGATTCACTTTGCGTATGAAAGTTGTATGAAGATTTTCTTATTCCGTCTTATGTAAGTGATTTAATTAGTTTGAACTGTGAATATATTATTACATACATTACAAGTCAGACAGCCAGTCTGTCGATAACAAAGCTGGTAAAATATTATTTCAGATACGCATAGTTTGTATGAAGTTGGTTAAACCCCAACATGTTAATTGACTTTTCAATTATTCATAGACTAGTTTATGGTACCTAAAACAGTTTCGCGGGCTTTGTTTTCCTTTCACGTGATGTATATAATTTACCTCTGAATCAGTGGGGTGTGTTTTAGAAATCTATTTGCTTATTTTCAGTGGTGCCAGGTGAATTCGTTTAATTTTTGATTTGATTTGTTCTGAATAACAGTTTGAAACATTCTAGGCTTTTGGTGGCTCTTATTGGATAACTCATTTATCAAAACTGAAAACTTGATTATGAGATCAAACACACCAAATTAAACATGTATTCAGATGATTATTATTATTAGATATCAAAATTTATCGTATGAAAAATAAAATTCTGAATTTAGTACAATGACTCACATAGACAGAGCGATTGTAAAGAATATTCAGATAAGCAAAAGGCACAAAATAAAAGTCTGCGGTGACTGAAATCAAATGCTGCATTGAAATACCAAAAACAAAAATGACTCAAGAGAATGAATCTCTCTTTAAGTTTTAGTTTGGATTCAGTAATTTGAATAATATGAATTCTAGACCCTGGACCATTATGTTTTTGAATGCCCAATCCACACCGAACATGATATGTAGGTAATAATACTCCATTACCAATCGATATGTCACATCTTGTCATTAAATTTTCCGCATATTTATTTCCACATAGCAAATTAATATTCTTCGCCTTAATGGATTCAATCAATAATGCAATAACCTCAACACTTTAATAATTTAATAACATTTTCATAGTGGAGGAAATCATCCTAATGATTGGATAGAATGCCACATGAGATGAAAAGTAGAAGAATATTCAGTAATTCAACGAATTGTAGGCCTACGAAATATTGGTTAAAAGTTTTTTTATTTCAATTAGTTATACTAACACTACATATATTTAAAAAAAATGATTATGATGTTAAACAAGTACATATACATATTTATTTATTTAATACAATACACGGCATAAGCCATTTACATGTTACATAGAATTACAATTTTTTAAAATTAACAACATTATATATTAAAAACGTTTCCTAAAATAAACATAAATGCTAGTGCTATAGGTGAACGAAATCGGTCGAGGCAGGATTCGAACTCGCGACCACTGGATTACTAGCCCAGCGCGCAGCGCGATAACCGCTCTGACATCGACCCATCTAATCCCACAATGTTGGGTAACCTGCGGCAAGTGTGCGGGTCTGCATTACCCTATAAAAAATCACGTCACTTGCTAGTATCTATACCCACACACCAGCCTCGACACAAGTTATGAGGTACTACGTCCAAAAATGGGTGGTGAACCTCATTCTTGTACCTACTATGTGAGATGTTATTGTTGCCTGTTGTATTTTCGATTACCCGGCTCTTACGGGACACTCGAAAACGACGATAAAAATCGGTGCCTCACTTGCAAGTGAAACCTGCACATGGCAAAATAAATGCAGTTAAAATGAGATCGCCAAGAAGAATTCGTAATAGGACTATGTATGACAGAATAAGAAATGAGGCCACAAGGAAAGAATGTGAGATGAAGAAATATGTATTAAATAGAATGAAATTTAACATATTGAGATGGTTAAGCCACTACGAAAGAATGAATGAAGAACGCCTGAGAGGAAAGAGATAAAGTCGGGGGCCCCAAGGAAAAGGACGGAAATGTAAGAATCGTGAACAACTGACAAACATGCATGAGACGAAGCATGAATGTTGACGAGGCGATTAATGTCAAGATAGAAAAGTGTGGCATTCCGTTCTCTCTACCTACCCCGTGAGGGACACGGTGTGATGGTTTGTATGTATATAAGAACACGTATTAAAATTTAATTTAATTGTTTTAAAAACTGACTCCCTTTTAAATTTCATAATCATCGATTTATCGGTAAGAGTATATATGTAAATGATAAGTTTGTATAGTTTATGACGGATTTGTATAAGTTCCACTTAAGTTGTAAAACACAAACGACTAGAATACGTGTCAAATAAGAATATTCCACAGAACATTTGGCAAGACTGCACTATGCAACATTGTACACTATAATAAATGTATAATGTACACACAAAATATGTCGGTTTAGAACTGAAACCTTAGTGAATTGTTACAACCACATTACGGATTGCAAGTCTTGACTCTGTTCCAAAAAAGACTGCAATTATAATACTTACATTGGAAGCTTATAGAATATCTCAAACATATCACGAATTGATATAAAAATATCACAAACGTTCGTACTAACTCGTAAATATATATTTATTTATCACACCATATTTTACAATGAATGATCTGGAGCCTCAAAAAGGGTGTTGTCTAATGACCCAACCGGTTTAAGATGCGTAAGGAGACCTCAACTACGATGGTTGGACGGCGTTGTCGCGGATTTTCTGGTAATGGAGCAGCAGAACTGACAAGTGACAGCCAACGATAAAGCAGTGTGGAGAAGATTCTTGGAAGCAGCTAGGACCCATTAAGGGCTGTGACGCTGAGGATGCTGATGATATTTTACAACGACAATAACAAGAACATTACTGCTGCCCAACTATGAAACCCTGTTCCAGGGCTAGCAGTATACAATCTTTACAGTGTCAATATAATTATGAAATGGGTGATAGTTCCCGCTCACATTAGGTAGGCACACTATCACAATTCTCTGTAACTATTTCAATGAAAATCTTGGAAGATACATCTCTCATTTAAAACAGATCAATAAAGTCCAAAATGGCCTTCATAATATATATATTCGTCCTTTTCCTCATGACTGAGGATAGCGGCTGTAGTCCGTTGCCACACGTATGGCCCGCCTCCATGCCAATCTGTTTTGGGCTGAACGCAGAGCACCAGTCACCGTGGACTTAACCAAATCGCTCCATCTGTAGCCTTATTTTTGAAACTAGAATCCGATCCCGATTTCAAATTTTCATTTAGAACTTAGAATGAACAGGTCTAAATGCCAGAGTCGCGGGATACTGGGCAGCAGCAGTGTCTAATTAACAACAAGAAAACCAACCATTTTATGTCTACTGTGGTAGAACCAACCTTATGTCAAGAGTCAAGATGGTCATGACCCTCAAAAAATTATGAGGAATACGACACTGATTATGATGATGATAAATAAACTAAACTAATTATATTTAAATAAATCTGTCTGTCAGTACTGGATTTTTGCACTGGATTTTTTTCGAGTCCTGAAACATTCAAAATGTGTGTATTACCGATGACAATGTATGTGAAAACTGTTTTCAGTTTGATTCATTTGATGAAATTGAACAATTTTGTATTTCATACAAACTTAGTGTCATTGTTGAAGTACCATTAATATCGTTTCACATTATAGATTATGAACGTTCTGTATTTGGATTTGACTGTATTAAACAACTGCGTTTGACATTATATGTTTGTCATTGGCAGTATCAATGTAAACAATCTACGGAATGACTTAACATTTTTCTATTCTTCAATACAACGTGAAGAAAACTTGGATATGAGTGTCCTCAATTTATCCAACTGTCGATTCGTTCAAGAGAATGCGTGTACGAAGGAACATTTTGTATGGCGTAGTGGACTTTTTGCAGAATTCGGAGTAGAACATTTTATGTGAGTTTTGTGTGTCTGTGTGTGTGTGTGTGTTTGTGTGTGTGTGTGTGTGTGTGTGTGTGTGTGTGTGTGTCCGTCCCCCCCTTATAAATTTTGATTCGCTCAATTTACAGAGCCCAAATTTTCAGAATATATAAACAGTTATAGGCCTACAAAACTTTTATACTCAGAATTGTGAATTTTTGTTTCAGTCAGGGGTTGTCAACTTTTAAATTTTTGGTTTATTTTTCCATGTATCTCAGAAAATATAAAAGCTAGAACGCTGAAAATTGGTATGAACATAGAAAAATATAAAATCTCATATTTAATTTTTTTAAAAAATTCCAGAGTTTCTCAAACATTTTTTATTAAGAAAAATATTTTTTTATGATAAATTTATGAGTTTAACTCCCTATATTTCCATTTTTTTAAAAAAATATCGAAAAAAGCCTAAATACCCCAACTAGATAATTTAATTTTCTATAAAAATATTAATATTGTAGAAGTAAATATCAATTTTTTTTAACAATTTTTACAAAAATTGAATTTAATGACGACATCGCTTCATAGAATTTGTATGGCAAACGCCTATACACAATGTGTAAGAAGTCTCAATATTTTGATACTGAAATCTCCAAAAATACATACATACCATCATACTGTTTTCATATTCTGTGTAGGAAAAACAGACTGACCTCCATACTATCCTATCCTGACAAACATACCTACATGTTTTATATAGAAAATAAAATATCTTCAAATATTTATTAATATGTGTTGTTTATAGTTTGGTACGTATTCTTTCATTATGCATACTATCGCCATCGACAGTTGGATCTCATGTGTTACATGCAACTAGTTTTTAAATTACTTGTTTGGATCTTCTTTGCACGTGCAGTTTATGTAATTTGCTTAAGATTTCTTATATTCTATGTATACTGGATTAGTGAAAATGTAAAGAAGAAGGATTTGCGTAATGAAAAGGTTTATTTATATAAAAGAGTTGTTTTCATTCTGAATTTTACTTTACGATAAATTTTGAACATTTTGCTATGTCTAAAAATTAACTTCATCAACACTGGCACTACAGTTCGCTACGGACCCTGGCCTCCTCCAGAAATCGTCTCCATCCCTCCCTATCGACCGCCAGTCTTCTACAATTTATCAGGTTCATTTCTCATATCACACAGCACATCGTCCAGCCATCTCAACCTAGGTCTGCCTCTACTTCTTCTGCCTTTGGGACAGGTGCATAATTCTTGTTTAGGAATACTGTATGATATGGGCTAGATGTAATGTACAACGAAACGAATATAGTCCAATTTATTAAAATTCAGCACCTAAGTTGGCTTGGACATGTTTGCCGGGTGGATGATAACCGTATTCTTAAAAAATAAAAGATATACATAATTATTTTCGCATTAAATATCAGAGGAATATTATCAAAGTAAAGTGACGATCAAATAAGCGACACTGCATGGTAGGAACGTATATATATTTTGAAGGTGATATTTTTCAATTCGTTGTTTTAAAATCCGTGGCAGGAGAGTGTAAAACAAAAAAAAAGAGAGTTGAATAAAAAAACCTGTTTATTTCCATATTTTTTCGTATACATATACTTTGGGGCGAGTCAGAAAAACACTTTTTCGTTTTGTGAAGCCATTCATAACATGAATTTATGTATGAAACTCCAAATAAAATTAAGCGTACTTTGCAACAAAAAAGCGCCTTAAAACTTGATATCCTATTTAAAAGCGAGGAAACGCGAGTTCAGTTACATAACAGCAGTACAGCTAAGTATCTGAAAAGTGACTAAAGTAAAAAAAAATTAGAGTTGGGAATTGTGTTCAAAAAGTATCCAAACTCGGGGAATTATAATAAATTTGACACGTGTATAAAAACATACTTAATGATACAATCTATGCTCCTTGAAGCAGATGGATAATTAAAAAGTAAATATTATTTTTATTTACAAATTCATGTTTTAAATATGTAGTTGCTAGTGAAAAGTAAATACATTCCACAAATGCTTAATGATGTGCAATCTCACTTAAACAGGTCGATAATTTGACTTTCCCGTTTCCAAAATAGTTATTAATCAATTATTTGGATCAGTGTAAAAATAAGACCAATTACATACAAATCACAAGAGTATAGCTTAAATATTGAAATAAATTTACTAGTTGCATGTAACACATGAGATCCAACTGTCGATAGCGATAGTATGTATACTTGAAGAATAAGTACCAAACTATAAACCCATAAATACAAATTATTTAATATTTTACGATATTTGGTTTTCTGTACAACACATGTACCTAGGTAGTCAAGAAAGGATAGTATGGAGGTCAGTCTTCTTTTCCTACCCAGAGTATGAAAACAGCATGATGGTATGTATTGTATGTTTAGAGATGAAGTATCAAACTATTGTCTTCTTTGATATTGTGTATAGGTGACTGCCATACAAATTGTATGAAGCGATGTCGTCACTAAATTCAATTTTTATAAAAATTGTTAAAAAAAAATTCAGATGTACTACTACAATGTTAATATTTTTTATAGAAAATTAAATTATCTTTGGGGTGTTTCGGCTTTTTTCGATATTAGAAAAAAAAATATATGGCCTAGGCAGTTAAACTCATAAATTTATCATAAAAAAAATATTTTTCTTAATAAAAAAGGTTTGAGAAACCCTGGAATTTTTTTAAAAGAATACTTTGAGATTTTATATTTTTCTTTGTTCATACCATTTTTCAGCGTTCTAGCTTTTATGGTTTCTGAGATATATGGAAAAATAAAGTAAAAATTCAAAAGTTGATAACCCCTGACTGAAACAAAAATTAACAATTCTGAGTATAAAAGTTTTGTAGGCCTATAACTGTTTATATATTATGAAATTTTGGGCTCTGTTAATTGAGCGGATCAAAATTTATAAGGGACACACACACACACACACATAAAACTCACATAGTTCTTCTCCGAATTCTGAGTAAATCCATGTATAGGAACATATATGCTGCGAGCCCTCTAGTTGGTGTTATTAGTATGCAAAAAGTCCACTACGCCATACAAAATGTTCCTTTATACACGCATCTTGGCTTAATAATGTCGATTCATTCAGAGAATTGAATTCTCATGAACGAATCGACATCGACAGTTGCCTTAAATATTCAAATGCTTTTATGTACAATATTTTCTTTAATACATTCGACATATCTGCGAGCTCTCTTAGTGCGTTTGGGTCAGCTGTCCCCTCCTATCTTTCCTAGTACTTTGATTTGATCAGCTGTCATATTTTAGTGTTTTTTTATATGTACTGGTAAATCAATTATATATTATTTGTAATTTTTTGTATCAATATTAATTATCCTATTGAATAATACATGGAGTTTTCACTGGTCCACTAATAAAGCAATGTACATTCTCTGTTTTATAAATTGTGTAGACTGTATAACTCTCTATCGACCAATAAAATAAAATGATGCAGGGAGGTATAATGTGGGAAAGATGTGGATAATTTAGATGGGTGAGGAAGAGGTTAATTATTATTGTATAGGTATATAAAGTGTTTGTTGTTAAAATTACAATGTAAGGTGTCTAAAAAGTACTTACATGATTTTTTTCTTTGAAAGATTTACCTACATGAAAGGTTTTGAACACAAATAACACAAAATGTTTTCAATTTGAAGTGAACTTTTATGTATTTTAAACGATTTATTTCCACCACGTTGACTGATTTTGATGATTTTTTTTTTCATTAGAAAGGGGATATCTTCCGATTGGCCCCAATTGAATTTGGTCAATATATGATCATTGGATCCATGAGAAATTCATAAAATTCTGTAATTCGCACTTCAGCGATATGAAGTCTTTGCAACAATGTCCGATTTTATTGATTTCTATTTTAATAGGAAGGGAGACTCGATAAAATCCATACATTTTATGGATTTTATCGAGTTCTGATGATGGAACTCACGAGAAAAAATATCAAACTCTTCAATATGCAAAGTCTTCTGATATTAGTAACAAATTTTTACCACATCGTCCGAATTCGATGATTCCTTTATCATTAGAAAGGGTTAACTTATGGGGTGGTTCCATTTCAACTAAGCCAAGAGGTTTGATGATGGGAATCATGAAACTGGTCAATTTGAGAAGATCTTGCGTATTATTGTATTGGCGAATTGTATGACAGATAATATTACTACATACATACAAACAATCACGCCATGTCTCACATGGGGTAAGCAGAGTGAAGCGAACATCTCATTTTTCTACATACATTTATTTTGAAGTCGATATAATATTGTTGTCATCAAAATTGGATTCAGGGTAACAAGATTATTTAAAAGTATCAATCAAGTTTATTTTGACTCATTATAAATTTCGTAAAAATCATCACATGTTTTCGATTATTCATTAATCAATCTAGTATGTCTTGATTATAAGAAAACTAATTCTATACCAGTTGCTGAAATTATAAATAGTCTAAAATAGTTAAGGAAAATGCCAAATTCGTTAAATATTTCTTATAAGAGTAACAGCAAAAAATTAAACTATAGACAAGATAAACAAGAGCAGAAAACAAACTCAACGAGGTTTTAGGATTCCTTATTTTTATAATTTCTCGGTAATTTTTGGTCTGAAAATGAAAATTAATTAAACAGTCAACGAATTGAAGAATGTTTCTTATTAACAAGAGTAGACGGACACGGACATGGAACAAACCTGTGATGGTTTGTTTCCATGCTTTTCAGATCATTTTTATTTTTTTAAGTTTTTAGCACGAAACGTAGAAAAAATCAATTAAAAACAACATGAATGTTTTTGACAGCGAGCAAACTTCGCCTACTTAGAAACAGGGTATCCAAAAATGTTTTATTTAATTTCGTTTTTAAAATTTTGGCATTATTTTTGCATTAAACGTTGAGTTGAGTTGAAAAATTCTTATAGTCCGAGAGATGGTAACGTTTTCGGAGAATCAATTTTTAAAGACTGGTTTTTTGATATTCTCTTTCTTATCAAATATAAATACGATGAAGGCAATTCTGGCACCAGGGAATGGTTGCGTTTACCAGTGCGCATCCTCTTTATAAGTGAAAATTGCAGATTTAAACATTATTTCCATATAATTTGTACTTGTGTGTTTTTTGTACCTACAAAATCCATCCTTTTGTAACATATGTAATCACTGTTATTGAAATATATAAAAAAAAGAAGATTTTTTAAAGAAATCTATCCGGGTACGCGCTGAACATATCACCAAGTTTCATTGTAATCAGATGGATGGTATAAGAGCACAAAAAGGACTTACAAAGATACAAATGATACTAAAATCTGAAATTTTCACCAATGGAAAGGGGATGCGTACTGGTAAACGCAACCACTCCCAGGTGCCAGACTTTCCTTTTTCATAACTATATAGAATACGGAAGGAAATATAAACGAGTGGGTTGTGGCCAACGCTAAACTTTTCACTAACAAGTCATTCTATAAATTATTCAAATTTCGTATGGAAAATATTCAGCATTTTCATAAAATGAGTTTGATAAATTGTTTTTTATTTAAATATTTTACTATGAAAACTTGATTACTCTTCAATGACATTTTATAAAAGTGATCAATTTGAAAATAAAAATTTCAAATTTTAAATTTCCTGAGCTTGGGGTCACTTTGAAATATTTGACAGTTAAAAAAAATGAGAAGCACTATTCAGATATCCTTCAAAATCTAATGGGATCTAAGTGAGCATTAGATATACAAATTTGCAAAATTTGAATAGAATCGAATGAGTACTTTAGTCTATAATCGATAAAGTAAAATGAACATGCCGTACATAGCACACTGCACATAGCACACAGCACATAGCACACACACACACAGATACGTTGTGATGAAACTTCCAGAATACAATCTCAACATGATACTAGTTGATAAACTGCAATAAAAAAATACCCTTAAAAATTGCGAATTCATAACTCCCCACTATATCCCATTGGGTTAGTGAGGAGTAAAAAACAAAAAGAGAATAGACTATTAGATAGTAGGTATTCTTCTTCATCATTATCTTACCTTTATGTCTCGAGCTTTTGAATAATATTTTATGTTTCGTACGAGTAATTCAATAACAACTACCCATGTTTTCTACTCCCCAATACCAGAGTTACGACTTACGACAGAGTAATATTGTATATTATCTAACACTGGACTATCTAAACTTTGGTAACGCCCTATTTATTCTGACTAAGCGTATTTATTTTTACTTTAATTTATTTGACTGTTGTTTAACATTTTATTGTTTGTTGTTTATTATATCATGTTTCTTGTCTGACTTTTATTTTGTTTTTATTTATTAGGAAACTTAACAGCTATACAATATTTAATGTTTAATTATAAATATGTACATAAAAATAAGCCAATTAGAAAGTCTCACTTAATTACATTATAATATAAAGATTTTGAGTAGTTGAGTCATTAAGTATGATGGTGAGTATATGCGGGGGAAAGGGAAGGGTAATGGATATAGAAATGCGTTGATAAGAAAGGGATGAAGGTATAAGAAAGATAGGTTTGATTTTTAACCAATAATATTACCAATAACAGCGCGTAATTGACATTTCATCGATGTCTGCGTTGAGTAAAATATATCCGGTTGGGGTTCAAGACTATTGTAATATGTAGTTTAAACATCTGTTTATGTAATTATTATGTGCGTAATTCATGATTATACGTATATATTAAAAAATGTAAATGGTTTTGCGGTATTTTATAGTTAATAAATAAATTATTTAATATTTGGTAGACTAAAGTAAAAAAAAAAACTCAGTTGTTTTTTTTTTTTGTTTTCCATTTCCATGAACATTGACAGTTTTTAATAATCACTGTCAAATTATTTAATAATAACTGTTAAAATAGGATCTAAATTATAAAAAAATGTTATTAAAATTTCTAATGCAATTTTTGGCAACCCTGGTCCACGACGACAGAGGAGGGCTTTTATCTCAAACGTAGCAAGGGACAAAGTAGGTTAAGCACCACTTGCTCCAAATGAAGCCATGTTACCTGTAATTACCACTTTTATTGACTAAATCTAACCTTACTGCTTTTAGACTAAGATTCTCTAAAATACCTTCTAAAGAAGGTTGTACAGACCTGTGATGTGGGTAGCTGAGTGTCTTCATAGCTTCACTCTACAGAAAGATGGACAAAATTTCATTAAAGAAATGAAATCATATCTTCCATAATAAAAGAACATAATATTTCTAAAGAAGAACCTAATGGCTGATTCTTTTTACTTAAAATATTATCGACCTTCGTGGCTCAGTTGGTAAGGTATCTGACTGCTGATCCAAAGTTCCCGGGCTCGATTTTCTGTGAAGACACAGTCTTTAGTTGTGTTTTCAGACTGGAGATATGGGACGATTAATATCGCAAGTCTCCCGAATGAGGCAACTTATATTTGGGTGCGTTTTAAATTAATTTTTTGTCACAGAGCTGCGTTCACAATGAACGCCGAGTACACTTAGTGACGCTCTAAGCCGTTCGCGCTCTAAACCGAAAACAGACGCTCGAAAGACACCGTCGAGTTCAGTTTGAACGTCGAGTGTACGCTCCAAACGCTCGGTATAATCGTCGGGTGAAAAAAGCTCTGACAGTTAATAGTATTTCATCTGCGGTAAGATGACTTATATTTATTCTCTGTGGTATCAATTATGTCAGTTGTCATTATTTATGATGACAGTATGCATTCACAAAGAGGTTTATTTATAAAAATGTCACTACAAAATTTCCAATAAAATATTAGAGAGCATTTTTTACTCCAGTGCCCAATTGTTGTCTTTCGATGAAAATTAAAACGCCAGATGCTGCGTTCAGATTGAAACGCCGCTCGAAAGCGTTCAGTGAGATAGGTGTGAAAAACGCCATAATCTGCAACTTCAGGTACATGCAACACCCGACAACAAGTGTTCTATCTGAACATAGCCCAGTACCTGTTAGTTGTCCAAGAAGTAATAATAAAAAAAAATGTGTACAAAGGTGTATTAATAGCCACAGTGCAATCTCTTTACAGACCAAAACAAATTAGAGTCTTAATTATTTATAATTTTCTATCGTATTATTTGGTATTATTTGAGTACTGCTAAGCTGGTTTATTAATACAGTGATAGAGAACCCCATTTCAACGACATGTATGCTTAATTTAGGAAATGTATGAGAATGTACAATATACATATATGTACTTTGCACAAGGATATATTCATTATTGCCGACCGCCGCGGCACAGTTGGTAAGCCGTTCGGTTTCTGTGCGGGCGTCCTGGGTTCGATTCCCAGCAGAGGAGAAATTTATTTAAATTCATTTCTCACGCAAATATTGCTTCTCTGGGCTAGAAACACTGGTTAGTTGGAAGAAATTGCCATACGGCAATAAACTCGCCACTTGCGCAGGGTGCAAGGAAGTGTTTATTATTATTATTATTTAAATAATCTTATAAATAAGAAGTCATTGCACCCTACATGTGAGTTTATTATAAACAGCAATTAACTCCTATTTGATTACGTGTTTCTGGTCCAGAGAAGGAAGAATTGTGTAAAAAATAACTTTTGGAAACCAGGATTACAAGGACTGATATATTTATTTATTTTATTTTATTTAATGTGGCTTCTCGGGCAACTAGCAGGCACTATGTTAAATAAGTATTTAACACGCACCCAATAACAAGTTGCCACATTCTGGAAACTTACGATATTTATCGTCTCACAGATCCAGACTGAAAACACAATTAAAAAACTGTGTCTTCGTCGGGAATCGAACCCCGGACCCTTAGATCAGCAGTCAGATACCTAAGCATCTGAGCCACGAAGGCCGACAATAAACAGTAATTAAACTAAAATAAATATAAATAAGAACTCAACAATGAGAAAAGGTAGAAGAGTTTAAGAAATTGCAGGATAAACATTAATATGAAATTGTTTGATAAATATATTATATAATGTATATCTTTCGGTAGGTTCTTAAAAAATAGCAAAGAAAAAATTATAATTATTAATATTTTTGAACATTTTTTCAAGTAGGTGCCTACTAAGACATGAAAACTAATGTATTTTCAATATTCTGTTGATGAGCACTTTGAGTGTGAATGGCTTCTGTGGTCCCTCCATAGATTTTCTTTATAGTCCGTTTTCCCTCAGTGGATTCTGTGGTTTTCCCCAACCGAATATGCAAATAAGGGCAGGCTCATGAGAACGGGCCGGGCCATACTTAGTATTATACCTATTCCCTAACATAAAACGTATCCATTCTCGATACCTGCTATTTTATGGGGAAGCGGTCTTTATCATAATAACATTGTTTAGAGATTTTTCGAGAAAGAAAATCTGTTACCAACTTCATGTTGTTATTGATCGGAAGTCATAAAATATCAAGATTACATCGGATGGGAAAAATTACAATTTTGGGACTTGTTTAAAGCCTTAGGATCCATTTATCAAATAATTTAATACTCTATAGTTGAAAAAAAGATTTTTTGTTACCTTTGTTCAAACCACAGTACAATAACATAATACTGAACTGGACTTGCTACCGATTTCGGAGCTAACCGTTCTCTCCTCAGGCAAATATTTTTTTGTTTGAAATGTACCAAAGTTAACAATCCGATATTTGAGAAGAATTTAAAGTTGTGCTGTTTTCTTTTATAATCAATGTACGTACATAATACATATAATGAAAAAAAATTAACGTACAAAATACATATAACAAAATAAAATCAACGTACACAATACATATAACAAAATAAAATCAATGTACACAGTACATATAACAAAATAAAAATCAACGTAGGTACACAAAACATATAACAAAATAAAATCAACGTACACATTACATATAACAAAATAAAATCAACGTACACAAAACATATAACAAAATAAAATCAATGTACACAGTAAATATAACAAAATAAAATCAACGTAGGTACACAATACATATAACAAAATAAAATCAACGTACACATTACATATAACAAAATAAAATCAACGTACACAATACATATAACCAAATAAAATAATATTTGGGTGTTTCGGAGTTTTCGATTTTTTATTTGAATAGGATTATTTTTTTTATAACTATTTTTTAGTTTGAGATAACGTTTCCCAGTAATATTACAAAATTTCGAAGTTCGAACTTTTATAAATTTTGAGATATGCGAAAAAAAATCAAATATTGAGTACCTACCCGTGACTGGAACAAGAATTAAAATATTTGACCAAAAATACATAAAATGTTCTAATCCGAATTCTGAGTACATACCTACATATTGTATATATAGAACATATATGCTGCGAAACCTCTAACTTGGTATTTAACTCGTGCAAAAAGTCCACTACGCCATACAAAATGTTCCTTCCACGTACCCGCGTCTTGGCTTAAAACTGACGATATGTTAAGAGAAATAAATTATCTTAAACATATCGACAGTTGGATTTGACGTATGTAGGTATACAAATAATATTAACAAGTCTTTGTGAAAAAAAAGACTAAGGATGATATCGAAATGGTTTTGGTACCTACCTAACCTAAAGTATGTAGTTACTTTGTTGAAGTTTTTCTGATGACCCAATTACCAAATGGAGACGAATTGTGTCGATGTGGCACGCTCTCGCATGATCGCCTCCAGTTAGAGCCCCCAATAGGATGTCAAAATTAATTTGGATAATTCTTCAACAAAATATTTATTATAATATTTTACGATTATTTTGGTAAAAGTTGCACAGACGCCCTTCGTATATTAAAACTCTGTGACAATACCGCGTTGCTAAATTAAAGAATGAAACTAGTGGGCGCGGATAGGCGTTGATCTGCCATAGATCGCATTTTGTGTATTTTTCTGCCATAGACCGCCTTCTATGTAGATCGCATTTTATATAGACCTCATTTTATGCAATGTTCTACCATAGTCCGCCTTCTATGTAGATCGCATTTTACAAAGACATAATTTTATGTATTGTTCTACCATATACCGCCTTCTTTGTAGATCGCATTTTATACAGACCTAATTTTATGTATTTTATATAGACCTCATTTTATGTATTGTTCTACCATAGACCGCCTTCTATGTAGATTGCATTTTATATAGATATCATTTTATATATCTATTGTTCTACCATAGACCGCCTTCTACATATGTAGATTGCATTTTATATAGACCTCATTTTATGTAACTTACATAAACCACATTTTATGTATTGTTCTACCATAGATCGCATATGTAGATCGCATTTCATATAGACCTCATTTTATGTATTGTTATACCATAGACCGCCTTCTATGTAGATCCTATTTTATATAGACCTCATTTTATGTGTTGTTCTACCATAGACTACCTTCTATGTAGATCGAATTTTATATGGACCTCATTTCATGTATTTCACAAAAAAATCGTACTTAAGATATAATCGTTCGCAATACAATGTCAACAGATCTGTCCACTCAGCTATCTTTCGAAAGATTATACAACATAAAAAGCTTGAACAATCTACGAGCATATAAATATAAGACGATGCATGAATGTAAAGGAAGCCAGGAATTTGTGCAAAATTAGAGAAGTTTGGCGCTCGGTTCTCTCTGCTTCCCCCGTATGGGACATGGCGTGATGGTATGTATGCATAAGTATGTTCTCCTTTTCCTTCTTAGGTAGGTAATACAACTATTTTACCAAATTAAGGTTCTTGAACTGATTGCAAAAGATTGCCTGATGTAAATAAACCCGCCCATGTATTTTTCAGAATGTGACGATAGCTTAAACCTTAAACCTTATAATAATGAGGCGTGCCTTGTGAAGTGCTACATATGGTCCATACTTCTATATGGAGCTGAAACCTGGTCAATATGCTTAACCCTCTAGAGGCCTTTGAAATGTAGCTGCATCGCCGCATGCTGAAAATTTCCTGGCTCGATGTAATATCAAATGTGGAGGTACTCAGTGAGCTAGTTGACCCGATTGAGCGATGAAAGGTATCATATTTGGGACACGTTCTGAAAGGCAAAAGGTCCAGGCTGCTCCAACTAATTATGAAGGGCTGCAATAGAGGGACGCCTCAGAATAGGATGACATCAGATGTCATGGCTCTGCAACATTCGTGAGTGGACCGGCGTCAGAGATGTCGGCGGATAGAGACATCTCAGCAGTGATCGCCAACTTTGGGGGAACCTGATATAGCGCGAAGAAGAAGATGTGTACAACTTTGTAAACAAACCAAATAAATTAACAAATTAATATTATTTTTCTGTCCAAATGATCAATTTTTTCCAAATAATCATTTGCAATAAAAATTATTTTCGTAAATTAATAAATTGAATTAATATTTTCGGACTCAAAAATTATTAATTAAGTTTTATTTACGTACTATATAAAAAATGAAAATATAGACTTAACCAAATTAAAGATATTTTTATTTAAAAAATAAATAAAAAATAATAATTAAAATAATAATAAATATGTATATTAATTATTTATATCTAGCGTTTCCTAAACACAGGGTTATGCCCCACTTCTTTCAAATTGACTCTTCCCACATCTTTAGTTTAGGTTAAGTCTATATTTTCATTTTTAATTTAGTACGTAAGTCATCCTGAAGATGAGAACATTGTTCTCGAAACCGGTCGACACTTATTTTTGCTCATAAGTTGTGTATACTTCTGGGTTCTTCTTCTTTTATTCTTTTATTTTTTTATTTTTGTTTCTGCTTAAACTTTTGCTTGTTTTCTTTAATTTTATTTTTATTGTACTTCACTACTTACATATATATTTTGTAAATTTATATTTTATATACTTATATATATTTTTTTCTTGATTTTTTTGTTGTTGTTATATATAGGTTCCTTTTTATAATAATGTATGTATGTATTTTGCTTCGTGGTTCATAAACGTATGTTTTAATAATTTGTAATTGTGTGTGTAAAAGCCCATTTAGGGCGTTTATATAAATAAATAAATACTAAGTTATTATTTACATATATTATAAAATAAAAATCAAAAATTATTTGTTATAGTCCAGCAAATTATTTTTGTGAATTTCATTTCAAGGACCTCAATTCTGTTTTTAAACATTATTTGATTAAAACTTAGTTTTCCAGAACGTAAAGCATTTAAACATACATACCTATCTCTTATAAAATTATTCTGAGAATAGGAAGCGTAGTACAGTGATATTAATAATTTATTTATAGTAAATATAGCGACACTTAAAGACAAAACGATCGTTTGTATACTCGGCATTACATGACAAGACGTGTTTTGTTTTCAAGCTTATTATTGATATTGTAATTAAATAACAAGAACCATCTGTTAATGATTGAGAATAGACGCAATGAATATACAAATTGTGATACAAAATTAATTATAATGAAAAGCTTTTCGTCAAATATAATTGTATTATTATATTTTGAGTGCTCTTCAATATTTAAAACAAAAAATTAAGGATATTCTAACAAATCTTTAATAAAAACATATACCTACATACATTAAGTGATGAAATATTGCCGAAATAAAATAATTCAATAAAAATGTGAAAGCAGAATAAATGCAGTTGAAATGAGCTCGCTAAGAAGTATCTATTATAGAACGAGGTATGACAAAGTAAGAAATTTGATGTAGAAATATGTAGGTAGTTAATAGAATGAAAGTTAACACATTGTAAGGTGGTTTGGTCACTTAGGAAGAATGAATGAAGAACGCCTAACGAATAAAATATACATAGCTGATAGGAATTGAATTCTTTTCTAGGTCAGGGGCGCCCAAGAAAAGGATGGCACGACAGTGGACCGCAGTTCTGAAAGACGGAAATGTAAGAAGCGTTAACAACAGACGACCAAGCATGAAACGAAGCATTAATATGTGTCAAGATAGAAAAATGTGGCGTTCGGTTTCCTCTGCCTACCTCGTGAGGGATATATCGTGATGGTATGTAGGTATGTATGTATGTATGCATTATTGATTTATTTAAATTTAATATATGTACTCAGGCAATGATATAAGTTGCCGCAAATTGTCCTGAAAAATTATGAAATTTACAACGCAATCGTAGTGCCAACCTTGACGTATGCAAGTGAGACATGGACATAGCATAAATTTACTTTATTTTTCCATATATCTCAAAAAACATAAAAGATAGAACGCTGAAAAACAAAAAAAAATTTAGGTTTTAAACATTTTTATTAAGAAAAATATTTTGTTAATGATAAATTTATGTGTTTAATTGCCTATATTACCAAAGTTTTTAAAAATCAAAAACACCCCAACTAGATAATTTAATTTTCTATAAAAATGATTACATAGTATTAGGTACATATTTTTTTACAACAGTTTTTATAAAAATTGATTTTAGTAACGACATCGTTTCATATAACTAAGGCAGTAAACACTACACAATATCTCACTCAATAGTTTGATACCTACTTAATCTACAAACATACATCATGCTGTTTTCATATTCTGAGAAGGAAAAACAGATTGACCTCCATACCATCCTATCCTGGCATATATACCTACATGTTTTATATAGAAAACAAAATATCTTGAAATATTTATTAATTTGTGTTTAAGTGATTATAGTTTAGTACGTATTCTTCAACTATGCATACTATCGCCATCGACAGTTGGATCTCATGTGTTACATGCAACTAGTAATAAATATTTATTTTTCTACGTTACAACGTGAAGCAAACTTTTTTATTTTTTTTAATTTACATGTTTGTTTTTCTTCAAAAATTTTATAAATATTTATTTATTTATTTATACATCTTCTTGTACATAATATCATCATTATGATTGAGTGTTAATGTGACTATCAGCCTATTTGTCGGCCTTCCTGGTTCAGTTGGTTAGGTATCTGATTGCTGATCCAAGATCCCTGGTTCGATTCCCGGTAAGTGTTTATAGTTTAGTACGTATTCTTCAATTGTGCATACTATCGCCTTCGATAGTTGGATCTCATGTGTTATATGCAACTAGTTTATATGAAATATTCGAATCTATCACAAAATTACCGCCAAAGTAAGTAATTTAGGCAATGAATATTGTTTGTTATAGAAACATTTGTTCAATTTGTAAATATTTAGATTGATTTACGTAGTCAAAAGTAAATATACTTACATTAAGATATATAAGTGGATTATTTTGTTCTCCTCATTCTTTGCTTAGAATAACAATTTAATTGCTAAAAAGTCTTAAACAAAGTGAAAACACAATAGTTCGATGAATCATAATCAGTATGGTTCAACTAAATATTGATGTACTTATTATGTAAGCACAGGCTTTTAACGAGATTCGATTGATTGTTTGCTATACTTCTATTCAACGTTAATTGAAACATCACTAAATGGTAAGTGGTGTAAATACACTTTATATTGTGATGTATCTCTATAGGAAATTCAATTTATTTGGAATCTTTGATAGGCTTCTTTCAGCAAGTACCAAATTCGATTATTTTACCAGAGGAGACGATCAAGTAATCTTGGAATACATTAGCTAAAAGACAAAACAAAACGTCATTAAGGTATTATCGAAAGTCTAGAGAAACAATTTATAGCCAAATTTGATGAAAAAGAATACAAATAATACATCAATCTCGTTATTTTAATGGCAGGTTGGTAGGTATATGAAAACATCAAACAAATACATAATGGGTTCAATTCTCAAGACGATTTGAAATTTTAATCAAAATTATAGTCATTAAAAAATGTTGTCACCAGAACTGTAACTTTGAGGTATATTCATTTTATAATACGCTAGTGATGTTCTTTTGTCATTACAATTTCCTTTTGAAGAAGTTTCTTAAACGAACACGTGTCAAGAATGACAGATTCATGCCAGGAAAAATAATGTTCCACAAGAAAAAAGATCTCCAAGACGTCCTCAGAAAGCAGACGCAAAGCTGCATACTCTGGTCACACATATTTGGTCGTGTCAATAAAGATGGCTTTCTACGTGATATGGGACGTACAAGAACATTGTGGCTTGGCTTAAAAATCTCGGGCAGTGGTTCGGAATTTCGGATTCGGCCTTCACTCATGAGATTGGCGTAAGATCGTTATGAGTTTGGTGTGATGGTCGCCAACCTCCGCTGGAAACTGAACGAGGAGGAGAAGAAGAAACGGTATTGTAAGAATGAATTGAACTATGATAGCATTATATGGAGGTGGATCAGATATATTTTATTGGCTCACGCACTTCACTTGTAAGGGATGGAGGGGGGTATGAGAATAATTGGGGAGTTGTTTTAAAGAATGGTCCCTTAATAAAGGGTATCGCGTGAGCAAAACTGAATTTATAAACGACCCGACACAGTGGTGGCCCCCTGAAATACAAAGAAACGGTTCACGATAGAAAAAAATAAAAATTCCATACATGACATCTTGACAGTATAAATAATCGTTTTTATGGTAAGACGCTGAAGGGTGAAAGCCCTAAGGTGGTTTGGTCATATTTAATGTATGAACGTCTGACCAAAATCATACATTGGTGTTAGGGATAAGGTATTAGCGTAAATAGCATACATTGGTGTTAGGGATAAGGTATTAGCGTGAATAGCGTTTATGTACGCTGAAGGCTTATGTAATTATTATTGGCAGCACTTTTTTCGTAATATTTTTAAATTATTGAAATCATGTAGATGCTTTTTTCGATTGGATGACTAGCGACAAGTGTGCGGATTTGCATTTAACTTATAAAACCAATCACAACACATGCATATATACCCACACACCACCCAAAAAGGCACTACATTCAGAATAGGTTGGAAACACTGGTTGGTTGGAAGATATTGCTATTTGGCAATAAACTCGCAACTTGCGCACGGTGCAAGGATGTGTTTATTATTATTATAATAACCAGTTAGTTTCCCGAGAAGTAAATAAATAAAATAAGTAGACATCCAAGATATGCTTTGAATTAAGCATATCTTTTTAAGGATGGAATATCTGACATAGTAAATAATATGTATAGTGTATAGTAACAGCACACCCGGGTATATATATATATATAAATATCTATATATATATATATATATATATATATATATATATATATATATATATATATATATATATATATATATATATATATATATATATATATATATATATATATATATATATATATATATATATATATATATATATATATATATATATATATATATATATATATATATATATATATATATATATATATATATATATATATATATATATATATATATATATATATATATATATATATATATATATATATATATATATATATATATATATATATATATATATATATATATATATATATATATGTATATATATATATATATATATATATATATATATATATATATATATATATATATATATATATATATATATATATATATATATATATATATATATATATATATATATATATATATATATATATATATATATATATATATGTGTGTATGTAACATATATAATATATCTCTCAGAACACAATGCAATAATTTATAAGGGCTGCATTTGGCAGAGCGCCACTGCTCAAGAAATAGGCGGGGTAAAATGTACCCACCCGACGATTTATCGGCGATAAACAACCCACGGATTGGACCGAAGCTGAGACCCTGAGGGACTCGACACCAAAGAAAAAACCGTCGGAAGATACCAAAAATTACACGAAAATAACGGGCCGAAGAAATAATTCTTATCTTTCGAACGAAGAAACTTTGACTGGGGGTTATCTTGTATTGTGTAAAAGCCTTTAATTGCACCCATTAAGCCTCAGTTTTTCCACCGTCAGCTATTCGTAGTTACCACAAATGGATACTGCAATTACAGTAAGTTTATAACAATATAAGTTTATTTCAAAATTCAATAATTATGATATAATATTTTTAAGCGCCGTATGATACAAGAACATTACAAGAGCACTTTTGTTCGATCGTTTGCACATATTAGTCAGTATTAGCTATCTTTGGTACTTTTTATGGAGTATATGGAAGTTTCTCCGGACTCTTCTTACGTTCTTCGTGTGTTCTTTTAGAGTTTTGCAAGATCAAGTACCAACAACACAAGTACTAAAAAAACTTTTTGTTTGTGCTGTATATATTTTATAGGTTTTATTTAAATTTATTCACATAACTACGTATGAGTAAAAGTACAAACAAATTTATATATCGCGTTGTTTATCAGGCTCTCGCGGAGGGGTGTAAATGATGTATTCGTTTCTCGGATACTCCGTGTCGTGTTCGTTTGGTTTCTGGTGAAACTGTGTCATCGACGTTTCAACCGTACGTAGCCATCCTCAGGACGTCAGCCGAACGACATGAACAACACTACCGATACACTTAACGTTACGGAGAAACTCACACTACAGCCGAACGATACAACCGCCTCACAGACAAACACTGGTATGCGCACGCTACGGTCGATAAGTGCAGTACGTAACGCAAGAAAAATAAAGACAGTCACTAACCCTCCTCGCCGCAGCCAGAGACTACAGACGAAGAACCTGACGTATGGCCGAATTATTTATTATTTATATATAATTTTCCTCTTATTACTCGATTATGGTTAATTAGGAGATTGAAAGAATAGTTTGGAATTGTCATCCGTTAAACGTTTCATATATACGTTCAAAAATGTACAAAATAGATAAACAAACACCACTGATTCGATACAAAATGGAAAGCTGTTTTGGTAAATTCCCCTTTGAAAATAATTCGATATCGATATATATTATTATTGGAAGGGTAGGAGCCTAGAAGAATCTAGATAAATATCGGGCATCAAAATAACTTTTTGTGCCATTGATCACACCAACCGAGTTAATGTTGTATATAAAAGAGTCTAGGATTGATGGATTGCAGATAACATTCACTATGGCAGACGAATAATGTATGTACGTTACTTTCCAATATTGATCGAGGAAAAATTGCCTTTATTCCAAAAGACCCAAAAAAAATAATGTAGGTATATCACATAGTACAAAGGAATCTATTTAATAATCGAAATAAACTATTCGAAAAGAACAACAATATGAAACAGAAAACAAGCTTATTTTTGTTTTGGAATATTACACGTGTCAAATTTATTATTTAGCACTACTTGTTCATTTATATGAAACTACAGAGCATATTGCATGGGACATTAATTATTCTTCTTCATGGTACCAATCCGAGGATCGGTTTGTGCCAAGCACTCTGTCTCCTCGCGTACCTCTGTTGTCCGTCAGACTCTTCAATTCTTGTTAGCTGCTACTGCGCACGTCACTAATCACCTGGTCCATATAACTGTCTCTAGGGGGATTGCTATAGTTTCTGCCCTCCGTCTTTCCCTCGGCGATAGTACAGTAACAAGTAGGCCCGGATGCCTGATGTTATGGCCTATCCATTTGGATCATTGTTGGGCAACCCTCTTTATGGACTGACCAATGGATCCTAGCCGTGTGCCTATAGCACCACATTTCGAAAGCACCCAGATGTCCAAATACTTTCCGGCAGATAGTCCACGTTAGGCTGACATACAGCAGCATATTCCAGACAATAGTTTCATTCAAGTTCTTCCTAACGTTGATATCATTTTTTTGTTGAAGGCAACTTTTGCCTGTTGAACTTTACTTATTATTTCTGCCTTTGAGCGGCCATCTTGAGAAATTATGATGCCCAAATATACAAGTGCTTTATTGATTTATTAAGGTGTCACCCAGAACTTTGCTGTCACCTCTTTTTTTCCAGCAACCATGCAAGTTGTTTGATCTTAATTTATCTTCATGTTAAATTTGTAGTTCAGATATTTTCCATCTTTCTTCAAGACCTTATTCAATTCCTGTCACGTCTCAATTATAAGTTATTGTTATGTACCTTATTTTAATTGAGTGTATACACATTCGTATATTATTTTCCACAGAAAACTCCAGAAAGAAAAAAAATTGCGGTGAATACAAAATACAGTTTAAAAGGAAGTTGTTTGAAAAGCGTATTAAAATTGATGAATTCGTCGCACATACAAAATAGATGAAGTTATATAACATTGGTACACATCGAAGGTCTGCGTATGTTTCTTTGTATTTAGTTTGCCATTCCCTAGAGACTTTCCGCGGTTTCTTTATCAAATATGCAAACATAACCAAGTTCCCAAATGTAGGGCATATCCAATATGCTTCTTATTATACAGTAACGCTTTTTAAGTTTTTATTATATAATTGAAAACTAAATTAACATACTGACTCGATAGCATAAAAATAAGCTATTTGTATTCAATTTAAAATTTGATATACAAAATGATTCGAACTCGCGACCACTGGATTACTAGCCCAGCGTGCTAACCGCTCTGCCGCCTCCCATCTGATTAATAAAAAAAATATTTTTGCTGTTGAATTATTGTTTGATCAAATCATTCCCTTTGTAACTGTCATCTTGACACACCGCACCGATTTATATTTATTTATTTCTTTTTTTATTTATTAAAAATCCTTTTTTACAAGTATAATAATTTCAGAATAAGTACAATATAACTTTATACAGTAGTAAATAAAATGTATAGGTAATGCTAAAATTAAGTTAAAGTTTAAGTCATAAGTGTATACATAAATATATTTTAATTATTTCGCATATAATTTCAGCGAAGTGAATTTATAAAAACCCCAGTGAACATAGTTCTAAAGATTATTGAAACAAAGGCTTTTCCACCAACGAGTACCTATGTAGTATTATAACTGTCGTTTCTTACGTCATCTATGCAAAAAATTTGATTTTCTATAAATAAATAAATAATACTTAGTGTAATAAAAAATCCTTTCTTCAGTTAAGAGATATATTCGTTTTAAAAAATAAAATCGGTAGAAATTCACGTAAGTACAAATGTTCATAAAAAATCTACATCAAACGAATGAGACCAATCTAATTCACTGCAGAAATATATTTTGTTCGACAATAATACCTAGTATCTACCGAAGTGAAGTGAAGCCTTGCTTCATTCCCCTAATATCATTTTCGTAATCAAATAGCCGTATTAAATAAAATTTTGTGTAAAAATGGAGTGTAAGAATCCTTAGTCGGCAGGTTGGCGGGCGCAGTGCCAGGTCTACAGTTTTCGGCGCCCATCGCACTTGATTTAAATCTCATCCTTTGAAAATAAATATACATATCGCGCGGCCGTGTCCCTAAAGGGGTTGGCAGGAATAGCCCTCTAGCCTCGAAAACATTAATTAACAATGTGTATTTATGTTATATATGTTTATATTTTAATGTAAGATTTTTTTCTAAATCACTTTCATCCATTTCACCATTTGTACTGGCGAATAATTTATGTACGATGAAGTGTTAAGAGGGCATAATAACGCTATACTTAGCGACTGAAAACTGCCCAATGCACTATGAAGTTACGCGTTAGTAAGGGTAAATATCGCGTGCGTTAAAAAAGGTTTATACGTGATTCAAATTATCGGAAACCCCAAATTTGTTGATTTTTTGCATTTTAAGAACAAACCTTAGTTGAAATGAAAAAACTTTATCGGTCATTCACTTTGATTTTATGGACTCTTTAAGCGTATAAAAGATTTATTTCTCTACGACACATGATTATGGAGTAGTTTAACAAAAATGCTGTAAAAAAGGATATTTTTAATTATTTATTTATGGAAATTTGGGCTGAATTTTAAAATTGTGTGACAAACATTCACTAGATAAATGTTGAAAGGACTTATACTATTTTTTCTAGAAACACTCTGTTTAACATATTTGAGGGATTTCATTTGATATTGAGGTGTTTAGGTTTATATGGCCCTTTAAGTAAATAAACAATTTATCAAATTATCGTAAAATAAAGTAGGCAAAGGCGAATTTATTGCCATGAGGCAATCTCTCCCGCTTCCTTAATTCATGTTTTATGTCATGTGTCCTCCTTTGAAAATTTCCCTCGAAGATCGGTCATCAGAATTTTATTATTTGACTTTCTGTCGTTTTGAAAAAGGCAAATTATGCAGTAATTTATTTATTTACCAAAGAAACAAATACAGTCACATAAAAACACATTAAATTGTAGTGACATACATAAAAAAACAGACTCATAACATTTTTAATATCCGAGTTAGTTTTTCATCTTTTTTTTTTTTGTTTTTATTTCGGACGTTTTTACATTACGTCCAATTCTATAACTCTTTAGTTCAAGTTCATATTCTATAACGCTAAAATAAGAACGTTCTTATTTAGGAAAGTCCGTACTCCAAGTATGTCACGAATTAGTTCAATTCCCTCATGTAAAACCACATTTTAGTCTAATTAACTATCGAAACATTACTAATTTTAGTTTACACCTATTTGGAAGCGTACTAATTATTTTCAAAGAAGTTCTTGATTTATTAGGAAATTTGAAAACAGTTGTGGACGGATAAAATAAAAATGGATTATTTACACGTGTTGTGTTATGTTGAAAATTAAAACCAACGACTATCAGTGCAAATCAATAGAAATGTTAGGTTAGGCCGAACAGTGCGCAGTACGATTAAGTAGTCTGCGCCATAGACAATTTGAGTTCAAATTATTATCTACGGTGCACTAATTTTGTAAATTTTAGTTTTAAGAATATCGTCAGTTACAGAACACGAAATTAAGTTCAAATGACCTTCGCTCTAAAATTTTAGAACGATCCTATTTTAGTTAAATAAGTTACTGAATTGGACGTATTATCAAGTTGTGTTATTATTAACCTTCCTAATATTTATTTATTTTATTTATTTATACATCTTCTTGTACATAACATACGAACAAACCCCAGAGCATTACATCATTTCGTGAAGTCCGGAAAGCCGCATACCGGTTATCCACAAAACATGTTTTATAAGGATGCTTCAGCTAATGACACTGAAACCATATGTGAGCTCTTCGCTGGTTTTTTTGACTCTGCATTTCAAAGAGGTGGAGTTGTTGGAGGAGCGCCGATGACTTGTTTGAGGGAACTTAATCTTGGCCATATCTATTTTAATAATGTAGAAGTGCTTACTGAATTAAGGGCTATTGATTTGAATAAAGGTCCAGGTCCCGATGGTATACCTCCACTGTTCATAGCAAAATGTTCGGAAGAGTTATCCGTTATCCTAACTCTATTGTATACGAAATCATATACCGATAGCGTATTTCCCTCCGTTTGGAAGAGGTCTTACATTACACCCGTATACAAATCAGGTGACAAACACAACATTGAAAATTATAGACCTATTTCAAAGCTATGTTTGTTTGGGAAAATAATGGAAAAGATTATTGTGAAGCAGATCACACCAGCAGTCAAATCCTTTATTGTACCCAATCAGCACGGCTTCTTTCCCAGGTAGGTCAGTCGAATCAAACTTGGTCGGTATCACTGATACATTTGAGGTCAATTTTTCTAACTTGATTACATTTTGTACCATGGACTTCTAAATGATGCTTATACCGACTTCAAAATAAGTCATATAATATTAGTACGTAAACTTGGAGAATATGGTGTGCACGGCAATCTGCTTGGGTGGATAACTTCTTACATAGAGAAAAGGTCTCAAGCAGTTGCAATTAACAACTGTTCATCTAAATTTCGACATTGTTTCTCTGGTGTACCCCAGGGATCTCACCTCGGTCCAATACTGTTTATCCTCTATATCAATGACATTCAAAAGTGTTTCAAACACAGCAAATTCCTTGTTTATGCTGATGATATAAAAATTTTCAGTAAAATAATTAGCTTAAGAGATAGTGAAAATATGCAGGCAGATTTGAATCGTTTGCACATGTATTGCCAAAACAACCAACTTTATTTGAATATCTCCAAATGTGTCTGTATATCGTTCACGCGCTCTAATAATCTTATACCCCATAATTATATGATAAATAATGTTCCTTTGAAAAGAAGCGAGGTGGTGAGAGACCTGGGAATAACTCTTGATGCAAAAATGCTATTAAGAGCACATATTGATAACATTGCGGAAAAAGCATTCAGGCAACTAGGTTATATATTGAGAATATCGAAACCATTTGAGTCAACCGATACATTAAAATCATTGTATTTTACATATGTTCGTCCATATCTTGAATATGCCTCAATTGTCTGGAACCCCCAGTATATAACTTATGTAGAAAGATTGGAGAAAATACAAAATAAATTTTTGAAACACCTTGATTACAGATGTCGTTTAGCCTTTGATGATAAAGCTCTCTCAGCTCGTCATCATAAATTAACAACTTTAGAAAATAGACGCACAATTGCAGACATGATATATTTACATAAAATCATTGATGGTGCCGTTGACTCTGAGTCTCTAGTTGGGAGTCTCCCCTTTAATTGTCCCTCTCGTTATACCAGATCATCCGTAACTTTTAGACTTCCCCTTTGTAGGACCAATTATACCCAAAACTCCTCCTTTCAAAGAGCATGCAATATTTATAATAACTTTTTTAAGACAGTCGACATATTTAGACACTCTAAAACTAAATATAAAAGTGCCATATCAGACGCCCTTCTAGGCTCGCGATAACTGGTTTCTGCTTGGTTCAATTTGACTACGATTCCCACAGCTTCCCTTCCCCCTAATATTCTTAATTTATTATCCTTTTCTTCCTTTCCATAACTGTATAAATTTTCCATAGTAAATTTTCCATAAAACTTTCCATAATAAATGAGCATAAATTTGTTAACACTGCACTATGTAACTATCCGCAAACTGAAATGGTTTATAATGTGTAATTATTTTTTTAGTCTTTTTAATATATTCTGTAATGACTGTATGTTTGTTTGGTTAATAAATAAAATAAAATAAAATAAAATAATATAAACAAATATAATTGTACACTGGCGGGCTTATTGCCATTAGGCAATTTCTTCCAAATATTGTTGTTTTTAATAAAATAAAAAACACAAATAATATTTGGCACACCAGATTTCATTGCGCCATTCGAACCTATGGATGGATCTGCCCCTGGGCAGGCGTTTTGTCCTGTGCGTTTGACGTCGTAAAGTTGGTACCTATCTAATGTTGTAATCATCGTAAAATTATTCGTTTAAATTTTATAATATCAATAAACACGTAAGTTGGCACCAACACTAGGTACTTTAAAGCAAATTGATTCACCTTGAGAAGGAGTGTGATAGTGAAACAGATTTTGATATGCTTCAACACTTCCTTCCACCAACAGTCAGCGATAGAGGCAATGAGACTCATGAAAATTTTACTCTCAGGGTCATGTTTTTAATCATGAACCTATATGAAGACAAAATGAATTCAAACAATTGAATTAAATTAAATAAAAATATCAACTGAATATGAGAGATAATGATGTACTGCATTAGGAAGACAGAGAGATAACGCACTTTGAGATATTTACATTTTTATTGTAGAAATAAATTATAATACATGACTCTAAAATATCAAACTTTGTTTGTATAGTACCAACTATTTCCTATAAGAGGAAAATGAAAATTGAATATAAAAGTGAAATTTTTAAATATTTGTTATAAAAATAATGTTAAAGATTGAAACTTATATATAACATGAATTTACATCAAAATCAAACCAAACAAAATCTCTTTCATATCATACTCAAAATCATGATTTCAATCTATATTAGGTTCAAACATAATGGATTCACATTCATATATTCAGACAATAAAATCATAAAGGTATAACTCATCATACAGCTATGGAGTAAACATTATAAAACAATATCGACTCGCAGCATGAATAAGGAGATCCCCTCGATGACCAATATCTTCAAATGAATCCGGTTGTAGAAGATGTATTTAGATTTTAAAATTCTCGTGACTATTTGTATCTTGATCCCTCTATGTTACAATAAAATCCAAGTGAAGAAATTTGTTTGTGTCCAAGTAAAAATCCAAGTGAAGAAATTTGTTTGTGTCCAAGTAAAAATCCAAATGAAGAAATTGTCTCCGACAATTTCCTATATGTGACTCCTTTGTCGTCAGTTATAAAATTTTAGGTTAGGCAGAATTAAATGTCGTACATTTCATCGTCGTGTATATGCAAGCATGGTAATTGCAAAATAATATCCAAATAAAATATATTTCCAATGGAAAACTAAATGGAATAACATTCGAATAATCCATTTGTAGAATTAAATAAAAATTATTTTCGTCAGAATGGGTGCGCAATATCAGGGTAGGATTGAATTTGGGATGACTGACATTTATATCAGCATCTAGATTATAGAAAAGAAAACAGGATTATTGGTTTGAAAAATGATCTCTCGCCAAACTATCTTGACATACGAACACATAAAACAAACTTACCCCAAATTCAGAAATTCAAATCGACGTCGGCCGCCATTTTCCTACACTGGCCGTACCGCTTCGATAGGTGTATGCAAAAAGAAAGAATTTGACATAAGCTTTGCTAATCATAAAAAATATTGCCACCTGACAAAAATCAATTTAGTGTGTTCGCACAAAAAAAACTATAAATTCCCAATTATTAATTTTTCCCTATACATAATTTTCTATAACATGACATACCCGCAACCCCACATAAAAAAAATTTAATAGAAATTTTTTTTTAAAAAAAAACTGAAAATTGCAAATTATGAAACCAACCCAGAGATCATAAATCAAACCGAAGGATATGAAAAGAAAAAAGGAAATCATTTGCATCATAAATCATCATCCTGAAACAGTTACACAATAGACATGGTAAAACAACGATATACTTATCTACCATTCAAAAAAATATAACCTGAAACATACAAAATCATGTTAACGGATTAAAAAATATTGACCTGTAAAACGAATACTGTTTGAAATATAAAATATTATTCCTTCAGAACATAACCTTCTAATATGTATCCCCAATTCCTAAATACAAATATCTCAAAAAATTTAACTTTAAAATATTTAAGTACAATTTGACATAACAGAGTTCCGCTTGTAAGAAAAGAAAACTCCTAACAAAAACAAAAAAAATGATCCCAATTAATGAAATAACATAACACCCAATTAAATGATAAAATAAAATTAAAACGACTCATTTAGAGTTACTTTATGATCTTTTATTACATCAATTTTTACAAGTATCACTTTATAACAAGTGAAACTTACACCCTAAATCCCAAAAATAATTGAAGGCTCACAAGAAGACTACAATTTTTAAATTTAAAACTTTTCCCCTAACAAATTTTTAATTATTAGTAGAAAATTTGACTAAAAATACTCTCATATATCGCTCATTTTCATTTTTTTAGCTAAAACGACCGAAAAGGCTTTAGCATAAAGAATAATCTCTCAAGTCGCAAAGTACTTTCAAGCGAGATATAAAAAAAAAATGATCTCTTGGGAAATCAGATGTCCTCAAGCGAAATACAAAGATTTCTTGGCTCATCGGATACCCTCAAGCGAGATACAAAATGCAAAATCCAATTATAAGCCGGAAAAATGCAGGAGCTATCATATGGGATGGAAAGTCTTAATATAAATATTATATAATTCCTAAAAAAAAATATAACATTTAACACAAAAACTGGTTAAACATTATTTAATATTACTCCAAACATCAGTTATAAAAAAAAATTAAAAACCCCAAATCTTCAAAATAAATTTTAAAACATTGAATAAATTATGACTAAATGTCAATTATCACATCTATGAGATTCCATAGAATGAAATTCAGTTCAAGACCAAACAATCACACCTTCATATCTTGTATATAAAAGAAAATAAATAAATAAATTATTAATTAGCAGTGACATCACATACAAGATCCCTTCTCAATTAAAACTATTTAAACAAATAAATTCTGGAACCTATATATTTTATGTTTTCACACAGATTACTACAAATTAATATTAAAATTATTCATTATTAAAAATTAATTTTAAACCCTTCTCATGTTTCCTGTGATTTGATGTCTATCACTCAATGATTAAAGAAATTTGTATTTCTTTTACCCACAAAACGATGTAACCCATCACAATAAAATCTCAAATTCAATATTAAAATTTAATCTATCAGAATCAAATTCATAAAACTGATTTATACAAAAAAAAATATACAATACCACAGAAATTTAAAACAAATTCACAATTTGTTTCTACTATTTGATCTCCATTACCAGATTTTTAAATTGTTTTGTATTCAAGCGCTGTACAATGTTGTAATACTCCACAATAAAATTTCAAATTCAATATTAAAATTTAATATATCAGAATCAAATTCTTAAAAACTGATTTATACAAAAAAAATATACAATACCACAGAAATTTAAAACAAATTCACAATTTGTTTCTGCTATTCAATCTCCATTACCAGATTCTTTAAATTGTTCTGTAACAAGATTATATTATATTATGGTCGCACAACCATAACACCATATAACTAACAATAACGATGTAATGTGCGAATTTACATCATTATCTAAGAAACAAAGTAATTCTGACGACAGATATCCAATAATATTTACGAATAAAATTAATCATATATAAATTGTGAAGTAATGTAACTAACTGATGACAGTAAAAAAAATCATAATAAAATGTAAAATATTCATTTGTAAATCCCCAGTCTACATTATAAAAAAAAAATAAGATTTGTACCTAAAATAATCTTGTATGTTATGTCGATACCAATATTAACACATCACATCAAAATAAACATTCAAAAATAAAAAAAAATAAAATGTTTAAAACAAATCTATCTACAATAAATATTTCACCCCCACTCTGACAATCACCATTCATCATAATAAAAGATTCTAAAAATCTCTAAATAAAAAAAATTCTAAAAATCTCTAAATAAAAAAAAACTATTTACTTTTAATTAAATCTTTAAATTTGAATAAAGTGAAACAATTATCACTAAATACTAGTTGGATGATATTGAAATGCAAAATATTATGCTTAAAATGGTTTGAATCTAAAATAAATAATCAACGTTAACTTTGTTTGTGTTCATTATGCATTTCTCTCATTATTATACTGAATGTAAATAAAAAAAAATTCCCTTATTAATATAAATAAATAAACAAGAATAAAAAATTAAATGAATCCATTATTAATGATTCATCAATACCTTACTCAAATAAAATAACATTAGAAATTGAGACAGTCCATCCACCTCAAAGTGAAATTCTGAAAAAATAAATACTTAATTATATCATAACGAAAAACAACAAAACGATTAACAATTAACATCCAATCGTTAACCCTGCATAACAATGTCTTTACTATGGAATTTAATACTCTATTCTTATCCAAATTAGAAAAAATATAAACCAGAAATGAACTTCTATTTATTATTTTATTTTTTAAATAACTCAGAGACCCTTTATTGGAAAAACAATTCATATTCTTTGATAGAGGAAAATTATTTTCATAAAAATAATCCCCTATATTATATTCTTCCTCAATTCCAGCCTTTTCACAATCATTAGTATCATTTAAATATGACTCGAATGCATTATTTTGAACTTTCATGAAAGCATCTTTAAAATAAGAAACATGATTCATATAAATGTTTGTGGACGTAACCGTAACTTCATTAAACGAGGAGCGAACAGGATTATATTTATTATGGTATTCCATTTTTATTATGTATTCTTTTTTAGACAACGTAAAATATGGGATGTATCCAGTTGACATCTTAATTAAAGAATTCATCGCTGAGCGAATAGGGACAACATGGTTATACTCATCTCGTTGATTATCATGAACCAATGTGGTAAGTGCCGTAATGGCTTTTCTATGTTGAACTTCAACAACGTTGGCCTGAGGTGAATAAAGATACGAACAATATAAATAAGGAGTGTCATTTTTCTTAATTAAGTCCACTGATTCATTCATTGTGTAATTAACTTCGCTATCAGAGATTGAATACGTCTGCTCAGTATTTACAGGATCGACTAAAGGATCATGGATATCTGAATTATTATTATCATTGAGCAAATTCGAATCACTAAATTCATTCATTTCCACCTCACGTACACACTGTGTAGTTTCGGACACCGTATTTGACAAAATTATGGAAGTATTTTCCGTTATTTTCAAATTTTCATCATTCGTAATTATTGATAAGTCTATATCATCGTTACCATTAGACAACTGAGGTGGGGAATCATCCACTAAAATTTCTTTATCCTTATTATCAACATCAATATCAACATATGGTATACCATAGAATTTTTTCAAGCTTCTAATTGAATCATCGTCAACCTCTGATTTTTTCAATTCTTCTATTATTTGTCTAATTGCCCCATTACATGCTTCTGCCTGTAATCTCAAATCCCTCCATGTGTTTGCTGATGGTAAACCACGCATTTTTAATTGTATTTTTAATTCCTCGATTGATTTAAAAGCATATTTTGGAATTAGATCCATAATTATTCGTTTTAAAAATAAAAAAAAATTGAATTAGATTAAAACTGATAATCAAACAATAAAATACTTCACAAATAATAAAAAAAATGTTGAACTTTTGACACTTCGGTTCTTATAAAAAAAACTGATTTCGGAATAACAATTTATGATTTACATAAATGGACTACTCGAAAAGAATATAAATGAATATAAAAACCAACGATTACCCAACTATTGTTCAATATTCTTTAGATATAATGATATCTTAAAGATGTAACCAAAACTTTATTTTGAATTCGATAAGATGATTTCTGCGTCAAACAGGTATATGAAAATTACGATTAACTTATAGTATGTTGTATTAAACGTTCAAAAACCATAAATAACATAAGACTGACCTTAAAACGATTCTGAATAACAATAATTTGATAATATTCATCCTATAATCAACTATATTTAACGTTTAATATCATAGAAAAGAGATGTTTAATATTAACGCATTATACAATGTCAGAATGACAAATCGTATTTATGTCGGTAAGTAGATTTCTACAATATAAAACAATCAATCGCTCGTGATATTCGAAATACAGAAAATATTGAATAGATAACTGAATCACATAAAAGTATGACCGTTTATTCACAGGTGGCGTTAATTCGTTTCTATAAAATTCATTGAACAAATAATTATTGATTCCCTTTAAAATAACAAATAATGACCCATTTTTAACAATAAAACACTATATTTAATGATAAACAAAATCACACCTCAATATGGAATATTAATCTTCCTAAGAAATAACTGGAAAAACGCATAATAAACTCGAAACATGTATAAAAAAAACTGTAGTAGTGAAAAATTCAATATAATAAATAATACTTTTTTACCTCCACTTATTTGTATTAAATGTGAGATTTTCCCTTTAAAATCATCTGAATATTATGGTATTAATATAAAAGCTTCCAGAAGTGAATCTCGAATAAAACAAAATCCAAAATCTGAAAATTGTAAAAAGAATTAATCACACCTGTTAAACAACGATGAAAAATTTTCACACATCCCCCTTTAACAAATAAATCCCCCTAGAATACTGATTGAAAATTATTTAACAATTCCTTTCCACCCTATAATGAAGTTAAAAAATAAATTTTGATAAAACACCAAAACTAAATTGTTTATATTTAAGAAGAAAAGAAAAAAAATTAAAATGATTATGTTGAAATATTCTCTCTAAAAAAAATCACTAAGTTATTCTTCCAATTAATAATCAACTTTTCAAACAAGAACTTTCTTTTCAAAAAAATAATTAAAATTGAATTTGTAAATATGACTGTTCACTTCCAAAGTAAGAAAAGATCTATCTCCCCACAGAATGCAATTACAATAATACAATAATTATAATTTCCCTCAAAAAAAAATACACTCAACAATAATTCTTGTCACTAGGCAATTGATAATTTTTTTTTTTACTGAAACAATACATTCTGTACAACATTCTGCATATATAAAAAAAATTCAAATTATGTAGGTAATGAAATTTCTTTTGACATTGAAAATTTGTCAAATATAAAAAAAATCTTCAAATAAATGCTTCTGTATGCTGGAATAAAAAGAGACATAATAAAATTCAGATTCTTTCAACGATCAGTTATAAAATGATAGAAAAAACACAAAACAATCACTTAACTTTTGACGATGTGAGATATGCTCAAAGCCAAATTGTATTGATGTTGTACATAACTGAGCATCAGATCTTTCCTGGTCATCCTCCAAGCCATGTTGATCATCTTAGTGTCCTTGTCAGTTTTAAGGAAGGTTAAAAGGTGGGATTTATATGGAATATAGGAGTTCCTACCTAACGTAAACTTTCTATAGATTCTACCTATTAATCTCTCTCCTCCAAACACAGCACAACAAAATAAAGGTATAAAATTTAAAATCTGGGCGCCAGTCCTCACATAAATTCACGATCCATGAACGCCTAATAGTCCACGCCAAAGAATTTTTAAAAATTAAGCTCCTCGATGTGACTTTAATGAGAAGGGGTTCCACGTTGGGCCGCCAATGAGAAGGAGTGTGATAGTGAAACAGATTTTGATATGCTTCAACACTTCCTTCCACCAACAGTCAGCGATAGAGGCAATGAGACTCATGAAAATTTTACTCTCAGGGTCATGTTTTTAATCATGAACCTATATGAAGACAAAATGAATTCAAACAATTGAATTAAATTAAATAAAAATATCAACTGAATATGAGAGATAATGATGTACTGCATTAGGAAGACAGAGAGATAACGCACTTTGAGATATTTACATTTTTATTGTAGAAATAAATTATAATACATGACTCTAAAATATCAAACTTTGTTTGTATAGTACCAACTATTTCCTATAAGAGGAAAATGAAAATTGAATATAAAAGTGAAATTTTTAAATATTTGTTATAAAAATAATGTTAAAGATTGAAACTTATATATAACATGAATTTACATCAAAATCAAACCAAACAAAATCTCTTTCATATCATACTCAAAATCATGATTTCAATCTATATTAGGTTCAAACATAATGGATTCACATTCATATATTCAGACAATAAAATCATAAAGGTATAACTCATCATACAGCTATGGAGTAAACATTATAAAACAATATCGACTCGCAGCATGAATAAGGAGATCCCCTCGATGACCAATATCTTCAAATGAATCCGGTTGTAGAAGATGTATTTAGATTTTAAAATTCTCGTGACTATTTGTATCTTGATCCCTCTATGTTACAATAAAATCCAAGTGAAGAAATTTGTTTGTGTCCAAGTAAAAATCCAAGTGAAGAAATTTGTTTGTGTCCAAGTAAAAATCCAAATGAAGAAATTGTCTCCGACAATTTCCTATATGTGACTCCTTTGTCGTCAGTTATAAAATTTTAGGTTAGGCAGAATTAAATGTCGTACATTTCATCGTCGTGTATATGCAAGCATGGTAATTGCAAAATAATATCCAAATAAAATATATTTCCAATGGAAAACTAAATGGAATAACATTCGAATAATCCATTTGTAGAATTAAATAAAAATTATTTTCGTCAGAATGGGTGCGCAATATCAGGGTAGGATTGAATTTGGGATGACTGACATTTATATCAGCATCTAGATTATAGAAAAGAAAACAGGATTATTGGTTTGAAAAATGATCTCTCGCCAAACTATCTTGACATACGAACACATAAAACAAACTTACCCCAAATTCAGAAATTCAAATCGACGTCGGCCGCCATTTTCCTACACTGGCCGTACCGCTTCGATAGGTGTATGCAAAAAGAAAGAATTTGACATAAGCTTTGCTAATCATAAAAAATATTGCCACCTGACAAAAATCAATTTAGTGTGTTCGCACAAAAAAAACTATAAATTCCCAATTATTAATTTTTCCCTATACATAATTTTCTATAACATGACAACCTTTCTCCGCACTCTCTTCTGATTTTGTCAACGTCCAAGATTTAATATCGGCACTTTATAGTTGTTTTATTGACAAAAGCGCGCATAGCACTAAATGATGGTAATACATTTATAAATACGCTCCTCACTTTATAGACACAGGTGGAATAATCGGTTTCGGCTTCCACAGGATTCGGCGAAACAAAATCGGCTTACGCGTGATAATATGAACGCTTTGGAGGTGAGATAAAACATTGTTTTGCTGTAAACAATAACTTCGAATGATAGGATTGCCAAAATGGAATTCTCACAAATTATTTAATTATTTATTTACGGTTACAAACAATCATAATAGGCGTGATGACAGTATGAAAAAATCATTGAAATTATAATTTTATAAAATAAAATAGGTTATATAGATTGGAAAAAATATATTTATTTTCATTTTAAAAGAGCGAATAATATTAATATTATTAAAATAAAAATACAAAATATGTAAGTCCGCCATTTTATGAGAAACACCAATCAGAGTGAATCAATAATTATGACGTCACAGTTTCAATACAATATATGAAATTACTTTGCATCGAACAAAGACTTTTGCTCGTCAGAATTTAGAAACGTAAAAACTTACATATAAGCGAATTATTATTATTCTATGCATATAAGTACTTTATTTATCTATAATTTAAATACAACTTACATCTCGAAAATCGATAAAATATGTTCCTTCTTCTCGCTACATTATGTGTTCATAAACTAAAAGCATACCTACGCGGTACTGTGGTAGACATGACAGTTGTAAAGCTGCGTTGCACCGCTCAATTGCGTCGATTCTGTTCACTGCGACGGGTGTGTTAACTCACTCCTTCGAAATGTATTGGCTCACGGCGCAGTGAGTCGTGAGTGCTAGACAGGGAGAATGCGAACAGTGTTAGGGTATTGAGTTATTGAGTTGCCTGCTTTTTAACCGACAAACTATTACTTTTAAAAGTAGAATCGGGATTTTTAACCGACATACTATTACTTTTAAAAGTAGAATCGGGAAAGTTGTGATATTTTTAAACATGTAGGTACATGAAATATAATGAATTCAATAATAATCTTTGCTTATATAAAATACAATACCTGCATATTATACTTTTATTATTATTTTTTAACTAGCTTAATGACCCGGCGCAGTGAATAGGCGTGATGAGAGTAAGAAAAAATCATTGACATTATGATTTTAAAAAATAAAATAGGTTATTGAGGTTTAAAAAAATGTATTTATTTTCATTTTAAAAGAGTGAATAATATTAATATTCTTAAAATAAAAATACAAAATATTATAGACTGCCATTTTATGAGAAACGCCAATCAGAACGAATCAGAGCGCATGACGTCACGATATTCTAGGTTCACGTCCAGTTTTGCCGATTTGCGGCACTTGTGCCGATATCGGGAAATTCAGACTTGCGTCGGCACTTAATCGGGAAACGCTTTAATTCGGCACTTTTTGGGATTAGAATGTATAAAAAAATATATATATATTTTTGTTTATACTAGATGTATTAATTTTGTATTTTTTACGTCTAAATAAAAGTTACTATTATTATTAGTAGTAGTAAACATACAAAGTAAATAAAAGTTATTTCATTTAAATAAATATCATTCTATTATTTCACTGGTGCTTACATAGTTTAAGCTATTTTTTTTGTTTGTATCTTTGTTACTAGCCCCGTCACTAGGCATGGCCTGTGCTAAGGTAAGCTAATAGTTTTATGTTATTGTCTATTACGTTGTTTATTTAGTAAGTATGTATGTAGGTATGTCGGTTAAAAAGCAAGCAACTCAATAACTCAATACCCTAACACTGTTCGCATTCTCCCGGTCTAGCACTCATGACTCACTGCGCCGTGAGCCAATATATTTCGAAGGAGTAAGTTAACACACCCGGCGCAGTGAACTGGGTCCATGCAATTGAGCGTCGTAACGCAGTGGTGTTACACAGGCCTAATGCCTAATTCGCGGGAAACTTAAGATGGCCTATTTTGACGTTTGGACATTCATGAAGTTCTTTATATGCTTATTGCCTAATTAATGGTAAATATTTAGTAAATTAATTATAGTATTGAGAGCTAAATGTGGGGGAACAAATACTGTACTTCATTGTAAACGCATACTTAATAAAATACCCTTTCTGTGTCTCGCATTGCCAAATTTAACTACTTGTTTCTCGTTTATATTCGCGTGGGACGAAAACAAATACCTCAGTAGGTGTTTTTTTCGACGTGTTTGTACATTTAGGGACCGCACAATACTTATGCACTTTTGAATTTATTTTAAATACACAAATCGTCTTAGAATACATATAGTACATATAGTAGTGATATGCGGTCTACGAAACCGTGACGTCACCGTCAGCTCCGACGGACGCCATTACACTGCAAGCGTTTTTTGACATAAATGTCAAATTGGATTTTGAAATGGCAATTTTTGCTACTAAACCTTTATTTTATGTTGAAATGTATATATATTTGAAAACAGTGGATGTGTAAAAACATCGTGAGATAGTTTCTCAAAATTAGTCATCATGCCTATTACAAAATACATTAAATAAGACAGTTAATTACCCACATTAAGACCAGAAGACGTGACACAAATTATACAAAAACTAATTAGCATACATGATTGATGGTAATCTGAATCAAAAGGATCTAGGAAAGGAAGATTAACAATACTACTATGTACAATGTACATGATACCACGATGAGAACTCCATTATGATTAATCATAATATTTACATTGAAAACATGATTCAAACCGCCTAATACACTATGAAGTTACATCTTAGTAAGGGTGTAACGAAAAAGTTGTGTAACGAACATTTGCTAGAGAGATGTTAAAAATATTTTTAAGATAATTGGTACACTGTTTAATTTTGATTTAAAATTTTGGTGTTTTAAGTTTATATGCCCTCTTAAGTTTCTTGTAAATGTAATTGTAAAATTAATTATAAAAAATATATCTACTAGTTTATGTTCAATTCATGAATTTACTCTATGCTCATACTACTGTTGTTAACTGATAGAAATTGACTAAATGAAATAGATCCGCATCTGGGTACTACAGATTTTAACGTAATTTTATAATATTCAATTTAAAAAAAAACAAAAAAATTACAAAACGTATAATATTTTTTTCATTGTATACTGCTTAACGGGCAACTAACAGGTACTACATGAAATATTAATGTATTTTCAAGAAATACCATATTTCAAGTTATGGTGTGATATATTGAAATTGTGTCACAGATCTTTTAATAAACTGAAAACTAAAAACACTTTAATAAACTGTGAGACACTGAAAAATGTACCCAAAACTTTTGGTTCAAGAATCAAACATCTAACTGACTTGAGTCACGAAAGCCGACATTTTCTGGGATGTTTGAGTGAAATTCGGTTTCGGTCAAAGTAATGTAGACAATTCGGTTCGGTCTGCAGTTACCTTCATCACCCATTACAGACGTCAAATCAAATTAAACTGCGAAACGGGGTCGAACAACAAATAATTCAACAGTTAAAATGTTCTTACTTTGTACATAAACTTTAGTGATCGTTTACCCAATAACTTAGTCACTATAAACTCACTCTTTGACGAAGACAACCAACTCTTGTCATTTTAAAGACATTTTTACACCTGTACAAAGAGCGCTTGTACTTGGATAATAATTGTTAAACACGATTTTGTGTTAAATGAATATGTTACAATATTTTGTTTGCTGTAAAATAAGATTTGTCTATAAAACAAGGACATATTTCAATATTTCGTTTACTGTAAACCAGGATTTTGTCTAAAATTAATGTACATATCACAATTTTTGGTTTACAGTAAGACACGATAGGTATCATCTTACATTTACTGTGAGATATGTGAATGAAGTCCTGATATTACGTCGTCTATCTCATTAAATATCTTCAAGAAAAGGCTAAAGCAAAAGCAAAAATATTTATCTGACAACACCTGATTACATCTTCCTCTCCTCTTCCTTTCCTTATCCTTTAGTTTTCCTATCATTGCTATGAATTGTTCTTTTATGCTATCTTATTTGTTTTTTTACTTTTATTCTGCTGTATTTCTTTATTTTGTAATGTGATTATGTAACTGATTGCCATAGTACACATTGTTTTGTATACTTAACATTAACTCTGGTTGGTTGGAAGATATTGCCACTAGGCAATAAGCCCGCCAGTGTACAAATTGTATGTACAAGAAGATTCAAATAAATAAATAAATAAATGAAAGATATTCAAATAGTTCCATCCCAAGTACAAAATACTGTATTTCATATATATTTTATTTAATAATAAAATTTTTAACTGTCGGTGTGTTTAAATATAAATGCATTTCAATTACGAATTTACCTATAGATACATGGTGTGGGTGTTAGGTACAGAAGTATTAACAAATAAAATACATTAAAGTGATAGAAGAAATAGCAACAAATTAATCAAATAATGAACTTTAGATTAACTTTCTGTCCATGGCCACAAGAATCAGTAAAATTTGTAGGAATAATCAAATAAAATAAAATTATTCTATATAAAATAAATCATAATAAACTTGTTATGGGGTGCATGTTAAATAAATAATTATTTGACTTAGTACCTGTTAGTTGCCCGAGAAGCTACGTTAAATAAATAAATAATATATTATAATGAATATTTTTAATTAAGTCTATATTTTTATTTTTAATTTAGTACATAAGTCATCCTGAAGATGAGAACATCTTTCTCGAAATCGGTCGACAGTTATTTGTGCTAATAAGTGGTGTATACCAAGTTATTATTATATATATTATAAAATATAAATAAATAATAAATTGATAAATTAAGATGCACATTTATCACATTTCACGTAAAGAATTACTTCATGTATAAAACTTGTAAAATGATCCGAGTTACGGTGAAGTCAATATTCTGTATTCTGAGAATCTGATTAGTTTTATTAAGATATGGTTTGATCTTTATGTGAAACACTTCAATATCATTCAATTAAATATATAAAGAAGAACCATTCTTCCATAATATCCCAACTTGGTCTCTATTGAGATGTTAAAAAGTTTGTCAATAAAAATATCATTTGACTCCCGACAGGGAAAAAATCCAATTTTAGCGTACCTATATGCAATTAAAAAAAATATTCGAGAAATATTTCAGATTTTCGTTACTGACGGAGATACGTCAGATGCTACAAAAGTATGCCTAAGATATTTAATCAGTGCTTTCCATAAATTAACGGTGGCTCTATATATTATATTTACAAAGAAAATTTCTAGAGCACTTTTAAATCAGCTTCGTTAGGTTTTGTATAAATCAATAGCGGGTCCGCATGAAAGGAATCTCTTTATTCGAATCTGAAGGATTTATGCGAAGTAAAAGGTTAAAATAGCTTTGGTCAAAAAACAGAGAAAGCATTGAGAGTTGACCCAACCCGACCGGATTTAAAGAAACTCCATTGAACCACTCTGAATCGTGTCGCAACAAAAAGTGAAGATATTTCTTTATCGGAACGTTTACCTGGATTAATTCCCTTTTTGGGAATTTGAAAGAAAATGCATGTCTAGAAACAATCTGTCTTTGTGATCGCTTAAATCGTTTGATCAATATTTGAGGAAAATATAAATATTTTTTTACTTTCACGTATTTTGTTTTTGATGAAAACAGTAAATTACTGGTTATAAACACACCAGTAAATATTTACTTTTAAAGCTGTGAAATTATTAAAATGGTTTTCGTTTTTTTTTTACATAATATATCTGTAAATAATATCTTTCATTGCATAAACACCAACATTGGATTTTTGTCCCTGTCAGGAGTCAATGATTTTTTGGACATAATGTCTCAATATTATTTATTTATTTATTTATTGTTAATACACAAATACTTGTACATTATGTTGGTTAAGTAAGTAACGCCCCACTAGGCTAAACCTGTTCTGGGGCTGTTACTTTTATACAATAGGGTATACAAATTATTTACACATAGGGGAAACATAATATATAACGATACACAATATAAGTATTCCAATGTTTGTGTATATGCAACTCTAAAATTATTCGATTTACATACACATTGGTAACAAGTAGGTAAACAAGCCAAAAATTAAATAACATTTCTGGCGCGGTTCAGGGGTGACATCTGTGCGAGAACACTGTCACCTCATGTATAACACTGTATACCACTGTTGCTTTCATTGTTTAAAAAAAAAACAATTTTCAATAGATGGCGTTACAAAAAGGTTACTTTGTTAGTTCATAGATGGTGATGGTAAAAACAACTTTTTTTTCAAACGATCTGTTCCTCATTATAAGAATATATATAACTACCAAAATTGATCACGTAAACCAGAAGTCCTGTAGGTACCAGTAGTTCCTGTTTCTCTTTTAATATTCCAATTTCGTCTCTATTGAGATATTAAAAATTTGTCAAACAAAGAAAAATTGATTAATTTGAGTTCATGGAGTAGGAGTTTATGTCTGAAGAGCCGCAAACGTCTATGAAAGAGCCGCATGCAGCTCGCAAGCCGCTTATTCCGATCCCTGGATTAGGTAGGTATATAGGTCCACCATCCAAGTTAGGTAGGTATATTGAAGCAGTGTAGTACATAGGTAGGAACATATGTACACATTATTGTGTACGTGATCAATTTGAGTAAGTATATTCCCGGTGAACATTTATAGACCTTCGATATTTTATTCCACACTTCAAACTTCTCTTCTGACTATACACAGTGGCGTCACGACAAAACAGGGATCTCATCTCCGCGATACTTTTAAACATTCATGCGTCTTCCGCCATGTTCTTCTTTAGCCCGTAGTCGTCTACTCTGGAACAACGGCCTCTTCCGTCCATCTTCGTGTCAACCGTCTTGAATAATCTGCATCCATATTCCAATCGCGCATCTCTTGATATCGACTTTTGGGTGAAGCTGGGGTATTCTGGCAAACTAATCATCCCATCATTTGAGTTTCGTATTCTGTGTTAATCTTCAATATGTGGTTAGCACTAGAGATCATACCAAGTCAAATTAGTTGCACAGCAATATATTTATATGTTTAAAAATGAACATATTTCTGCAATATGCAACAAGCTATTTCGAATATAAAAATAAACAAAACCATTTCAAATATAAAATAATTTTACTAAAAAAAAATATATTTGCATTTAAAATAAGTTCTGCAGTAAACAAATAAAATAGAACACAGTATTTTTCCATCGAGTATATTTTTTATATTTTATATATATATATTTTTTTTCGTTCTCGTTCTTTTTTTGATGTTTTTTTTATTATTATTGAAACCAAACAAAATATAACAATACACAAACAATAAAAGTATTAAAAAGAAAAAAGTACAATTTAAATAAGTTATATGAGACATTTTTATAGTATTTTTTGGTATACACCACCTCACTAGGCTGAGCCTGTACCGAGGTGGCAGAGTTTTTTTTTTGCGTTATATCTAACAGAAAAATATTAAACTTGTATTTAACTAAAACTTGATATATAAACCTTGATATAAAATATACCTATTATAAAATAAAAATATAAACTATTGTAGCTTGATCATGTTTCCGCAGTATATAATGCCCTTGTTTCTAATCCATGTTTCTATTGTTTTCTTGTGTTTCAAATTATTCATCAACTGTATGTCCGTTATTTCACTTTTTATCTTATTAAAAATTTTTGGAGCTAAATAATAGTAATGTCTTTGTCCGAATGTCGTGTTTGTCTTTGGAGTCATGATAAAATTCTTGCGTGTCGTCTCGTAATTGTGTTGCGGTGTAATGTGAATTGTTTTATCTTTATGAAAATGTATAGAAATAATTTTGATATATAACTATGGAATGTTGAAAACTGGAAAATCATTATGTACATATACAATTTTGTCATACTTTATATTCTGGTTGGTTGGAAGAATTAGCCTCATGGCAATAAACCCGCCATTGTGCATTATATTTGTTAATATTATGTCCTATTCTGATTCGTCAAAATTTATCGTTCTGAAATTTAGTACTTATATGAGAAAAGTCAAAAAGTTAACTGCATTTATAAGGGACTCATTACGTCACACCGCGCGGATAAAATCCTTTTATCCACGGTCGCCCGTTGGTTACAAACATTAGACAGAATAGGACTAAATATGTACAAAACGAAAAAATAAATAAAAATTTGGTATTTTGATATTTACAAAATTGCCTTTTATTTTATTTGTATTAATTTGTATAACACATAAAGCGTCAAATTTTGTTAGTAATGTTACGCCAATGACGTGATTATATACTTACGAGACAGAAATTCAATCAATTGAACTTCGTCATGTCTAAGATAGAGGCGTGCCGTTTAAAGAATAATATTTGAATTTGCCGCCGACAAATATGTTTTACTAAGTAAATCACTAGCAGGCGCCATTGACGGACTGATAACGCACACTTTATTACAATACCAACTATTATAATCTTTCTTAATACATACATAGTTTCTCAAATATTTTTTTATTCTTTTTATCGATGTCTGTATTTCAAAATCAATACAAGGGTATATCGAATATTTTTAAGGTTGCATCTACGTAAACATTCAACATACAAAAAAGTTTCTTCGTCACTTCATAGATGGCGACGTTGAAAAGATTTTCATGATTAACATAATATGTAGAACTGTCAGAAATTGGATTGACAGGGAACTCAATAAGAAGGCATTATTGGTGAACGTTGCGAATGCGCATAAAATGATCACGCAAACCAGCATATAACGGGTCGTAAGGCCTGTGGGTGCCTAGATTTCCCGGTTCTCCTATAATATTCCAACTTCGTCTTTATTGTGATGTAATAAAATACAAGGGTATTTTCTTGTCGATATAAAATCTTCACCTTCATCTCTGTTAAGATATTTAAGTACAAGAAAATTAAAGAAAAAAAAATAAGCACACCATTTTCAGAGTTTTCTTCACAGATCAAATTTGTAATCGATTTTTCACTGATAATCAAATTACTCAATTAATATTTTTTTCCTTAATTTTAATTGAGTTCACAGTTATATCATGTTTAGAAATGTATATGATTGTGATTATAACTGTTTTTACAATGAAAACATGAAAAAACAGTAAAATATTATTTTTAATTTATTTATTTAATATTGCTTCTCGGGCAACTTGCAGGTACTATGTTAAATATTTTTTTAACAAGCACTCAATAACAAGTTGTCACATTCTGGAGACTTAAGATATTATCGTCTCACAGATCTAGACTGAAAACACAATAAAAACTGTGTTTTCACCGAGATTCGAACCCGGGACCTTTGGATCACCTGACCAACTGAGCCATGAAAGTTGACATTTTGTCTCGATATTCTAACATTTATTTTGTTTTTTTTTTCTATAAGATAGGAAAAAACATTTCATCTAATATGTTTTTCTGGTGTTAATCAATCCTGTTTATGAAGTCTGTGTCTCCCGTCATTATGTCTAGTCGTTTTTTTTATTTTTTTTATTTTGCGTGTCCAAAGTTTATTCAAAAATTTATTTCTTACCTGAGCTTTTTTGCCCTCTCTATCAATAAATTATGTACGGAACGAGACTCGACGTATAAAAATTGACACGAACTCTCAACTTAATTTATACAACCTTATTCCAAAGTTCAAGGAAGAAAAACTTGAGCAGTTGTCTTGAATTTATGATGGCATATATTATTATGTTTCAGTGTGGAAGTAAGTCGAGAGATATGACGTATATATTATTTATAGTTTTATATAGCCACTATATAAAATATATATTATATATTAAAATATGTATTCATCTTAGCACTAGGCACTTTACGTTGTGAATCCTGCCATACATTCACCAGTTTCCAAAATCTTTCTTCTTTTATTGCTTATATATTTATTTATTGTAAAATACTTTGAGCTCATATTGCTCAGATCCTCATTCGAAGAACTTTCGTCATGGATCTGAAATACGAAATTCAGATAAAGTGTCATCAAATTAACTTTTTTTATAAGTGACATATTAATTCTAAATTCCTAAACTTTCTCTCTCGTCATATATTATATTGCTATGAAATACACTTTATTTTGATTTAATTTTTTTTATCGCTGCAACGAGAAAAAGAATCAGATATTCATTTTATTTTCTTAGAATTATCTTCGATAATTGTTGAATTCATAAGACATAATCATTATTTCAAAATGTGTGAAATAAATAATAATATAATAATTTTAAATATATTTAAATTTATTTTTGTTGAATTGCAGGTATATATATTTTAGGTATTTTTTTTTATATTTTGTTTCATGGCTTATTTTTTAACTGTTTTATGTTTTATTATTTTTAATGACACTTTTGAATTTACTTTATACCTAGGTACTTATATAATTTTTATTTTTTTATTTTTTTTTTATTTTATTTATTTATTACAAAAAGACATATTTTACATAAAAAAAATACATAGCAAAAAAGAAATTAAAACACTTTATAATATGACTTCCTTCAAAAAGAGATATACTCGTGTTTTGAAGGGAGTTGCAACTATTTACATAATATAGAACAAAAACAAAGTAACAAAATAATCAAAGGTCAAAAAATCATACTTAAAAATAGACATAGGTAAAAAAACAACATTTAAATATCAATTACGATTAATAAAATAATTGCATAATATCTACATATACATATAACAACAATGAATAAATAAAACCAGTTTTTATACACAAACCCTCTTTATATCTACATAAAATTTCTTTAGATCGATAATATCCGTATGTCTCTGTTCAGGCAACAGTTCGTTAAACCACTGAACGCCAAGATACGTATAGTGGTTTTGTGCGTAGGCCGTTCTTTTTTTTGGTATATTTTTATTCAATTTGTTTATGCTATTTTGTCTTTGGTATATTTCTTTAAAAATGTTGAGATACAATATGCAAAAAAATTTCGTACATATATACACCTCTTTTTGTTTTCATTTTTATAATATTATTGTATGTATTAAACGTGTTAGTACTATTTTATTTAGTATGTACTTGTAATGGGCTATTTAGCCATTGATGTAAATAATAATAAATAAATAAATAGGTATACTTCTATGATTATTTAGTGTACATCAATTGTGGACAAAAGTAATTTGTCTGTCTTTTTATCATTTCAGTGTATTTTCTCTGTTTATCCTATAAGACTGTATTTGTCCCGTAAATAAATAAATAATTGAATAAATAAATAAATAATCTTACTGATTGCAATTGAAAAGAAGAGCTGATAACCTCATTATTGCAAATGGGAATGGCGTTTGAACTTAAATTAACTTTTGGTCTAAGATATTTTCAATTCCTTTGAGTCAAATCATTCAATTTGATTCCAAATAAAATGGAAACAACGTACATAGGTACTTTTCAAGATGGAATTTAAAAATACAGACAAAACTTAAATCAATAAATAACTTTACGGAAACTTACAATAACAGACACACACACGCATAAAATCATACATTTACATAATCTATATTACAAATCTCAATGTTTGTATGCTGATATGGTGTTATGTGCGTTATGCGTTCCTAAACCTATGAATCGATTGCAATGAAACTTGACGTGTATTGTCGAGCATTTACCCGGAACGGTTACCGGATTTAACATTTTTCATCTTCTTCTTCATCGAGTATTAGATCAGTGAAGCAATTTACGATCACATCTAGGGTTTAGATTATTTTCTGTAGTTATTTTAATTTTTTTTATTTAAATTATATAATTATAATAATGTAAAAAAATCACATGGGTACGCAGATTGCAAATTTGTGTATTTTTGCTTGGTTGGTATATGTGTAAACTGCCCCCCTCTACAGCGAAAAGGTTCAAGAAGTTTGGAAGAATTTATAATACACATTTCAAACACACAGATATTTTTCATGATACTTTACATTATCAAAAACAAATAAAGA